>OY796892.1:31628209-32174102 GCA_963680785.1 Diplosoma virens
AAATGCTCCGGTCATTTGCAAAGGCAGGCAAAGATGTATTGAATGCGGCCGTTGGAAAACTGTGAAAGTCTGAGAAGAAAAAAAAACACCTTAAAATTAAGCATTACAGAGCTTGTTGTTATTACAGAACTGGTTGACGTGCTGAATTCATTTAAAGCAGTGATGTCTCAAGTTGAAGGAGAGAGCAAAGTTACAATCAGCAATGTGTGTGCTGTTGTCATCGGCCTGAAAAAGTTGATGGAAGAGATGATATTGAAACTATACATCTGCCAAATCTTGCCTCGTATCTTACTTAATCAGGTTAACACGAGGTTGAACCTTTATCTCAATCAAGAAGATTTTCGACTTGCGACGTTTTTAAACCCACGGTTTAAAGCCGACTGGTTACAAACCGACGAAGAGAGATCTTAACTGAAAGAAGCTTCGATACAGTCGACGAAAGAGCTCCTAAAAAGAAAAGCTGCCATTAAAGTCGATAGCTGCGAAAGATTTTCTAGTTCTGACCACAATCAGAACAGCAGCTGGTCCGACTCCGAAGAAAAAGAGATGGTTAACACCGGCTTATTTACTTTCATGCCGTTAACTACATCAAGAAAAAAGAGGAAGATTGCTTGAGGTCTAACCGAAGAAAATATTCTAAGGTATGAAGTTGAAAGATATTTCGCAGCAGAGCGTGAGAGCATGGACTGTGATGTTTTGAGTTATTGGAAAAGCGAAAATCGTTTTCCTCATCTCAAGGCTGCTGCTCGAGAACTCTTAGGCATGACTGCAACATCAGCTCGGTCGGAAGGAGTTTTCAGCCATGCGGGCGAACTGTATAGTGCGAAACGAGCCAATCTTGGTCTACAGACATTTGCCATTCTCATGCTTATGAGAATGAACTCTGATTTGATATTCACTGAACTTGATTTATATTAAATCTCTTTCTAATTCGGCATTTAATTCAACTTCCAAGTTTTTGCGAATTCAGTAATTCTAATTCTAATCTAATTTGGAAAAATCTGTGTAGCTACAATTTTAATTCTAATCTACGGGTAATTTGGAAAAGCTAAAAATTTTCTAACTCTGTCCGATAGAACTCGAAAATAAAATGCTGTCTCGTCTGCGTTATAGACGTCAGCAGGCTCATACTTTTTCAACAACTCTTGCACGTTCTCGCTGGTCCACATGGCAGCAACTTCTCCATCTGCTTCATTGGCTTCGCCGTAAAGTTCTGTGTAACGTAGATCATGCTTCTTCTTCCAGCGGTTAAACCAACCATCTGAGCTTTTAAATTGGTCATGACCGAGTTGTTTGGCGATCTCTTCAGCCTTCTGCATCAGTACTGGCCTATTTATTGGAACCTTGCGAGATTGAGCAAGATAAAAACCGTTTCCACAACCTATCTTCCACTTCTTGGTCCTTGCCATGGCGCTGTCTCTTTCATTCATTGCTACCTTCCTTGCCCAATGCTTCTGTCTGGAGAGGTGTTTCTTCGCGCAGTAGATTTCCCAGACAACCACGAGAAATGTTTAGTTGTTCAGCTGCAACACGTTGGGTGCACTTTGGCAGTGCTCGGTACTTTTTTAGCAGCTCATGCTTCTTGAGCATAGCTATATCTTTGCGAACCCTCTTGCCCATTTTCGAATTTTCGTTTGGCTGTTGATAGTTGCTAAATTTCTAACACAATAACAAAAGAATAAAGTTTCAGCAATTTTTAATTTTTGCCACAGTTAGATCACAATACGATTATAGACGAAATGAAAAACAAGCGAGCTTGTGACACAACAGTGCATCAGAGATTTAATTTGCCGCCCAGATCGAGGGTGTGAAGAAACAATACGTTACTTGTGACTACATTTAACAGGAAATACAGTAGCCTACAGTATACCGTACTAAAACCATCATGCCCCATGTAATTGCGCTTGTATTACGCGAAATCGCTCTGAAAATGGGCTTATTAAACGAGAGTTTTGAGCTTATAAAGCGGAATAATTAACAGAAACAAATGAAGTAAATCGGGATCGGGCTAAATTGGGCATTATAAGCGGCTCGGCTTATTAACCGTGGGCTTATAAAGCGGTGCCTACTGTATAGGAATCAGAAAATTATCTCACCTCAGATTGCCATGCCCTAATATAATAATGTTTGAAATTGAATAATTTCGCTACAATTTCTTGGTGACTGTTTGACTGGAAGATCTTTATCGGTTGCTTCGCAGTCTCCTGTCGAGATTGTTTTTTTCGATGTTGTTTTGTATAGTCTGTGTTGTAGGCCGACCTATTTTTTTATATTTTTTATGTACCGGTATTACCTAAATAGTGTGTAATAATCTCAGACAAATAAACTACTGCCTGTCTGTCTGTCTGTTTGTCTGTTGAAGCCCGACAAAACTTAAATTTAATGAAAGAAAAATGAAAAAAATTAAAAGTTATATTATATTAATTTTTTAAGCGTTGCCAATCTTTTTATTTTAACTCTATATTATTTATCCTCCTGACTCAGAAAGAAGCGTCGAAGGCTCTATACATAGGGCAAACAATTACCCAGACCTATTTTCGGAGACGCCAAGACATTGGTCCGGTTGAATTTTTTTATTTTGTTTTTTCATTTTTTCGAGAAGTGTGACTGAAATTTAGAACTGATTATCGAGACCATTAAACAGGGAAAAGTGCCGTAAAGTATCTTTCCCAAGGACACAACAAAATGGCTCGAGTACGTTATAAAAGGAGACCATTTTAATTACAATCACGGCGCTCTTAACAACAACATTGCCGTTGCTGATATTAAAAACTGCTGCACAGATATTTGGGGGTGTTGCAGCTCCTATGGGCGAGCCACCACTACTACTATCAATTATTCTTAAGATCAATGCTTTAGAAATTATTTTATTTCATTTCTAATTAGAAATTATTTTTGATGCTTCTATTTAAGATTGGACTTGAAAGTCATTAATTGATAATTTTCGGCAGCGTGGTCAAGTGGTTGGGAGCATCGTGATTGCAATTGAAACGGTTTTGGTTTAAAATGTTGAGCGTCATTCTGTTGCGTTCTTGGAAAAAATACTTTACGATCCCTTCCCCCGTTTGCTGGCAATCTTAGTAATAAGCTCAAATTTGAATCATATCCTTATAAAAACTAAAAAAAGAAAATAAAAATTTTTATTTGGACAGCAATATTTTGAAATCTATGTAAGCATGTCAGGGTAATTGCTTGATGATTGTCTTTAGCGCCTTATAGGTTTCCTTGCCATTCATGAGGATCGTTCAGTTGAGTTCAGTTGAGTCTATTTGTTTTGTGCTTCAAAACAAAAAATACACCAATATATGTGACAAAAAAATTTTTGAAAGCACAAAAAGATAAATATAAAAATAAAAAAACAGCCTCAGAATCCTACAGTAATTCATTAGTAGGAGCGTCGCAAAGATGGCGAACCAGGTTGAAGTGGTGTTGACTCAAAACTCTCTACGAAATTTGAACTGGTGGGCAATTTCATCGCATCTCCAAAAGCAGCTTGGGGTTATTGGTTAAACAAATGCCCTACCCTTCCAAAACTCTTTTCGAACTCAGGAGGATAAATAAAAATAACAATGGCGTACGCCAGGACTGGGAAACCTGCGGCCAGCAAAGTAAGCACTAATTAAGTTTAAAAAAGACAAAAGTGCGGTAACGACGATTGTTACCTACTTGTCGCTAATTTGCAATTACGTTTAAGTGCACAATCTCTCAACAGTTTCTTCGGCAGTTAATTCCCCCCTGTTGTACGCCTATGAAAGACAAGGATGATGATGATAATGATTGTTTTGGATTTAGATTGTTTATCGGGAATTTCTCTCTCCACGTTAAAAACGTGATTGACAAATACTCCTATTTTGTACTTGTAATCCTATAGATAATATATACGAATAAATCGTTGAAAATAGCTACTACGAAATTCATACAAAAAACAATTAAAAGGTACTCACAAAAGTTTAGGAATGTGATAGCCAAATAACTTAAGTTGACGATTGCGATTCTGAAGTTTAAAAACAATTAGTTACACTTTGGCCAAAAATATTTTTACCACTTAAATAAAAACGAATGTTTTTTTCTGCCGAGCGTTATTTATATTTTGAGGGTTTTTTGTTAATTAATATTTGAAATAAAAAAAAGTTAAAAGAAGAGAAAGTTCATAAGGGCCAAAAGGAAAGATAAGTGTCAAGTCATTGTGCGTTGAATAAAAGAAAAAGTTAATAAAGGTGAAAGGAGTTCAAATAAATGACAAACTATTGTGCACTAAATAGAGTTAATATACCGTTGCAAATTGGTTGCACTCGCAAGTCAAGCTATATAGAAATGATATTTTAGATCCCTTCAAATGTCCTTGGTTTGAACCCAAAACAATGATGAACAAATGACACCATTGCACCAAAGACTACTTTTTGCAGTTTACTTTGAAAATTACTTATTTCCATTGGCAACATTGAACACAATCGGCAGCAACTGGTGTTCGTTTAAATTTTCTAACTTTCGGTAAGAGTAAAAATTACGAAGCCATTAAACAATAATGGATAATCTCAGTTATTTAAAAAAGCAATTTTTTGATTGAAAATGCAAATTATGATTAATTTAGTTATTTCATTCGGCAACTTTCTGAAAAAAATCAAAACCTTTTTTTTTGAAGTACCGGTAAGCGATCTTTATTAAAGAGTATGGGCAAAGTTTCTGTTCTTTATCAACTTTAAAAGCCTTAGCATATTGCCTGAACATTAAATTAATTCCCAGAATTAGTTGCTTTATCTTCTATTAAAGATTATTTTCATTTTTAGTTAAATTTTATAGATGCAAAAAAGTATCAGTAGTTGTTTAGAAAGTTTGTTACCATGACCTAGTGCAGTAGTGTATGTGAAAGTGCGACTGAAGTACAATTTATTTATTATGGAGTCCAGTCGAGGAAGAAGACATAGAAGAAAACATGGTATGATACTGTTTTTATTTTTTTGTTGCTTGATTTATAGATTAGGCTGCCTAAAATATTTCACTGATTTTAAACTACAGGATATTTAAGTTAAAAACCTAAAATTAGAATAGAAATCATTGTTATAGTAATTCAACTAATTTTGTTGCTATTTAAAAAAATTAACTATATATTTTGAAGAATGCAATTATTTTAAACTATAGAAAGTGTTTTTTTGTATTGTTAAAAAGGCATAATTTGTAATAATTTTAATATTTTAAGGTTTTTTTCAACAAGTTACTGTGAGCAATTTTTTTCTGTGAAACTAACCCAGAATATCCCTTTCAGCGCCAGGGTGGAATAAAGAAGAAACCAAGAGAAAAAGGATTTCTCAAGAAACAATAGTAACTGCAAGGGCATTGGGGTTAGTTTCATAAATAAAAATTGCTTATGGGGACTTTTTAAGGAGACCCTATTTTAGTACCCTGATTGGAAGCTTTTTTGGGTCTTTTCAAGAAGTCACCATAAGCAATTTTTTTTGTTACAACCAGGGCTGCGAACTCGATGCATTTTTAATCGAGTTCGAGTTCACAAAAAATTTGCATGTCCAAGTTTGAGTTCGAGTTCTTTAAATTTCAATTTTTCGAGTTCGAGTTCACAAAATAGAGTTGAAAAAATACAGTCGGAATAGAGTTAAGGGAATAATTCAACCACGAAAAACTGAGCACATGTTAAAAATGCTTTGTCATCAATGTTACCAATTTTAATCTATTATTAAACAAAATAAAAGAGGATAGCAAATTATAATTTGGCACCAACGCTGAGAAATGTTATAGTTAAATTTACTCATTAAATGAAATCAAACATCACAAACTTTTTTCAAGTTCGAGTTCAAGTTCGAGTTCAGAAATTTTTATTTTTCGAGTTCGAGTTCGGCCAAAATTGCCAAGTTCTCCGAGTTCGAGTTCGCAGCCCTGGTTACAACTAATCTGGAATATCCCTTTTAGCACCCAAGTGGAATAAAGAAGAAACCAAAAGAAAAAGAATCTTGCAAGAAGTGATTAACTGCAGTGTCATCTGGGTTAGTTTTACAAAAAAATTGCTTATGGTGACTTCTTGAAGAGACCCACTTTTTTTTCCTGCACAGTTTAAGACAAGCCTTACTTTTTAAAGCAGTCTAAAAAAAAAAACAAAGAAAACAATTGTTTGGTATTGCAGTTTTCGCTAAATGACAGAAACCACACTTTCTGTTTTTAAAAACTGTTTTCAAGTTCAGAGAATGAAGGTTTATCTGTAGTGCTTGCTCAAGCTATCTACAAAAGATATTACAAAACATGTGAGAGATTAATAACAGTCTTATTACAGCTGCCACAAAATGAGTTGAGACCTGCCTAGTTTTTTGAAAAAAACACCAAGTTCATTTGTATTCTTGCTTTTATTAAAACCATAACCACATACTTTAATACTTAGTTATATTGCCCTTATTTTTGATTACCATTTGCAAACGCTTGGGCATAGAGTCATGCAAATTTCTGAAATATTTCATTGTCATCTCCTGGCACTACACTTTTTTCAGCTCTTCTTTTAGTGCTCTAAGGTTTGTTATTTTCTTTTCTGACATAGTTTTTTTCATCTTGTGCCAGCAATTTTTGATGGCGTTTAAATCCAGGCTGTTTCCAGGCCATTCAAGAATATTTATTTGCTTTTGTTCAAGGTATCTTGTCACCTTCCTGGCCTTGTGGCAGGGTGCACTATTGTGCATAAACACCTCAGAGCTATGAACGTTGTAAAAGTTGAGCATGTGGTCTTCCAAGACTTGCAGATAGAGATCGGCATTTATTTTTTGTTCTTTGGGAGAAAGTACAGACTTCCCCTTCCTTTCTCTCCTGAAAAACATCCCCATACCATTACTGACTGCAAATGTTACAGATGCACTGTGTATTGAGGGTCAAAGCGATCAGATGATCTTGGATGCCACATAGTGGTAGATCCCATCTTAAAGACTTAAAATTGCTCTCATTGAAAAAATTACTTTCCTCCACTGTTCAGTTGTCCAATGTGCATGTTTCTTTGCAAAGGCAAGATGCTGTTTTTTCATTCCCTCATTAATCAGAGGCTTTTTGGCTGCTTTATGACTAGGAAGATCCAAATCTTTCTGAAGGTAATGCTGGACTGTTTTGATTTATGCCTGTTGCAGTAGCTCTGGGTAGAGATTTTGCAGCTCCAAGGCTGTCAAAAGAGGGTTCTTTTGGAGTTCTGATTTCATGATAGTGTTAGTCAGTCAAGATGTCTTTCTTTTCCTTCCTCCACCAAACTTATGCTTGGGAACAGTGTTATTTGGAAGCTCTTTGACTGCTGCCAAGAGCTAAGAGCCTGGTTGCTTTCCCCTCTTCCACTCCGCTCACATATGACTTTTATTGGCACCTTTTCTTTCCCTCATGCAAGGATACAAGCTTTTTCTTCATTACTACTGTACTTTCCAGGCATATTGATCAAACTAGAAATATTCAAAACTTCCCTCCTTAAACTTCCACTTTTGTTTCTTTTCACTTCAAATCTGCTATGATTTTCACTTGCCTTTCTATGTATTTTCATCACTACTATTTCACATAAAAACCCTGAAGCAGTTTTATTTCTTAGCAATAGCACATTGTCTATGCATTAAAAATCATAAATGAACTACTGTAAGCGAAAAATGGTTTTTGTGCTGTAAAGAATGACTTTAATACTCCATGGTATTGAGAACTTGCAAAAATGATACAGGTCTCAAGTCATTTTGTGGCAGCTGTAAATTACTAGGATGCAATGTATTGTTTCTGCCTAACCTGGTAACAAATTCTTTATGAACCAGTGGTTCTAACCTTGGTAATTTAATATTACTTCTTCTTTTACTTAATTGTATTAAGAAAATTTTTTGTTGTATTTTATTCTCAGGAAATTTTTTCTGCCAAACATTGACTTTTTATTATGAATTTAGAAAATATAAATGCTTTTTCTGGTAAGATAAGTTAATTTAAAAACTCAAATTCTTATCAGACCATTTGCTTACTTATAGTAAAACCAAATACGGTTTTATCAAATTCAGTGACATGGGAGTACAATTTTGTTTGTAATGTTAAAGTAACTTTTAATTATTTTTGTATTTCCAGTTGAATATGATGATGTTCATCCATCAACTGATCTACCTCCTCTAGTAGAAGGAGAGCTTAGATGTTTTTTGTATGTAACCATTGGAGAGCTTGTGTGGGGTACTACTGCTACACACAAGGTTCCTCCTGCATCGCCAGTGTATATTAGACTGCGATGGTGGGGGGAAGCATCAAATGGAACATATTTTAGGTACTACTTGAATTAATATATATTTTTTCTTTGTTTCTTCAAAATAAAAGTATAGTGCTGTATTTTTAATTGTTTTTTATGTTGATTTTGATGTTTTGATTTTGATGCATTTTGCAATTACAATTCCTTAGTTAAAATTTTTACAGACCATCATCAGTTAAGTCAAATAAGACTGTCAAAAGTCGAGCAAAGTTTGGAATAAGATCTGGTCCCAAACAAATATCAGCTTATTTTAGTGATATGGGATCGGCTACTTTTGATGTACTGTCTAGTCCTACAAGTTTGCCGATTGGTCGTGTTCTGGTAAGTATTGAGTTTTTTGCAATAGTGTTATCATGTTGGGCTATACCTTATATTTTATTATATTAAGATTAGCTTTTAAATTTTTTTTTAAAGTGTTAAACTCACAGGTTCCTGGTGTGTCTTCTCTATCATCAAATTCACCCATACGAGGTCATTTTCCAATTATATCAGCATCATCAAGAAAGATTGGTGAATTGCAAATCTCTATCAGTTTTAAACCCTTAAGGGCAGCATATGAAGAAACAAGTGATGCTTTGACTGATGGATCGTTTTCTGCTAGGTATTTAAGTTTTTTTTTTTTTTTTTTGCTGTACATTGGTTGTAGCTTTTTGTTATCTATTTTATAAGCAAATTTTCTTGTACAAACTCTGAAATCTTTTTGCACCTTTATAAATTATAATCTGGATTTAAAGTTATTAATCTTTTTTATAAAGTGATTAATTGACTGTGTGGCCAAAAAATGCCTGCATGGTTTGGATTCAATTACTGACCTCATCATGTGTTTGTGATTTTTGGAACAAAATTTTAGGTCTTTTGCTGGCGGTATGAATTGTAGTAATATTACAGGTTAAAACCAAAAAGCAACTAACAAATTTTAACCTACAAAAGTTTATATTTTGGCATTAGCGTGATTGCAGTGATAATGCCTTTTATATTTTCTTGCAAGTCAGAAAGATAAATAGCAGATGTGGTGAATCTTGTGATTTTAACTTGAAACTGCTAGGTGTCATATTACCACCTACTACAATCAATCAACATACTTTTATTTGCAAGAAAAAATAATACAAATAACAATACTTAAAAACTTGAAGTTTTTAATTATTGTCTTGGTCTAACTTCATTCTAATTATTTATATTCATCTCTTTGTCATAATAGAATTTAAAAACTTTAAACCTGCCATGTTTGCAGTTTGTGCAAACCTTTCCTAGCGATGTTTCAAGCCATAAATTGATCTTTGCAAATTTTAAGCGCAAATATGCTGTTGTATGTTTCAGATCACGCGCAAGTGTAGGCGATCGTGGAAGTCGACAAAGCAGCAGATCGAGAGCTTCCAGCATTACTTCATCCAAGTCGAGAAGTAGTAGTCGCGGGTAAGTAGCAACTTTCTATCTCTTACCGGCATATTTTTCTATTTATATACTTACCAGGACTTATTGTTTATATTTTGTATTGTTTTGTTTTTTGCTTTAGTCGTTACATTTAGAGCACAGACATTTTAATACTCTTGCGCGTTTAAAGTTAATTATTTTTTGCAAGTTGATCACAAGTTTTAGGATCACCTGTTTCACTTCTAAAGTGACCGCGACTTTTCAAATTTATCATTTCTAATTTGCTGTCTCACGTACTTGTTTTTAAACATAAAAAAGCAGCTTTTATCATTTTTAATTCTTTAATTTTATCCCACTTGTAGTTGAACCCAAGTCTACTTGATTCAAAGTCGATTATTTTATCAATCCAGCTATTATAAATTTCTTGTTATAACATTTGAGCCAATTTCAGGTAGATGAGCATTAAATTTTTTCCATTGAATTTAATGAACGAAGCAATTTTTTTTCGAATCTAAGATCTTCACTGAGATTTTAATCCGTACCAAAAAACTAAGAATTGTTAAAAAAAAAACTAAGAATTGATAAAAAAACAACTAAGAATTGATAAAAAAAACAACTAAGAATTGATAACAACTAAGAATTGATAAAAAAACAAACTAAGAATTGATAAAAAAAACAACTAAGAATTGATAAAAAAAAAAACTAAGAATTGATAAAAAAAACAAACTAAGAATTGATAAAAAAAACAACTAAGAATTGATAAAAAAAAACCTAAGAATTAATAAAAAAAAACTAAGAATTGATCCTGAACGTGTCCTGGTTCTTTTTCAGCAGCAGGAGAAGTAATAGCAGAAACGTGTCTGGCGCAAAGAAATCGAAAACGAAAAAAGCGGGGAAAAAGCTGCGCAGTAGGAGTCGCTCGACCGAATCGCGGGTCTCTTTCGACTTGTCTCAAAACGGTACGGTCACGTGATTTCGGGATTAGCTTCTGAGATTGCTAGGAATTTTTTGATCCAGATTTTTTTATCTGTGGTTGCCTGTTGCTTTGCAGAAGTCCCCACCCCACGCGGAGTCGATAGTTTGCTTGAGCGAAACGGTCACGATTTGTATGGAAACACCAACGTATCGGTCAAAACCAACAGAGGTGACGATTGCCAAACTCAAATCACGCGTAGCTCTTTGATACCGGCAATTGTTATCGTGTTATTGTCGTATTGCATATTTTTCCTCCTAGCTCGGAGGAAAATCGCCGATTTTCGTGGTAACAATCAAGAAAATGACGCGTTTGTAGTATTTCGTGCAGAAGTGAACCTAAAAAGCGATTTGTTTAGAAAATCAAGTGGAAATCAAAACGACGGTGTCGATGTCCAGACCCACCGAAAGCAACCACGCTGACGCGATCGGAGGTAACAGCGAGTGTTTCCATGTTCTTTTTGTTAGGTCACACTTCCATTTCCCATGTTTGGATAAAATGTGAAGTGTGTTTGGAAAATTGCCGGATTAAAGTTAATTAAAAAAGTAGATGATTTCAAGGAGAAAACTAAAGCTTTGCGCATTATTATTCGCTCTTTTGTGCTTTCAATCCTCTGTTTATGCATGTAATTGTAAACATTATCTACTTTTAAACACAGGCAACATCCGATTTAGCAACGTAATAAAAGTGTCACTTGCCGGATCAGCTGCCTTGTTTTGCGTATTGAGATCTGTATTAGAAAAACACCATTTTCTTAATCCGTGAAGCAAGTAACTTCAACTTTCTTCAAGACACGCCTCCAGATCGATTCTCGTATAGTTATTAATGCCCGAAAAGAAACTTACCTGTTGATGAAATTTCAGAATTGCTGCTGAGGGGAAGAAAACTTCGTGATGAGATCAATCAGACCGGGGTTCAAAACCCAATTCCGACCTTTTCTGATTCTCGCATCTTCGCTCCGGAAGTAGCGTCGAGTCAGGTGCGTTCGATAACTCGTGTTATCTTGTTTGCCGAAATAGTTTGAGCTTGTGTTTCCAGGTTCAAATACAGTCAGCACCCACGTTGCCTTCAGTCACCACCACTGTCAGTGCTGTTAAGTCCACTCCTGTCCTCTCCACAGCCCCAGTCCCAGTCCAGCCTCAGCGAGGGTCAGTTTTGTTCTTTTACAATAAATCAAATCAGAACGACAATGCATGAGGATTTTAAAAGCCGTCGAATAAATGCTAACCGGCTCGATCATCGTTTGTAAATGCGCAAGCCTTCTACAACTACGTATGGGTTGTGGCAATGTTTTTTATTCTTACGAAACAAAGAAACGGTGCTTGTTTTGTGTTTTAAAAGCAAGGAACTTGTTATTGTTTCAGCTGGCTAAATCCTTATGTAATGTTGATATTCAAGCAGTGATAGCATGGATATGCGGATTCTCGACATGGTTTTCAAAGCGAAAGGATTGAAGGACATTGACTTTGCCACTCCGGACCTGTCTGCGGTCAATTCTTCGCGCTGCAGTCTGGTGTCGGATTTGGACGATCCTCTTCATGATGATTCGCTCCTTCAGCAGCTCTTCTACAATCCAGGGGTCAGTTTTCTTGATTTTTGTTTTTTGTAGAGGCGAAACAAATCTTAGATAATTTGGGGTAGTTTAAGTTTTTTGTTGTTCAAATGTACGACGTGAAAGTTGACTCCGAAAAGAAAAAATCTCTAGCGGGTTGAATGATTTCCACATACGAGGTAGCTCCATGTGGAAAAAGTGTTTGTTAAGCGTGGATTTCCACGTTGTAACTGGTGAAGGAATCGAGAGGAGTTTGGTATTAATAAAAAATACTTAAAAGGACGTTTATGCTTGGTTTTACCGTGAAGTAAACCCTGGGGTAGGCGGTGAAAAACTTGGGGCTACGTCATCTAAATGCGATCGGTGATTGAATGGTTGTGGCTGGGAAAGTGCAACGAAACAATATCAGATAGTTAAAAAAGGCCCATTGTTGTGATAGTTTAAAGGGAAGGGGATAAAGACGTAGAATGGTTGTGAAGAGCTTTTGAGTGACTCCGTAACTGCAATGTCATTAACAGGAAGATTCTTATGTCATTCGGACAAAGCATAGATGATAGAGGAATCATGTTACGTAAATATGAGATGCGAGAGGCTATTCAGAGGAAGAAGTGAGCATGATTCAGATGTAATGCATGAAAAGAACGTTGCAAAAGGAATAAATGACTCTACAAATCTCTAACCGCAAGCATAAAGACGTTTTTGACCAACCAATACATATTTGGATTTTTATGAATGAATATAATGAAAGCATTTCTACGAAAATGTTAACAAATGGCGATTAACAACCTACTCTTGTTACCCTCAGAACCCCAAGACATCTCATTTACCACAACCTGATGCTCACGAACTTGATAAGTCCGTCAACAATCAGGTGATTTGATTTCTTGTTTGTTTTAATGGGTTTTTGATAGCACCAATGATAATATACGACTTTGGCTAGTCCTTAGAGCTATTACCATGATTTTTTGAAAACAAAATTTAGTTATGATATAAACTTTCTTTTTAGTCTTTAAATGCATCATACGTTCCGTATGTAAACCCAAGCAAAATTGAAGCTAGCTCCAAGGTTCAAAAAATACCTGCCTCCTCCTCCCTTCCAAAAATTTCTGTCAAGCTTGAAAGCGTCAACGTAGCTCGTGTATCTGTGCATGGTCTGCAACTTGCTCCCTCAAGCGACCTACACGGTGAACTCGATGCTTTCAACAAAGAGGCGTCATCGCTCAAGCGCGGAAAAGGGAAAAAGGGGAAACCTCCCATGTCTGCTTCCCCTTTCTCTTCTCAAAATTTTGGGTAAAGTTTTTGTATTTTATGTTTCTTGTTCTCTTTTAAAAGGTAGCGACCATTTCCTTGCTAACGCTCGAAAATTCTGTCTTTTTCGATCAAGCGTAAAAGCTCGTTTCCACTACGAGAGTGGAATGAAGCACTCTTTGTTTCTTTTATTCATCTTTCCGCGCTCAAAATCTAAGCGAGTGCTAAGCGAAGCAAAAAAAAATCAATAAAAAAAAAAACAAAGAATGCTCCATTCCACGCTCGTAGTTGAAACGAGCCTAACCTGTAAGAAACGCGCTTGCTAGAATAAATCAGACTCCTGTTTGTGCGGTCACGTGATCGATGTCGTGTTTGCAGGCGAACGTTTTTCGTCGAGTACAAATTTCCTCGCACTGTGTCCGAGCATCGTTCGATCGCCGTCATCGCTTCCAACCACGAATTGACCCGCGTTGCATCCAGGAAACTGTCGAAAAGTAAGAAATGATGAAACACTTCTATTCGATATCGTTACTTTATTGATGGTATGTTTTTTTTTTTATGGATTCCGCCTGGTGAATGGATAGAATTTGGCATGTTTTTTATCATCTTTGTGCTGATATGTATTTGAGCAGTATTTTTTATTTCCACTATTAAATAATTGGTGTTATATATATGTAATGTATTTGGAATGTTACTTGCAAAAAGAATTAAGCTGAAAGGCAGGTGAAAAAGTTTCAAGCGCATTTATTCAAAACGAGTCTTTCACCGCAGCCATCATTATCATCATGTGCTTCGTTCTGGATATTATTATATTTTGAAGGAGAGATTTCAAGCTTTAAAACGTGATGTTCGGCGATCGAACGCACCTTTTTCCATTCAGACCAAACGCTTCTTGTTGCGTCGTCTTATTGGACGAGATCGCGGGGTAATCACCTAACCTGTATCATTTCAGCCGGACTGGTCAAATTCGATCAACACTCCCACTTCAACATCCGCTTCAATCCTGCTACCCTCGAAAAGTGGTCGTCCGATCCGCTTGAATTCGTCGTTTACCAAAAGCGACCCAAAGACAAGAAGGTTTGTGGACTCGAACCCTGAATTCAATCTTATAACTGAGCGCATGCTGTCGGTTGGTGGCGATCGAGGTATTTTAGTGCTGTTTTAAGAAGCTTAACTCGCATCTCGTGGACCAAAACATGTTGCGATTATTAAATTTTTTTGGCGTGACATGTTGAAAAATGAGATTACTTAAAAATTTCAGTCACACTTTTATTGGCTGCCTCTAAGTGGCTTGGATACAGTTTCTGGCTTTTTTGGGGGGTTGCTTTGCAACGCTTTTGTCCAGAGTTGTTCTGGTAAAAATTACTTTCTCGTTGGCTGGCTGGCGCAAAAGAGTAGAGCTATATTTGTAATTTTTTTCAAACATGGAAATCTATTTTCGACATCGACCTTGTTTTTCAGGCCGCCATCCTCGGCATCGGGGTCATGCCGCTCTGTGACGTAATCAACAGTCCGAAGTTATCCCACACGGAGCTGATCCGGGTTTCTCCGAGGACCAGCGACAGTCTTCTCAATTCTAAAAACCTCGGCACGTTGAAAGTAACTCGGATGTCTTTTTTTGACTCGGGCGACGCCAAGTCGAGAGTTTCCTCCATGTCTCGTGATCGTTTCAGGTTTCGATCGACCTTGTAAGTGACGCGAAGGATCTTCCGACGCAAATGAGTCCCTCGAAGAAACCGGAAGTGGCTCGCGTTCCGCATCCCTACACTGTGACGAAAAACCTCGTCCCTGAACATGACGTCGCGTTCGAAGAAAACAGGTGTGGATTTATCTTTTTCATTCGCTTTTTCTCTTTTTTCTGATTACTCGATGTGGCTGGCTTTGTCTGTGATTCTAAAATGTCAGACGAAAAAGTTTAGAATCTTCTTCAAATATTTAGCCTGTCCATGTTTTAAAAGCACACCCGTTCCTTGTTTTTATTTAAATAAATATTGTCAAGTGACTTGTCAATAAATCCTTGCCTCAGTAACTGATAATCTTTTATTTCCAACGATAAATCTACTTGACGCCAGTCTCTAGTTGTTAAATCAGACTTTTAAAGTCATTGCAATACTTTTATTGGATCAGACTGCGTAAACTTCTATGACGACAAAAAAATTCACTTTACTAAACAAAAACATTACTAATAATTCACTAATTAATTCATGTTCATTTACTTATTTACTTTCTTTTTGGCTTCCTGTTTTTTCAATTTGCGATAACTGTTTCGAGTAAGTTATATTGGCCAAAAAAACGAATTTTAGCGATCAAGAACTAAAATTATATTATTTGCAAAAAATTTTTTGCTTTGCGCTTTTGACACGGGATAGAAACAGTACGTTGTGTATGGCTTGCTGGGTACGTTTGTTTGTTATTGAATTTCGTACAATTATGTCCATACACCAGACCAGACCTTAGTTATAACCCTAGTCTGCATACGACACCTTGCAAGCTTGCTTGTGCTGGGTGCATCGTCTTATTTCACCTTTGCCGCTACGTTTATTGGCGAGCTCCTTGTTTGCAGAATCGTTCGTAAAGCTCGACATCTTTCGTCGTCGCAAGCCCGAGAAGGGGATTCCCCGCAAGTGTGTGTCGAAGACAACGTTGAGTCGGATGAAAGCAGCGTGTGCCCTCGCGTCGCATCTACGGTCCTCTACCTCTACGTCATGCTTGATCGAGGAAGAAATATACCAGGTAAACGACGTTTTATGCTTTGTTGCTCTTAGCTTTTGACTGACTGATTTGTCTTCGATGCTTTTCATAAATTTCTACCTGTTCATCGTCGTTTGTTATCTTTATGGTTGTCTTTCTGTGGCTTCCGCTGATAATTTTTGCATAGCTCGTGAATTGAGGTTCGAACTTGCATTGTTTTGATCTGTGATGAAAGCTGGTCGTGAATTACTAAGGTGGATAAATTTTGAATTTGCAGCCACAAAACTGCAGTCGGGTCCGAACTGCGGCCAATCTTGTGCCCCCAACGTCTACCTGGTGTGCCGCACGTTCGCCTCAGACGAAACCTCTCGAACCCCCGTTGCTTGGAACACATCCAATCCCGGTTTCAATTTCACGCAGGTAAAGCATTCGTTCAAGTGTTCAGACACAGTCCTTTCCTTGGTTCAAATCAAGGTCTTGCTCGTTCAAATCGAGCTTGAATCGGAAACTGGTACTTTCAAATAATATAATGTGATAAAACAGGAAAACGTAACACATAACTCGATTTACGAAGAAAATAGTTGTATAGGACTGTTTGTGTTTACACAAAAACACCTAGACTAATAGCTATTAGCTTCGAATCCCATTTAGACCACCCCCTTTCTCTTTTACGCAATTTATAATTTATTTGCGGGGTCGTAAAATCAACAAATCACCTGAACGATCGTGCAACAGCGGATTCCCCACGCAATATTCTGTTTTATCTTTAGGTGCTGCCGGTGAAGATCAACAAGCAGTTGTTTTCTCGGCTTCGAAACAACTACGTCATTGTCGAAGTGTGGACGAAAGTGCCGCACGAACAGAGGTTTTCGGACAAACTGATGGGATTGGTCAAGATTCCCTTGCATTTGTTTTACCAGTCGTTGAAAGATTCGGAAGTCGCAAGGTAAATAGCTGCATTTTCCTATGTATTTTTGGTTTGACTTTGTCCAATCCAGATTTAGCGCTTATACTAACGAATCAATTGATTGTTTTTATTTGTTGTTTTCGATTATTGGCGTTTATGGTCTGTTGCTGTACTTAAATTACGATGAGTAATATTTGGATTAAGGAAATTTTCACTCTCCACGTCACGTCAGATCACGTACAAGTTATCGTCGCGTTGAAAGCGCATCATAAACGAGCACTTTCTTTCAGAGCTGTTTTAAAATCGGAATATCCTCTTGTCTCGGTCGACGGTTTCCAACCAATCGTTGACGTTTTCACAGGTCACGAGAGAGGCCAGCTTAAATTGCTTCTTGCTCTAGGAACCCAAGTACAAGTAAGACGATGTTTACACTTGCACTTAACTAGTGCTTCTTAAACTTGCTTGTTTTTATTGACCCCTACCATTGGATGTCGCATTTCAATCACAATATCAAGTAAAAACTATAAAAAAACTTTATTTTTTGATTAGTTTTCTTCGAACAGGAAGTGATGGCTTATTTTGTTTTCACTTGACGTTGTTAAAAAAACACTTAAAAACGCTAAAAAAACACTTCCAAGCCCTTACTTTGGGTGATTAACCGTGCTTCCTTGTGATGATTTTTCGTGATTGGAATGATTGGGATGGTTCCTTTTCAATGTTCGTTCACCTCTCCTTCGCCCCGGGGTGAAGCACACACCCGATCAAGAAACACTGATAATGATTCCATGCGATCCTGACCAATGTGTTCTACAAATAGCGCCCTTTAAGACTGTTTAAAAATATTTGTGTTAATTGTTTGATTGTGCTTTGCTGTTTTGAAACGCTAATATTTAAAATTTAATGTTATGCCTGGATTTATACAATATCCAACCCTTGTGTTTTTTTATTTGCTCCAAAATAAAATTTTGATTTTGATTTTCCTTATTGTCTGTCTCTTTGTAGGTCAATGCAATGCGAAAAACCAAAGGCATTGATGATAAAGTTGCTCATCATTTGGATGATGCAGAAGACGATGACGATAACGATGAATCGAAAGATTATGGCGGCGAGAAAAAACATGCGCATTCATTTGAAATCTCAATCCATGGCTTGCGCGGTTTTGAACCGCACAACACTCAGGTTGGATAGATATTAGATGCTTACGGGTTAGTAGGGTAAGAAAGCTTTTGTTGACTTACACATGTTTTAGGTGATAATTAAGCTTTTAAAAATTCGCTTTTAAATTAATTCATTAGTAAGGCTGCTTAATTGGTAAAGGTTTTATATCAAGAAGACAGTTGCATTTAGCCAGCTAAGATATTTTAAATTTATGTTGTTTGCATCTTAGCATCTATAAACGTTCGTTGTTATGGTCTAACTAAACTAGATTGGATTTTGAAACAGCTTTTTGAAGAAATACTTAGCAATGAATAAGGAAATATGGGGTTTTGTATTGTTTACGTTTGAGTTAAAAATGATTTTTTTGCTCATTTCAAGAAAAATGTTCGCTTTATTTCACAAATTTTACAAACAATTCCACGTTGCCATCCGAGATTTCTTATTTTGAAAGGTTTGGGGTGAGACTGACTGCTTCGTACAATATCAGTTTCCAACTCAGCGCAAATTAGCGGACGACGACGAAGAGATTGATGAGCGGCCGACATCTGATGACGACGTTACAGGTGAAACAGTCGTTGTGGTTTGAAGTCCGAATGATCGACTTCAATATCATTGCTTTTTAAATTCCGTAAATTATTTCTGAGCAATGCTTCGTTTCACAGATGGTGTGTCGCTGGAATTCTACCGATCTGACACGACACTCTGCATCCCTAACCCACAGTTTGGCTTCACCAAAAAGCATTTCTTTCAACCTCCACCCTCTGTCCCTCTTCAAAACCTACTTCTGTCGCCAATTTCCAGTTCAGGGGAAAACCCAGCTGCGATTCGTTTTGAAGTTTGGTCGCGGTTTTATTATCCGAATGTTCGCGACCAGCTGCTGGCCATTGTGAGTGTAGTTTAAAAGTTCGATTTATTTATTGGTGCTTCTTGTTATTTACGGTTGAGAAGTTTCTCAATGTTTCTGCGATAAACATCAGCTGCTTATTAAGTATAGAAGAAAATGAGTTTTATGTTTTTAAAGGTTTTTCTTAGATCGATTCCTGGAAACGTATAAAGTAAATTTAAGATCGGTTTAGGCTGATAACGGACGCGGAAAAAGCAAGCGGACAGCGGAATGTTTAAAAGCGTTGCGAAAAATTACGTTGAAATATTTGAACTTCAATGTTTTTCCGCTGAGCACCAAAAACTTTGCGATTTATTATTAAGTTTTTATGCTTTTTTGAGAGGGGAAAAAAGAGGGTGAGGAGAAAGGTTGAGGATTCGATTAGTGTTTTAAAGTTGAAATTTAAGTATGACTTATACTTCTACGACTGTCGCTGGATTACTGTTTGAAATGACACAAAACAGCAGCTACCAGCCCACCTACCATTGTTCATTATTCATGGCATTAGGGCTCTCTTCCTCTCGCAAAGCTGACCGCCCTTGTGACCATGTCGGGAAAGAGAATGGTCGAACAGACCTTCCAGGTCCCCCTCAAGTTCGTCGACACCGAACCAGGGCCTCGATCGGCCGGCGATCTCAGCATCACAGTCAAGTACAAGTCCTCTCGTGGTGAGTCGATTAGAAATATTTGCTTGATCATGATTGGTCGGATTTGCACCGACTGCTCCTCTCGCGCAGCTGACGTTTTCAGTAACAGTTCTCTTTTTGATGACGCCATTCAAAAATCAAAATCTGCTTTGGGATGTTTTTATACGAAAAAGAAATTTTCGGCTCCTACTTGATTGCAGTTTGAGCAAATGTGCTTTTGAAATTAAACGCTTTTTTAATGTTTTTAAGTATCTTCGAAAATAAAGGAATAAGACCAATCAGGTTGCTTTTACTGTTAAAACTAGTTTTCGACTTAGTATAAGTTTTTTAAAAGGAATTTGCGCAAATCGTGACAACTTTAGGTCCTTTTAATTGTATTTTACTCAGTGTTAATTTCCTGATTAAAAAATTTTTAGCACGCTTTTCTGCTTGAATGTAGGAAGCTTTTTAATCAATAAACACATTCATCATTTACGTTTTAGCTTCAAAGAGGGAAACCCAACAAACCAGCTTACCTTTCTTAAAGAACGTGAAGTTACAAGTTGCTGTGCTGAGAGCCTGCGGCTTACAAGCAGCAGCAAGGCTTAAAGCGTCTCTTGTGGACGATGAGAACTTGGATTACTGCTCGCAAGCTGGCGTGAATTCCTACGTCAAAATCCGAGCTTCTTTTTTATCAAACGAAGTAAGGGATTTTTTACGATCGTACTGTAAAAATAAAAGTAGTTCTTTGCATTATTATTCTTAATTAAAGCAGAATTTTCTATGCCAGAGTAGCCTTTTTCGTCTACCGTTTACACTATTCGTCGAACTAAATTAATTTAAAAAAAAACAGTTTATTTGTTTATGCTTCATTAAGCAAAGTCTGCATAGTTTTGTTCATTGAAAAGAACTTCGTTTTAAAATGTTAGTTTTGGGTCGCAAGTAAATCGAAACCAGTTCACCTTTGTTCAACTCTTGAGTAATAACCACGTATTTCGACTCATTACCACGTGACTTGTTATGATCAGAAATCGCGCCAGACTCGCTGCGTGGCCCGCTCCTTCACTCCCGATTACAACCATCACTTTGAATTCGATTGCCCCGTGATTTCTCACGACGACAGCAACCACCCCGCTTCTCTGGCCGCACTTCTCGCTTCCGGGGAGATCATTGCCGAAGTGTGGCACAAGTAAGCGGCCCGGATGTTGAAGTCTCATGCGGCATTCACTTGTGAATTTGCGTTTATTTCAGGCCGGTGGTTGAGGACATCGACGGAAACTTTACGCCGGCAGCTGACGTTCTTCTCGGCAGAATACAAATTCCTACATGCGGACTCTTGTACAAAACCACCGGTGCGGGTTTGATTGTTCAAGTTTCAATGTTTTGTTTTTAAACTTCACTACAGGCTTTTTTTCTCACTGTAAAATTGCTCTTTTTATTACTTTTCTCTCCGACAAACTTCAACTTGAAATTGTTTCAGGTTGTGGTAGATGGTACAGCGTCACGTCGATGGAATCGCTGCAACATCGCTCGTCGAGCAACGTCGGCGCCGTCGAAATCGCCGCCTCTTTCACCTGCCGCAGCGACCTTGACCTCGTTCTTCGTGCTGCGAAAGCGGTTGGTTGGGCTCCCGCTCTCAAATCCGATCTTAATCGGCTTCTGGTTCCTAATTCCTCCGGTGTCCTTATGCCAATCGATAGTGATGACTTGCTTGAGGATTCTTTGACAACCTGCATCACTGTAACAAACGCCTGGCTCCCTAGGAGTCTACTAGCTCTTCCGGGATCGGATGAAGTAAACAAGAACGCCCACATTTTCCTTCGTTACAAGTTCTACGACAAAGACACAGTCATATCCACTGTATGTCCAGTTGCGAACGCCAGCGAGAAAAAGACCTTTAAGCAGCTCGATATGTTTCCGGTCAAACTCGCCCACCGGAAGTCGTTTCTCTGCCGAGCCACTCAGCCTTTGATCTGGTATCTCCGGGAGGAGATCTTGGAGATCCAGGTGTGGTTGTCTTTCTCCAGAAGCAGCCGGAGCCGAAAAAGACCGTTCGCCTACGACAAGCTGCTCGGCACAGCGATGATCGACATGAGTTCGGTGTTGGTCGGGGGTTTGCATCGACAGCAGCACATCAGCGGTCTCTATCCCCTCTACAAAGCGGGAGTTGATGATTTGGGGGACGCGTCGCTGCGCGTTTACCTCAGTGCCAACCCCGGCGACCACACGCAGCCGCTCGACCCTGAAGAGCTTGATGAAACATCGACCTCCCTTTCCAGCACTGAAGCGGGTTCGACGCCCGGCAAAGACGGCGAATGCACGGTTTCAAAAAAGCGGAAAAGCAAAATCGATTTTAATCATTTCTCGGCCATCGTGTCCGTCGAAAGAGCAATGCACCTCGCGTCACTTCCGGTTTCAGACCCCCAAGTGGTCCCTAGCTGTTACGTTACCTACCCAGTAGCGGATGGCGACAAGACAGTGGAAACGACGAAATTAGTTCCTCGCTTGCCGTGCCCCGTATGGGACGACGCCCGCGAGGTAAAGCTGGACCGCAAAGTCCTGGACAAGGATCACGGGAGTTTGTTGTTTCGGGTGTGGCAGCGCGACGGAAACGCCGAGAGCCGATCGAAAGACGGCGACGAATCGCAAGAAACCAACGACAAGGTAATCGGCTTCGCGACAGTCGACGTTTCGCTGCTTCTGGCTGGTTTTAGAGCGGTCAACGGCTGGTACAATGTGCTGGACATACACGGCCACTGCCAAGGTCAAATCAAGGTCGCCATCACCCCCACCGACCCTATGCACCTTAATCAACAGTGCGACCCTGAAGTTACCACGACCGCGCAAACTTCCTCCTCACCCCACAAAGGAATATTGCATTCAGTTCCTCTTTGGGGGCCGGTCGAAACCCCTTCCGGGAGCATGTATTATCCTGGGATCGCAAAAGCATCCCAAGATAAAAATAACTGCTCCCCGACGAAAAATTTACCTCCTGTTTTGTCATCACACCACCCAGCCCCGAATAAAGCGACGGCTCCAAGTGTCGCCATCGACTCCATACCGCGTCGCGCCTTATTCCAACATGACGCACACTCGTCGCTTCAAACTGTCTTGCAGAAGCAGATGATGGAACTTGACCAAATCAAACAGAATTTTCAGAAACGACTTGAAGATGCCCATGGTGCCGACGCTGACAAGCTCTCCGATAATTTTGTTCCTCCTATATCAGTTTCTTTTCCCGCCGCCTCCCACCTCGCCTCTTTTCCTTCCACATCTATGATGGTGCATCCTTCAAAAGCTGTCACTTCAGATGAAGCATTACCTCAGTCGGCAGTTGGGTCATCACCCAATTTTCAACCCCTTTCTACCCCAACTTCGTCTCCGTCTTCCCACATCTCAGAAATCTTGTTGCCAACTGGAACTGAACGTTCAAATCCGGAATTAATCCCGTCCGATACTTTGGTACCAAGCGGTGTCCCGTTTAAAAAGGCGTCCGAAGATAGCGAACTTTTGACCCAGCTTAACGCGAGCACCCCCGAATTTACAAAGTCCGTGCATCTCTCCTTGTTCAAGTCGAATAAAATGCCGGAGTATAACGACGGAGTGCTGAGCGACAACGATTTGTCCGATGTCGAGTTTGTCCAGCCTCGTCATCTCAACGATGATGAAGATTTTCCAGATGCCAGACTCCGATCCCATGATGCAGAAGATGGATCACGTGAAAAGAATTCTGAGAAATCCTTTTCCGGGTCTTTGAGTGTCACTCCTCCACAAACCGGAGCAAGTGAGCATCCGGAGTTAGATAACACTAGTCTCTGGCTCTCTGCATCCACTTCACAAATGGAAACCACGAGCAAAACTGATGTAGGTGGTGAAGAGGAGGAAGATGCAGTTTCTAAGCAACCGCATGCCTCTCATTCTCCTGTTGTCATTAAAATAGATCAAAGAAAGGAACGTAATGGCGAAGATGAAAACAACTCCAATGAAATAACCGAAACAATGTCACCCAATTTTGAACTCGTAACTGAAATGTCTTCTTCATTCGCAGATGAAGATGTAAATGACGAAAATGAAGATGATAGTGGATCAGATTCTACCATTAAAAATGAAGACGATGTTGAAGATCCCGATCCACTTTCAACTGATTCGTTTGAACATCGGAATAGAAATTATTCCGAGGAAGACAAAGCCGTTACTGTGAAGTTCGACGCCAACAGCGAAGACGAGAGATTTATTCCCAAAGAGCAAAACCAAAATGTTGAAGATAAAGTTCATGAATCTGTAAACGCAACTCCTGCTTTAAAACAAAGCAACGTCGAGACAATGTCAGCAGTTGATCCGCCGAGTAATTCGTGTTTTGAATCAGAGAAAGATATCTCTACCTTATCGAAACCTCACACCAGTTCTCTCCCTTCGTCCTCTACATTAGATTTTATTCCCAGTTTCTTTCCTCCGCGACAAGACCTTCTTGCATCAATGAGAGCTCTACAGACGATTACAACCGAACAGAAGGTATTTTGATTTTATTCAATGCATTTGTTTTTAAAAAATAAAATGATCTTAAATTGTAGACCATTTAGAAACATCATTTTCTCTAATCCATCTATTTAGCAATAGTTTTTTTTATGTGCAAGCGATAATGATTACTAATTTGAAATTGCTAGCGTTTAATACTTGGGTTGGCACGTATACGTAAATTGGAAACTTTCATTGTCAAATAAACAATTTTCTACTTTTTACTGCAATTGGCATTTCTTCACAGTGCAAGTTGCTGAAGCAAGAACAAGGCGAAAACAAAGAAAATTCGTTCAATTCTTCGCCGATTGAATCAAGGCCGCGAAGGAAAATTCTCCGGCCTGCCTCTCATACAACTGAACAGATCGAAAGACTCGCTCGGATTTTTGGCACAAAATACTCAACTTGACCTTTTTTCTTCCACGTTTCCTTTAATTGCTTTGTTGCTGCGTATCCATTCGACACGATTTGTTTAATCTGTGGATCAAGCTTGCTTTGATCGCTTTTCCGTCCTGTGTGGTTATTTTAGCTAGTTCTGGTTTTTTATTTGCTCTTATGTGCCAAAAGTTATCGTTGATATTTTAATGCGTTTTGCTTTAGCAGTTTGTTAGATGCCGATTTTAGTACCATATTTGTTCTGATGCAACATTGAAATTGTTTTGTCGTAAAAGTTTAAATTGCAAAATTTTTCTTGATAAAATGGATTTAGTACTTGTAAATATTAAATGCATTTACTGTGCTATGCCTAGTTGCTAGCTGATAATAACGATGTTTGCTGCAAGTTTTGATTTAATCAAGATTACCTTTTTTGAAAAAGATTTTGCGATTTTCCGATTTTTTATAGATTTTAAGTGTGTCACTGTGTTTGTTATAGTTGTGACATTTTAATATGGTGCTTTTAGCTTTTTGCACTTTAGTTTTCGTTTCTACGCCGGTCGTCAATACAATTTTAGTTTCCGGTGTTGATGATGTTTTCAGCAATAGAACACATCTCGAGAAAAGAGGAGAAAATCCTGAAAAGATAATGATTACAGGATCAATATGGAGGAAGTAAAGACCTGGATGTTCAATGACCACGTGTAAAAACAGAATCAAAATCTTAAAATGATTGTCAACGCCGCGATAGAAAAAGTTTCTTAATGTCGGGAAAACGACAAATGCACACGAGTACTTAAGGAGGAATTCTTCTGTGCTGGAGAATGAAAAGAATGAAGTAAACTCTCTTCCATCAACGACTACCGTGTAGATTTCCCGACAAAGCCTTTAAAACATGGTGTTAAAGAGAAATTCTTTCCCGGTTCTTTGTGTCTTATCCATTAGGCTTTTCAAGTCGAAATTTTTATTGACTTTTGTTACGAGAATATCGTAAAATTAAACTTAATTTGCCCTTAGATCAATTCGAGTTGAAGATCCCTAATTCAACCTATAAAAGGAAAAAATATTTGAGAACACTGATTTAGAACAATTCTGCGAAACTGCGCATGACAATTACAACATATTTTTGACCATTGATCTCATCATTCGCAAGAAACAAGTAAAATCTAGTTAAAATCAATCGATCAGCCTGACCTGCTTTCGAAGATGCCCGGAGATTGCTGTCTGGTAGACAGCTTTTTCAGTTTTAGATTGTAATATTACAAAACTTTAGAGCTGCTTTGTAAATCACTAAGCAGAGAAAAGTCCCCTGAGGATAAAAAAATGACTAAAACAAGAGTTAAATCGAAATTGTTTCGGTCACAGTTACCAAGAAAGGCCGCTCACATTTATTTGACCAACTAAAGCACCAAAAAATTTCTTCTATGTTTTATTTAACTTTTTCTACTTTACGTAACATTGATTTTTTTGTTAGCCATCTATAGTCACCCCACAGCCGTACCTGGAAAGGGGCAATTGCCCTTCAACTTTGAAAAAATTTAGAAAAACGCCAATTTTTGGGCTGCGATAGGAAAATTTTTGGCAAAATCAGGAATTTTAGGGCAACGTCAAGGAACTACTTGAGCAAAATAAATTTTTTGATTATTGGAAATGGATGCAAAAAAAGTTTGTAAGATTTAAGGTGAAGACCCTTTTTTTTAGAAATCACTATGCTTTTGGGACAAAAATTGAAAAATCAAAAACAAATTCAAAGTGAAGATTTTGTTTTGGTCTTCACCCTAAATTTTGGACAATGTACTGTATGTATATAAGTATGTAAGTATGATTTTTTATTTCTCAGTCGCAACAGCACAAATCAAAACCCAAAAACATTAAAAGCTGACGAAAAAGGAAGCAGTAAAAACCGATATACGGTATAGAATATGTAAACAATATATTGCACAGATATAACAAATATCATTATAATCTGCATGCTCACTGCACCTTATTTTCTTTTCATATCCGTTAAGTACTAGAAAATCAAGATTCAGGCAAAAGTCACAAAATTTGGACAAAACTGTATTACCTCCAAATTTTCATCGGCTGGTACGGCTATGAGTCACCCATCAACATACTATTTTCGTAAACAAACGGCTTTCGCAAAAAAGCAACTACTTTGGTCTAAAATGATGTAAACTTTTTTGATTTCGATTCCAGTTTGATTTTGAAGTTACAAATATTTGCAAGTTTGAGTGTAAGTTTCAGTTGCGAATTTTTAACGGTTGAAATTTGAGTTGGATAATTTTTGACCAAATTTAAAATTGAAATAAGCCAATTTCGACTTTCCCTAATCAATTTTGCAGTTTGCTGTAATTACAAATAGCTTTTTTTTCTAAGCGAATTTGGGAAAGTTGCGTAAATATAACGCAAATTTGGTTAATTCAACGTTAAATTTCTGTATGAATTTATAGTTTCTATTTCTTCATTTTGGTATCAAGAAAGAATGAAATATTAATTGGTAGTCAATTTGATGCCCAAGAACTAAATAGCCAAAAATTCTTATCATAAATTGGTATAGAAAAGGTATGAAAATAAATTTTTTTATACCTTTTTTTCATTTTGGTCAAAGAGATTCAATTATTTTATTCATAAAACTAATTTGATCAATTTTTTTCAAAATTAAGTTCGAGTTCTGAATTTTTTTATTTTTTCGACTTTGACAGAAAAGACCAAGTTCTTCAAGTTCAAGCTCGAGTAAATGTCTCTACTGCAATTGCTCATGTATCAACAAACGTTGCTCAGGCCAGAATTGTCTGTGAAACTAAAATAGCCAAAGCATAAGGCAGGCAAAAAAATTTGATCAGCCACAAAAAAAGTTTTTATCAGGTGAGGACAAAAAAAGGCAGCCACCTAATATTACTGTCAAAGTACTTTTCTCTCCAGTTCTCTCCAGTGCGTAAAAGATCCTTACTTAACTGAACAAAGTTTTGCGCCCATAAAAATAGTCCCATCACCGGACCATCAGGGACTTACGCTTCACTTATGCGACACAGGGGTCACCACGTCCGTTGCACTCATTAAGCTACAAAATTTTTGTAAATAAACAAATTTCCTATGCGTCAAAACAGATGTAGAGGCGGCATAAGTAAAATGTTAAACAATTTCTCATGAAATAACAAATGGTTTCGTCGCAGCAGAAAGAATGTGCACCGGTTTTATTTAAAGTTGTAACAGCTTTTCCGCGTCTGCCCTTATGGTCTTTGGTCAACAGCTTCACCTAGGCACGGTTTTGATAAAAATGCAAAACTCGAAAAAATCGATAGAAAATTAAAACAATCCCGTGAAAATTATACCAGGCTTAACTTTAGTCAAAAAAAGATTTATAACTAAATTACAATCACAACTTTATTTACAACTTAAAAAACAAGAGAAAACCAAAAAAAAGTCTTCACATTAAATCTGAATGAAATTTGGGGATCTCCGTGGAACATTGCAAAAACATGATTCGGGCAATCGCAGAAAAAACTTGGGCAAAAACATACGGCCCCCGTAAAATTTTTTGGTCTGGTTCGGGTATGGTTGTGTTACTGAATAAATAAACAAAGTTGATTGATAAGTTGATTGAAAATCAAGAATTGTAGTTCGCAAAGCAAAAATGTTTTGCTGTAAATGTGTTTGTGACGTTTTTTTAAGAATCCAAAAAGAACCAATCACAAAGCAAATTGCTTGCTGGTTGGTTTTCATCTCTTGGTTGAAGAACGTATATTCAGACATGTAAAAGTTTGTTGCTGTGTTTAATAGAATGTTAGTATATGTTTTTATGTAAGTAAACTAGCGATTTAAATCACGGACAGCGATTCTTGTATCTGCGGGCCCAAAAAGGGCCGAATAAAACAAAATTTTAAAAACAATGGGAGTTACATTCACGGAGATAATTACAATACTAATTACAAGCAACCAAAAAGAGTTCGAATAGCAGATCGTAAGTAAAAGTTTGAAACAGAAGAATTGTTTCTATCAATATTTGCAATAAGTATAAGTCTCTCTGTTTCCCTCATAATTCCGCAGCAAGTTAATAGAAAATTGCCAGTTTAAACAAAATGAGGCCATTTCTGGTTACTTGCAAACACTTTTGTTCAAATGCAAAAAATTTGAAGTTTGCTTAAAAGAACAAAAAAGCCTCGCCTTTTTTTACCCTTTTATTAAACTGTTAAAAAACTCATGTGCATTGCTAAAAACAACAAATATTAACTAATTAAAATGCAGGAACGCATATTTTTGAAAATAATAGCCAAATGTAGAATCACTCTTCATTACAATTTTCAACAAAATAGTCGCCAATTTTAAAATAAGAGTTGTAACCGTAGTTGCAGTCATTCTCATTCCGTCTCACTACCCGATAGATGTACACAATGTGAAACCATTTATAACAAAATATTTAAAATAAATTATTTTTCGTCTGTTTATCGTCTTTTTGAACCATCACTTTTCATTTTCAAATAAAAAAAATTAGCCTAACCAAAAAGCTTTTTTTGGGAACGTTGCATTTTCAAAAGCTTTAGGATGGTATAACATTTAATTCTAATACAAATTTTTTTGATAACAGTCACAAATTTCCGAACTTTTAATTATGACGATTTTTGCGTCATTATTAAAATTTAACGTCATAAAACGGCAACTAAGTGAAGCTAAATAGGTAGAGAAGATTAGCCAAATAACAGTAATTTGCTGTACTTTTTTAATTGGTATATAAATGACAGCCACAGGCTCTGCCTGTTGTTCTTTGCATAGGACAGTAAGAAAATTGATTGAGAAGTTTTAGTTTTAAAGAATATATTTAAAAACAAAAAAAACTCTATATGTGCTGCGGAAATATGAGCACTAGCTCGTTTCCAATACCTCGGACAAGAGGAGACAAACCTAGGGTCATTAGAAACAGAATCATTCGAAATTACAGAAGTAGTAAGTCCATTTTATTTATTCTTAAAAGTTAACGTTAAACTTGTAATTCAATTATTCTGGACTGGAACATTGAAAGTGTCAAGTTGCTTTGAATATAACAACTTGCATCAAAAGAATAAAAATCCTAAAATAGAAATATTTTTTTGTTATTCTCATCCAAAAAAAGTATATAGTTTCAGAAATAAATTTACAGACAAGAACTTGCACGGAATTTAGTTGTAGCGACTCTGAAACTAAACTTCAATTTTTTTTAATTGCATCAACTAAATTACCCGTAATTTTTATTTAGCTGAAACTTTCACGCTAAGTTTTTTGTTATAACTGAATAAAAAAGTTAAACCTATAAATTTAGGTTTGTGGTTAGATTACGTTTTTACGTTAGGGTATTATCAGCGCTTTACGATAAACTTTACTGCAATAAAAAAGTTGTTCGTACGAATTGTGCTTCATATTTTTAATTCGAAATTTTAATGTGTTTTTAATTCTGAATCAATAAATGTTTCACTCTAGACATTCAAGCCACACTAATTCTTCAAAACTTTAGGAACTTTATGTATCCAAAAGACAAAAATGTAAAAAATTGGCTCATGAATAATGCTGTTAAAGATTATTATACAAGTGGTGCAATTGACGTCTGTGGTAGTTAAGTATTCCTTAGCGTTCCGCACCAAAAACAATTTATTAAAACAAAAATAAAACAATTGTTGTTAAAACATTAAAATTGAAAAAATTTATCAACTACATATATTTGATACACAAACAAGTATTTGAAAAGAGAGAAATTGTAGCTGGAAGTTTTGCCCAAATTTTATTATCAAAGTTATCACTTTTTTCTATTGTGATGATATCAATTCGATAAAATCAAATTTTTATTTGAAATCTAATCGATATTTTATCTAAGTTATAATTTGTTCTGTTTTTCTTTATTGAAGTGGATGACAAATTTGAATTTGTAAGTTAAATGCAAAGAAAGAGATAATGAAACTCCTGTAAATCGTAAGAAAGTCACCAGTTTAGCCACTATCTGCCTAATCAAAGTTGCCCAGTATTCAATAAATGTGCTTGGATGTGAGGTCACTCTATTAAATCTGTAAAGGTTGCACGAAGCACTTGTCCTATTATTTTTGAGAAATTTATTTGAAAAACTTTTTCTTGAAGCCAAATTTTAATTTTGTAAAGCATTTTGTGTAACTAATGAGGAAAATTCGAGTAAACTGGTTTTTTCTAATCTAGGAAAAGTCGGTTCTAAATAAAATGAATTTCATTAACTAAAACCCGTTTCGATAAAATGAACTTGCGCCTGTTGTTCAATAATATATGCCAATTTTTATCATTTTAGTAATGGCGTTGTTTTAGTATTTCTATGAAAAGTCGCTGAAAAATTATTCCAGAAAAACTGAAATTGGTTAACACTTTCGTTTTTCTATAGGTCCGTCTGTTTTTAGTGATGAAGAGCTAGACGATTTAAATGTCAGCAGGTCGTCTTCTAGAGAAAAAGTTTCTTACGCACCCAACCCGAGACCGAATATGAACAAGATGCGAGAAAGTGGTCACACTGGAGTATCAAATATTCCTCCTGGTTTAGAAGACAACGATGATGTGGAGCAGGAGCTGGATATGTTCAATAAAGCGATTCATATTTCGAATATTGATGAAGTAAGTTTTTTTGGTTGTATTTGAAAAAACATCAAAACTATATTTCTGTTTTAAGTCATTTTCTTTTACACCAAACATCAATATCTGGCAATCTTGTTCTGCAACTTTTTTTTTTTTTTTACTTAATTTAACTACATCAGAAATAAGTTGATTTGGCCTGATGAGCAAGTGGCCCTTTACGTAAAAAATAAAATTTTGCGAAATTTTTAATCGTTTGAATTGTGTTTGAAACTGATGCAATTAAAACCGCGTTTTAACTGTCAAATCGCTAGTGTTTGTGATTCTGTGTACAGTGTTTCAAACGAAGAGGGAAATGGTATTTTTGGGTTGAGATTGGGCTTTGTTTTCTTGTTAATCTATTATTTTACTTCAACATGTCCTTGAGTGAAAGTGGCTTCATTGCGAACATCGAATCATAATACTCAGCGGTAGCCCTTGCTTTTTTACGAATCCGGACAAAGTTTCTTTAAAGGACTCTTGTTTTTGAAAAGCAAATAAAAAAAAGTCCTCAACCTTCACTTTATCTTGAAAGCTAATGAACTGATAAAAAAATATTATCATAAAATATTTTTATTAATCTAATTTTTGAATCAAAGTATTTGGAAAACGGGCCCGGGCCCTCACTGATCATTAACATTTTAAATTAACACAAAAACGAGTACGAAAATTTTGTTTACTAGCTTCTGTTTTTTTGCTCGTAAAATAATCACAAAAAACTATTTTTCTTTCTAAAAATTAATTTTGAAAACTTTTCATGGCAATTTTTGCCTTATTGAAAGAAGATTTCAACTTTTGCTTTTGTTGTTCAAAAAAAATATAAATGAATAAATAATTAAATTTCAGACCACAAAATTTTTAAATTTAACATTAGTTTTATTTTATTTGGCCCAACAGACTGTTTCGGCTGCCTGGGCTCGTCAAGGGACGGTTTATAACTTCTGAAATTTAATCATCTAACCGCTCTGACTCGACGTCATTGAGCATTTTCCTGCTGAACATTGACCAAAAATTTTGAAAAACTTCTAAATGAATAAATAAATTTCAGTAGTGATATTTTATTTTTTCATTTCATGTCTATATTTATCCTCCTGATTTGCAGGAAAGCGTGGGAGGCGCTATGCATAGGGAATTGTCAAGCAATTACCCCGACCTGCTTACGGAAGTGCAAAGATATTGCTGTCCGGTTAAAGTTTTTTTTATTTTGGTTTTTTACTTTTTTAGAGATATGACTGATATTTAGAACTGCTTGCCAAAGGCGCCCAGCAGGGGAAAGCGTCGTAAAAGTGTCATTTCAAGCAGGAAAAAGTGTCTTTCCCGATGACACAAAAAAATGGCGCGAGTAGGTTTTGAACCAAGAAATTAATAGTTAAATCTTTTAACTGACGATCAGTAGGACGCAACCTTAATAGGAATTGTTTTTAGGAAAGGGTATGGAATGTTAATACTCACTGATAAGAAAACATCTGACTATGAGATGCTACTTAAAAATTATGGACCGCAAAATTTAAATTTATTTAACAGTGTGAAGTAAAAATATTTCTTTACAGCAGTTTATTGCAGTACTTTCCTTTTACAGTTGCCTAAGCACGTTCAATCTTTCTTTTGGGTTAAACTGATAGATAATTTAAAAAAAATAATTTGCAAAATAATGTAAAGGCAAACGTTGAGTCTGAAATAAAAATGCTAGGAATCAGAATAACAGCCCAATGTACGATTGACAGATAGATCACGTGGGGTTGATGCGAGGAATGCACGAAAGATTTCAAAGGAAACAAGTCAAATGGCAGCAATATGCTTCTCATTATTCAAAATGGGCTTTTGGAATCAATTTTCTTATTTTGATCATGCAGATCATACAGATGCTTTTTCATCAATTGGTCGATGTTTTCAACGGCGACGCCAATGCACCACAGGTCTGTTTTATTTTTTTTTATTTTTATCTCTACATTTATCCTCCTGACTCGCAGGAAAGCGACGGAGGCGCTAATGCATAGGGTAAGCAATTACCCCGACCTGCTTCCGGAAATGCCAAGATATTGCTGTCCGCTTGTAATTTAATAGAGATATGACTGTAATTTAGAACTGCTTGCCAAGACCACCAAGCAGGGGAATGTGCCGTAAAGTGTCTTTCCCAAGGACATAACAGAATGGCGCGAGTGGGTTTTGAACCGAAACCGTGTTGGTCACGAGCCCGTCGCTTTAACCACTCGACCACGCTGCGGACAAATTTTTATCTGTTAAATTCTTATTGCTCAAAAATTTATTTCTAAGTTGCTTTGTTTTATCGTTTGATTGATTTCGTGAAAGCTATTTATTCTTTTAACTCGTAGGAAAACTTGAGAGGCGCTACACTTAAGGCAGGGGTGTGCAATTTAGGGCCCGCGGGCCGAATCCGGCCCACTTGTGCCTGCCGATACTACAAGTATTTTTTTATTTTTTTTATTTTATCTCTATATTTATCCTCCTGACTCGCAGGAAAGCGACAGAGGCGCTAATACATAGGGTAAGCAATTACCCCGACCTGCTTCCGGAAATGCCAAGATATTGCTGTCCGCTTGTAATTTAATAAAGATATGACTGTAATTTAGAACTGCTTGCCAAGACCACCAAGCAGGGGAATGTGCCGTAAAGTGTCTTTCTCAAGGACACAACAGAATGGTATGAGTGGGTTTTGAACCGAGACCATGTTGGTCACGAGCCCGGCGCTTTAACCACTCGACCACGCTGCCGACTGTATAGTTTGTGTGAATATAGATTTCCGTTGAAAATATTGATGAAAATAAACGAATCGTTGGCTAAAATAAACACCGCAGTTTTCTACGTATTATCCGCACTTGAGTATAATCACCATGATTTTTACAGAAAAAAGCGAAAATGGAGACGAAATCGAAGTGAAGACCTTTTTTTCTTTTTAGAGATCACTATAATTTTGGGAGAAAAAAGTGAAAGACGAAATCAAAGCCCCCTTTTTTTTAGAAAACACCAATTTTTGGAAATTCTTGCCTTGGGCCCCTGAGTTTGAATATCCACCACTGATAATGAAGATTAATATTTTTAGAGATTACTATAATGCGGCCCGAAAATAAATTCAACTTCCGAATGTGGCTCTCGAACTAAAATATTTGCCCACCCCTGACTTAAGGAAACCGTCAAGCGATTACCAAGGTCTGCTTTTGTAGATGCAAACATATTTACTGTCCGTTGAAAATTGGATTTTTGTTTTTTGAAATGATATGACTGTAATTTAAAGTTGCTTGCTAAGGTTGCTAATTAAAAAAATCCCGTAATGTTCCTTTTGTAAAACACAACAAAGTAGTGAAAGTAGGAATTTATCCGAGACCATTTCTATCTCAATAGCGATGAAAATAGTGCTCTTCTGCATCACGCACCAATCTGTCGGAAAAGCTTGTGCAATTTTTTTTATATTTTCAACAAAAAAGAAAATTAAGTTGATTGAAAATGTGATGAGATAATTCTAATAGACAAATCAATTTTTTGTCATGGGTCATTTATGCAATAAAAACAATGGAAATTACCAAATTATTCTTCTTTTGCTTACCGCAGTAAAGCATCACAAAAATATAGTTTTTTCTTGTTGCAATTCTTTATGGAGTGCAATTAATGGTGAAAATTGACTAAAGATTTTGTGTGTTTTTTGCAGGACTCTGACCCTTCCGCTCAATACTCTTTTGCAAGCGTTGGGTTTTATCGGCGTTATGGATTTTCTGTTCCCGATTTGTCATCGACTTTTTCCTACTTAGTATTTAACACTGCAACTCTGCAAGCCATGCGGTGTTGCTTAGCCGCTTTCACCGCCGTCTTGGCTGGTCTTCAAATGAAATTGAAGTTGACTGAAAAGGCAGAAAAATACAGACGAGGAGCGAAGGTTTATGCCAGATTGCACAGGTTGAGCACTTATTATCTTATGCTTGCTGAAAACGGCGGCAAGGTTGAGGATGTTACCGGTTTATGGCGAGAAGCAATGAAAAGAGAAGGAAAATGGATTCCAGTTGTTAAGACGTTTATGGCAACTTGACGAAGATTTTAGGTTCTCTTTCTGTTAAGCTTACATAGGAGCACTCAATTGCGCGAAATTGAGGTACAGGAAAGCGACTTTACGTCAGTTGTAACTGTTCGTTTGTGACCGAAGGTTGGCCAACACAACACAGCGTCGTGTTGCAATCCCACCCGATTGATGGACCGGTTCAAGTCAGAGTGAAGCCGAACCAAGTTGTACTCTGTGCTTTGCCAAGAGAAATAAATTCTCAGCACTCTCGATGCAAGTGTTTTCGTTTCTTGCCAAAAGCGTTTTGTTCTAGTCACTATCTAAGGGTCGACGTCACTTGAACGACAAAATTTGTGGAATTTCTTCAAACTGGCAGTTGACCGACAACAAAGAAAATTTTTCAAAATAATCAGTTGTCCGACAACAGCTGTCAGCTTCCCTAATCCTAACTCTAACCCTAAACCCTAACCTTAATCCTAACTTCATAGGCAAGAGCAGGAAGCAAGGGGGAAATATGTGACAGCAGCAGCTGTTGTGTCGGTCAAGTGGCGTTTTTGAATAATTCACTTTTGTCGGTCAAGTGACGTTTTTGCGTAATTTACTTTTGTCGGTCAAGTGACGCTCCCCCTTCCTAATATTTTATTGTACACTTTTCCTTCAAAGCGCTTAGTGATAGCTTCGAAAAATTAATGTGTAAATAGTTGTTTATGAGGCCACATTGAAAAAAATGCGTTAAATCCTCTTTTCTTTAAACTTAATTCTATTTTAATTTTCTTCCAACAAACCTGCTAAAGCTGTTCATGGTTTAGCAAATGATTAAAAATATTCCTAAATTTTTTAAGCTAACATGCACCGGCAATAGATTTTTATACAATGTAAAGCAGCCTCTTTGTAAGAGGAAACTGACTGAAAAATGCAAACAAAATTAAACAAAATTTATTTGGTTTTCATTGCCTAAAATTTCAATCAAAATTTGTTTTTTTTTTACATGACGAAACAAAAAAGCTTCAGTCACAATTTCTTCTTCTAGGTAATAAACAAAAAATTTAATTAGAAAACAAGCCGCTTAAAAGGCGAGAAACACCAGATTCGAGTTTCGCTTTTGTCAGCGTTCATCAGCGACGCTTATCTCACTGCGAATCGAACACACTATTTATGGTCTTCCACGCAGGAAACAATACCACTAGACCACACAAGCCGGACGATAATTCGACTCAAAGCAGCTACATACTTATTCCGGATTTACTGAACAAGGAACACATAGAATTCACTATGTTGTAATTTCAAGGCCGTACCTTATGAACGGACTTAGCCGGCAAGCGTTAAGCATCGCGCTTACTTTTTTAGAGCTTGACGAGCGAAGGAAAAATTTTGTAGTTTAGATTTTATAGTTATGAGGATTTAGAATTACTTAGAAAACAAGCCGCTTAAAAGACGAGAAGCACCAGACTCGAGTTTTGCTCTTGTTAGAGCTCACCAGTGATGCTTATTTTACAGCGAATCGAACCGACTACCTGTGTAGTTGCTTTGAGTAGAATTATCGTCCGGCTTGTGTGGTCTAGTGGTATTGTCTCCTGCGTGGAAGACTACAGATAGTCGGTTCGATTCGCAGTGAGATAAGTATCACTGATGAGCTCTAACAAGAGCGAAACTCGAGTCTGGTGCTTCTCGTCTTTTAAGCGGCTTTTTTTTTAAGTAGTTCTAAATCCTCATAACTATAAAAAAATTAATGTTAATCAGAAAGAACGAGAGAGAAAGAAAAAAGCTTCATCAGCTTTTTAGTTGACAACACTTAAAAGGATTCTGTGGAATTTATTTGCCATGCTTTTGAAGATCAATGATTAAAAAAAATTTGAATGGATCGTCGCCCTAGCTCGTAAGCAAAGTCGCGGTACTTTACCTTCCTTTCAATGCATATTTAATATTTGAAATGATTATAAATAATTCTATAACAATCATACCAATATACATTATAACTCGCTTAATCCGGATTCGATTTGACAGACAAAATCATTAGAATTAGGCGAAGTCCGAATAGTCTAAGCTTTTTATTAAGAATTACAGTATATAGAAAATCATTTGTACTTTCATTTTGATCCGAGTTAAGCAAAATTCCGCATTAACCGAATCCGGATTAACCGAGATCTACTGTAATTACAAATCAAATTCTTTATCGAGAAACTGTTAAATTTTCTAAATTGTTATTAAATTATTTTTGCAAAAAAAGTTAACTTTAAAAAGTGTCTAATACATGTAGTACAAAGTTCTACAACTGTATTAATTAAGAACAAATCTATCAACTTTTTGAAGTATTTTTTGATGAGTCAAGCCAGTTGTCATTAGGAGTTTTTACAGGAACTGCTAGAAAAAATTTGTATCTACGCATATTATAGGCTAATTATGATAAATAAGAACTTATTTAAACTATGCTATTTTTGCCCCTGTTCAAAGCTGGTCGTGGAAAAGACGTAAGTTAACTCTCTTATAAAGCCAACCTAAATTCCCACCACTTGAATACCGATACTTGCAAGGGGTTCTTGCACAGATTAGTAATGTAGTGTTGTGTAATTAAAAAAGATGAATTGGACTCTTTCTCTCCCTCTCTCTCTCTCTCTCTCTCTCTCTCTCTCTCTCTGTATGTGTGTGTGTATGTTAGGCATAGCGAAGATTGGGGTATGTAGATAATGTTAGAGTTTATTATGTGTAGATAACTTTTCAAAAGTAGTGACTTGTTGGTTCTGAGCAGTGCCAGTACTGTACGTATCGTATGTTACGTGTATATTTGTTCCGATAGATCAGGGATAGTAAACCACTGACCCGCGGGTCACGTTGTGACCCACTAGTTGAAATTCAATGACCCACCTGACGTTTTGAAATTTCTGGCATTTTTAGTTTGCAACATTAATTTAGGACGGATTAGACCAGAAGCATCCAACCCGTGGCCCGCGTAGTATTTTTTGAAGCCCTCTGTCCTGTCAATTTTGGCACAAGTCGAAGACAAATTTGCTGTGAAGACCACTTTTTTCTTGTCTTTTATCAAATTTTAGAGGTCACTGTGATTTTGGGACAAAAAGTGGGGAATCTGAGACTGATTTCAGGTGGGAACCTTTTTTTTTTTAGAGATCACTATAATTTTGGTACAAAAAGTGGGAATTCCGAGACTGTTTTTTTTTTTTTTTGAAGAACACCTTGATCACAGATGAAATCGAAGTAAAGACCTTTTTTTTTTTAGAGGAGACCATGAGTTTTGGAGAAAAAAGTGGAAGCCAAGATCAAAGCTCTTCTTTTTGGAGAACACCAATATTTGAAAATTCTTGCTTCCGGCCCCTAAATTTGAATATCCACGACTGGTGAAGACTTTTTATTAGTCTTCAACTTTTTTTAGCCAATGACCCACTTAATGTAAGTTTTAAAAAACTGTCATTTTTTGACCCGCCCTATAAAAAAGTTTCGCCAACCCTGTGATAGATGGATCTCATATTTTACGGATAGAAAGTTGTGATGGATAGATGATATGTTGGTGACTTTTTTATTTTTTCTTGAACTAAGGTATTGCGAAGTGATGATAGTGTGCATGTATTTGATGTTTTCTTGACATTTTTTATATTTGGATCGAAGATTATGGTAGTGTGTTTGTCGTTGTGGGAAATTGTGGCATTCATATTTTTGGAACTATTTAAATATGTATAAGGTTTGTGTTGAAGGTGAGCTTGAGCTTGTGTCAGTTGCTCGAGTTAAGTAGCATGAAGCACGAGATGGGCGGCCATATTGGAAAGACACATGTTTTATATTGTAATTCTTAAATGTCGGTTTCCGAGTGCGGCCAGTGCAACAGCTAACTTAAAATAGTAGAAAGGTTTTCATATTTCAATGACATAAAAAATTTGTCTCTTTTTAGGACTATTCATGCTAGATAGTTCTACATGTAAAAATTAGAAAAATGTGGTTTTCAAACTAAAATATTTTGAACTTGGATAGGTTTTGTTTGTTAGTTGTGACTCAAAAGCAGCCGGGAGAAAAAAATCTCCGAAATATAGCCTCGCTGAAGTCGGGTTACACTTAACACAATACAGCAAAAATTAATACAACGTCACCGCTTCCCGAGCCAAACTCTAGCTACTATCTCACAAGAGTGATATCTCACTCTATTTATAATAAATCCGAATTGGGCCACGTGGCTCAGACGACAAAATTAACAATTATGCTCTTATACAGGTTACTGCCAAAACGAGGTCACATTGGGATTAAGTAATTAGGACGATGCATTGAGGTTATTTAGAACGGATGCAGTTAATTTAAAATCTATAAATTGATTGATCTGTTAAAGGCATTAATTTTATCACATTTCCTCGCTGTTGGCAGCTGCGACTTATTGCATTTCTTATAGGTTACAAAAAATTAATCTAATTTCTAATTTTCACAAAAATTTACAAAGAAGCGATTTGCATTACGTAACAATTGCATAAACTAGAAATCTCTTTTCTACTTTGATTAATTTTACCATTTTCACGCAAAGTAGGCCACTATTTTTATTTTTTCATCTTACGTTTTGTATTAAGAGTGTAGGTCAATGATGAACTTGGCCGTTATAGAAAAAGCACACTAATCGAAAATGCAACGCAAAATTCCCAGTCAGGGTATCGTATATGTAACAAACCCTGACCGACGGATTGCCAAGAACATGTTAAATCTGGCAACTGAGTCCGTGGGTTGGGAACTAAGTCCTAACCTTTTTTTTAACATTTTGGAATCCTTTTTGTTTTTCAACGGTGAAATCTATTTTTTTCGATAATAATATTTTAAAACATTTGCAATCTATTTGTTTTCGAATATTTAAAATTAATTTTTGCTTATTTTCAAGCGATTAAAATAGAATGTCAAGTGGAAAAAAATGAGCATTTTCGACATCTCCCCTCTTTTTGCTTTCAATCAAGGTTCTAAGGCCACAAAACCTGCTTGCGATATTTGCGCTGTGCATGGAGAGGGTGCCATAGCTGAAAGAATTGCTCGTTATGGGTACGCCAAGTTCAAAAATGGAAATTTTGTCCTCAAAAGCGCACCTCGTTCTGGCCTTCCGGTTTAGATCGATAAAGAACGATTAAACCAAGTTTTGCAAAAAAATCCTTGTGAGACGACAAGGGAACTGGTAAAAAAAATAGAATGCTTCCGCATTGCTGCAGAGAAGCATCTTCACTCGATGGGAAAGATTTAGAAGTATGGATCATCGAATCCGCGTGATTTAAGCGACAGCAACAAAAAACAACGAGCCACAATCTTTGCCGGTTTGCTTGCTCGTCACCGCTCAACTCATGGACACAAGGCACAATTTCTTTACCAAATTGTTACGGGCGAAGGAAAATGGTGCCTGTACATCAATATTAAGTAGCGCAAGAAATGGCTTAGTCCCGGTAAGCAGACGACACCATCGCACGGGAATTGGAAGCCTGGTCGGATGAGTTTTTTGAGTCGAAACTGGGTAGTTTTTACCGACGAGATGTTGAAAATATTTTTGAACGTTGGGAAAAAGTTGTAAATACCAATGGAGAATATATTATTGATCAGTTAGTTGGTAAGCAGACGACACCATCGCACGGGAATTGGAAGCCTGGTCGGATGAGTTTTTTGAGTCGAAACTGGGTAGTTTTTACCGACGAGATGTTGAAAATATTTTTGAACGTTGGGAAAAAGTTGTAAATACCAATGGAGAATATATTATTGATCAGTTAGTTGTTATTTTTTTGTTAAACCTTTCAAAAGCATTTAATTAAGAAAAAACAGCAAGGACTTAGTTGCCAATCTAAACTACGCCACCGTCTTTTTGTCTTATAAAATGAGACAAAGCTAAGTTTTGGCATCAATAAATGCGTAATTCAACTAAAATGCTTTTTAAATATTGTCTATTGTTTAAAAAAACTGCAGAAAGTAAGATATCTCTTAACGGAAATCAAAGTAGACATGCTGCTAAAATAAAGAGCACGAATAAACCAAATCAACGATTGAAAACAGCAAAAATGCCAAGACAAAACCTCTGATAAAACGAAAAAATAAAATCGAAGAAAGCTAGTTCATTCAAAACACTAATTTCATTTTTGAAAAAAATGTGTAAAATCAAAACCGAACTACTTGAAAAGTTTGAAAAACAGCATTGTAGTAGGCGAAATGCAATCTCTAGCATCATTGTATATAACGGTTATAACCTGCTGTATAATTGCTTTATATATTAGATGAATATGACAAATTAATTAGATACATAGTTATCTACAATTTGTTTTTACGACAATAAACCTTTCAAAACAGAATGAAGCGATTTCCGATTGAACAATGATGGCTTTTGTACTGCATCAAATTAAATATTAAAGTTTGCGATCAGCCGTCAGCCAAGTTAATCAGGGAGGAAACGAGTCTGAAGGAAACGGAATGAAATCACTGAGTAAACTAGGAAATACAGAAATGGTAGCGACGAGTAGAACGAATAGAATGATGATGAAAATAGGAAACAAGTTTGAACAAAAACTAGCGGGTGAATTAAAATGCGGAAAAAAAAGCAAAAAAAGCAAAAAAAGCAAAAAACTTCCATTGAATTATATATAGAACAACAACATTAATTGATGAAAATGAGTTTGCCTCAGGAAGATTTTTTATGTCAGAATAAGAATAGCGAACGATTGAAGGATTTGTATAAATTTATAAAGGCCAGCAATCAGAAATGAGATAAAAAGCTGATGAGTATTGTTCTTAAAATGGTTTTGCAATACCTCAAAAACAAATTAAAATTAGCTAAAAAAAAGCATGGATGAAAACCTTTTTATACAATGGCGTCGTCGTTTCGAAAGGCACCCACTCCAGACCAGACACGAACAGGACTGAGGCCGAGGGTTTACCTTTTACTACCCCAGGCTCCTGTACTGCCCAAATCAGATGCTGGCAGTGATGGTGTTAACCAGCATCAAGTTTCGTCATCCAAAACCGTCAGACCTCTTGCTCCATATGGTGCCCGATGTATGGGGCACACTATTAGGACGTGGTCCGTGGTTTGTTCAGAAGCACCGCACGCGCAATTCGGTGAAGGAGCGAGACCCCATTTGTGCATGGACCAATAAAATCGTTCAACACCAGTTCGCAGGCGATTGAGTATAACTCAAGCTGTTCAGGGAAAGCTTATTACAATAGGCTTGGCACTGATCATGGGTTTAAAAACACGGAGCCGGGAAGTATTCTCACAGTAGCCTACTCCGCGTTGTATTTATGGTTTGTCCACTCAGAAGCGCGGATGCCAAGTTTGGCAAGATTGTTTAATAGATTCCGCGCAGCCAGCACAAATGGGCGTCTAGATCTTAGTCTCTCTTGGAAAAACTCTGTGGATCTACTTAAAAGAACATACAGGATATGATCAGGGTCCAGGGATCCACGGTAAGCCAAAGAGAGTGTCGCTTCTAGTCGGCAAAGCTCAGTTGCCTGGATGCCTGAAAGTATGGGTAAGTGTTCTGTTGGAGTGGGACGCAGGCATCCAGCGACAATGCACAAGGTATCATTTAAGACACTGTCTATGAGGCGAGTGCGAGCGTTGCGACACCAGAGTACTCAGCTGTTGAGTAGACCAGAGATAGGGCAGGTGTGCCATGTGTTTTGGCATCAGTAACCCATCCTGAGCCTACAAGTCGTCTTAGCAATCTAACGCGCGAAGATAGTTTTTTGCGCAACGTCACTACATGATGACGGAACGTGAGTGATTTGTCCAATTTTACTCTAAAATAAGAAGGGGTTGGATAGAACGGTAAAAGTTTATTATTGTTGTAAATTTTTAGCCTACGTTTGGTCTCTCAGTTATTTAAATGAAAACCTGCCGTCACCATCTTAGTGTGACTGAGCTTCAACCTTCAAGTCTGGAGATACGCTGAAAGTGTAGTCATGTCTTCGCTTAAATTCCTCTCTAAGTTCTTCCAGTTTCCACAAAAGTGCAACATTGCTAGATTGTCTGCATAAGCAAACTTTTTGGAAATCGTGAGGGGAAGATCGTACGTATAGATGTTGAAAAGGAGGGGAGCCAAGACCGATTCCTGAAAAACGCCGTTTTTCAGACAGCGTAGCCTGCTTTGCTTGTTGATGTAAATAGTTCTGTTTTTTAACATCTACTAATTTAAAATTACGTCAATTTTACTTTTTCAAGTGGACCATCAGTTTTAATTTTTTGCTCGTCGTCGTCGTCGTCGTTTGAAGGGCATCCACTCCAGGCCAGACACAAACAGGACTGGGGCCGAGGGTTTATCCTTTTACTACCCCAGACTGCTGCACTGCCTGGATCAGATGCCTGGCAGTGATGTCATCAAGCCAGCATCGAGTTTCGTCATCCAAAACCGTCAGACCTCGTGCTCCATGTGGTGCCCGATGTATAGGGCACGCTGTTAGTACATGGTCTGCGGTTTGCTCAGAGGCGCCACACTGGCAACTCGGTGAAGGAGCGAGACCCCATTTGTGCATGGAAGAATGGAATCGCCCAACACCAGTCCGCAGGCGGTTGAGCTTAACCCAAGCTGCTCGGGGTAAGCCCATCCCAACAGGCCTGGCACCGGCCTCGGGCACAAAAGCACGGAGCCTGGAAGCATTTTCACAGTACTCCGTTTTCCATTTGTGATTTGTCCATTCAGAGGCGCGGATGCCAAGTCTGGCAAGGTTGTCCAAGAGATTCCGCGCACCTGGCACAAACGGGCGTCTGGATCTTAGTCTCACTTGGCGAGTATCTGAGGACCCACTTAATAGACCATGCAAGATATGATCAGGGTCCAGAGATCCACGGTAAGCCAAGGAGAATGTCGCTCCCAGTCGGCGAAGCTCAGCTGGCTGGATGCCTGAGAGTACAGGTAGGTGGTCCGTTGGAGTGGGACGCAGGCATCCAGTAACTATGCGCAAGGCGTCATTCAAGACACTGTCAATGAGGCGAGTGTGAGCACTGCGACACCAGACTGGCGCACAGTACTCAGCTGTTGAGTAGACTAGAGACAAGGTGGCTATGCGTAGTGTTTTAGCACCAGCACCCCATCCCGAGCCCACGAGTCGCCTCAGCAGTGTGACGCGCGATGATAGTTTTTTGCGCAATGCCACTAAATGGTGACGAAACGTGAGCGATCTGTCCAGTTTTACCCCAAGATAAGTAGGGGTTGGACAGAAGGGTAAAAGTCTACCGTTGTTGTAAACCTTTAGCTCACGTTTAGCCTCTCTGTTATTTAAATGAAAGGCTGCCGTCACCGTCTTAGTGTGACTGAGCTTCAACCTCCAAGTCTGGAGATACGCTGACAGTGTGGACATGTTTTGACTTAAAGTCCCCTTCAAGTCCTTCCAGTTTCCAGAAGAATGCAACAATGCTAGATCATCAGCATAAGCAAACTTTCTGGAAATCGTGGAAGGAAGATCGTACGTATAGATGTTAAATAGGAGGGGAGCCAAGACCGATCCCTGAGGAACGCCGTTTTTAAGACGGCGTAGCCTGCTTTGCTTGCTGTCACCGGTGGTAAGGGTGAAACTTCGATTTCGGACAAGCTCCATAATCATTTTGACCATGTGCTTATCCGGAAGTAGTCTCAGCAGCTTGCAGGTAAGGCCACGGTGCCAGACAGTGTCATAAGCAGCTGTCAGATCGATAAATACGGCACCGGCCTTCTTTTTAGCCTCAAAAGAATCCTCGATGTTCTGGGTTAGCAGAACAACTTGATCTACGGTTGACTTCCCGCGTCGGAACCCAGCCTGCTCTTTAGGGAGCAGTGGATCGATTAATGGTTCAACGCGGGCGTAAATAAGCCTCTCGAGGATCTTGTAGGGGACACAGAGCAGAGATATCGGTCGATAGCTCTTTGCATCCCCCACGGGCTTTCCTGGTTTGGGGATCGCGACCACAAGCGCTCTTCTCCAGATCTTGGGAATTTTGAGTCGGCGCAAGCAGGAAGAAAGGAAGTCACGTAACCAGGACTTCAATTTTTTGCTCATATTGAAGCTCAATATTAAAAAAAACTACCGTTTCTCAAAAAGAATGAATAAGCAACGCTTGGTGGAGTTTTTGCACTACTTTATCCAGCAGCCTGATAAATTATAAAATTTTTTGAAAGTCAGCAACACAAGTTTCTCGTGCTGTAATTGCCGCCATGATTACTATGGCTGTTTATTTAACCTAAATGTCTCGTACAAGAAATAGATTTTAAAAGCACCAAATATAGTAAAAAATTAATGAAAACAGAAGTATTCGGTAGCTTTGATGCTTAGTATTTGCTCTTTGCTAACTAAAGCAAAAAAATATCTTAATTCTAGCTTATCTAATTTTTTTAAAGAACCATTAAATCATTGAATTGAGACAAGTTTTTTAGAGCAAAAAAGAAATTGTTCTATTTAAAAAAATCTAAAGAAAAAAAAGTCTCAAACTCTTGGGCGTTTATAATAATTTCTAGAAATAATAATTTCTAGAAATTCTAAAAATAATTTCTAGAAAGATATTTTAAAAGAAAGGAGCAACAAATTTCACAGAGCACTCTATTTCAAGGTGGTCCAAGCTCGTCTCTCGGGCAAACAACTTTTAAAAAAATTTGTAGAACTTGTTACCCGCAGTTAGTTGGAAACTGTCTTAGAATGACAAAATTGGTTGCTATAACTTTACTTCTTTTCCTTTCTTGATTTTAAATGATGAAAGTTGTATCGAGGACCATTTTTAGTTTTGGCTTAATTTTTCTATCTTCGCAATCGCTGTAAACTTTGATGTTGCTTCTGATCGAGAAGATGTATAGTAAGTAAAATTCTTTTATGAGCCCCAGATAAAGCTGTCGCGGGAAACACGTGACCTGCGAGCCTAGATTTGGACCCCCTGCTCTGTTTTATTTGTTTTTTAACAACAACGTCACTGGTTTTTAACGTTTTTTCTTCATTACCCCCTGTCAGTTTTGAGTAAATCTCTCTTACACACTACCTGAAAGCTTAGAACTAAACTAAACCAGATCCAACTACTTTTACCGTAACAAAGGATAAAATTAAATAAATAGACTATAATAATTCGAAAAACATGAAAACAACTTTAAAACAATGCAATACTGCTTGTAGAATTTTTGTTCTTGTGTGCAATTTATTTGTTTCAACAATAGAGATGATAATAATAAAACCATTAATATAAATTTTCCAGCGACAAGTAGCAGTTTTGCAATCTGTAATATTTTGTGGTGTGTTGCCATACCAGACTCACTTGCGTAGGATAAGCGCACAAAAGCGTAAAACAGCAAATATTCATACTTTGATTAATTATATCTTAGCACAGTTTTTAAGAGTCGTGTATTGAGAACGTCGGCTTTATGATAGTTTAGAACTGCAGCATTCTTTGTTTACTTAAGTAATTTGCACATTGTTCTTGAGCCTAACACGATTAAAGTATGATACAGTTTCGACGAAATCTATTAGTATTGCACAAGTTTTTGGAGTCAGAGTTACCAGAGTTGCATGTTAGAGGGCGAAATCGGAGTCGTTCTTTTAGATTTGGAGGACTCGGTGTCGGGACTCGTTTTTTAGAGTTGGTAAGGTCGGAGTCGATTTTTAAATTTGTGGTAGTTGAGTGTTGGAGTCGTTCTTTTAGATGTGCTCTAGTCGGAGTCGTTATTGTTTTTGGAAACTCCGCTATACGCTAACTTAGACCTCCAAGATTGTGGCGTCGGAATCGCACGTTTTTAATTGATGGTTTTTTTCAGAATTTTTTTAACGAAATAACTAATTTAAAGCCAGTTGATATCTAATTTATGTGGTAACAGTTTCCCACCTAAAACCCTGTCATCTCCACTAATGGAAAACTATTTACAGTTTAAAAACCAGTGGTCTACATAGACTCAAGAAAGATAACCAATAATTTAAACTAAATCTCAGTAGATTGACGATAAATGGTTAAAATACTCTCACAAAATTTTTCTACGATACTACTTCACTCGTTTAAAAATTTTTTTCGATTAATCTTTGATAAGAAAATTATAAAATGTTTGATATTTTTCATATGGACACAGCAAACTCGAGTATAAATACCTACCTAGAAAATACAAAATATTGGATTAAACCGTTGTTTAAATTTTCTTGCAACAATATCAATGGTTACTATTTTCTTCTCGTGTATGCAGTAACGTATTTAGGGAGGGGGCATTGTGCCATGCCTTCCCTTGGAGATCACGAACACAAGAAATCAGAGACAGATTCAAAGTAAAGACTTTTTTTTCTTTAGCTACCACGTGAAATATTCTTTCCACTAAGCATATTTTATTGTGGTTGTATGTCTTCCCCCTTTTCAAAATTCCTCGGTACGCCACTGTGTGTCTGTATACGTATATCTGAAGATACATACGACCAGGCTACAATAACTTATTGTTATGTGTAACCAGCCGCTTTACATGTTTGAATTTCTCTCAAGAAAAGTTCTCGCAACAATGAATCTCCATCTATACGGTCGTCTTTTGCGTTCGGGTAGTCTTTTACCTTTCTCGAGTGATTATAGTGGTTGTTTCTGTGTGACTGAATTATTCGTGAAACGTGGAGCTCACCTGGCAAAGTCAAAAATAATTTTTTCATTTTTTCTTTGAGCCCTGAAAGACTCCTGTCCCTATGACGTAACCTGGTAATCCCAAAAACAAATAACAATAATGACAACAACAACATGATACTTGATAGCCATTTAGATTGAAATAAGTATTCCGATTATTGAGCTCTACTTTCTTCGAGAAAAAAGTGATTATTGACAAATTTTTAAGTTTCTGAGATTTGAAAAAAAGTTCTACAAAAATTTTCCTAATATTCCATCGCAGCACAATACATGAAAACTATTTATAGGTTCCACTGTTACAAAACAATCACTCTCTTTAACTATTGCGTCAGCAACTGTTAAAGCCATGATTGAAACTCTTTTTTTTTTCAGACAGTCCTGGAAAGTTACTTGTAAACAAGTTTAAGCTGTATAAAAAACAATTACGCAATGTCCTGAAACTTGTTGTTGATTCAAAAAAAGGTAGAAGGATTTTTAGCATATATGCAATTTTCTCTTTAAAGTTTGAAATAACATATTTACGCTACGATGTCCGATTTTTTATCGGATTTAGCTAGAGTACAAAAACAACCTTCAGGTTTATGCAATCAATCTGAGTAAGTCACTGAATGCTTTTTTTTATGGAAATTGTATTCAATGAGTAAAAAATGGTAGCAGCACAACTTGGAGTTATTGCATATTTATTAGTAAACGGCTAAAAGTTTTATACTTTTTTCTACCGATTTGCTTACAAAAGTTTTCTATAGCCTTTTAATATTGCTAAATGTAACAAACAAATCGATATTTTATTTAAAAAAAATTATCTTTAAACATCCATCAATCATGTAAATGTTGTCACAAGAAAAAATTATTTGTGTCAAAACTTCCAAATATTAGTTCAAATGTCGGTTGCTTGAATAAAACCATAGAACCGTGAATGACTTTCGTCTTAAGCATTCAAAAAACAACTGCGATAAGATCAGTTCATACAATAGCCTACACAACTTGATTTATGAAAGGTCCAAAATGTAAGGACAGCAAAGTAAAAGATTTTGTAAAACTTTCGAAAAAATTTGGATCCAATCGACATTAAAAATTACTTTTGACCCTATTTGTCCCCTGTCAAAAGTCCATCTGATAAAGTCAACTCAAAGACTTTCTTTACAATATCTTTTGAAGAAAACTTTTGACATGTGACAGCAACCAAACTTGTGCCATACCGGGGTGAGTAATTTTGACTCTCTGATTGGTCGTTTCCTCTGCTTTTACAAGAAAAAAGTAATGTTTTTCGCCTTTAGCTTGTCCGGTTTTGAAAATTAATTTCAAAAACAGTCTTTGTAATATATTCTGAAGTTGTTTATTATTTTATCTCTATATTTATCCTCCTGATTCGCAGGAAAGCGACGGAGGCGCTAATGCATAGGGTAAGCAATTACCCCGACCTGCTTCCGGAGATACCAAGATATTGCTGTCCGCTTGTAATTTAATAGAGGTATGACTGTAATTTAGAACTGCTTGCCAGGACCACCAAGTGTCTTTCCCAAGGACACAACAGAATGGCGTGAGTGGGTTTTGAACCGAGACTGTGTTGGTCACGAGCCCGGCGCTTTAACCACTCGACCACGCTGCCGACTAGATATTTAAAACTGTTTTGCAATTTTTTTCCACAAAGTTTACAAACTCTAGATTGGAAAGCACTCATTAAAATAACTTTGCTTCAAAGTTAATTGAAAAAAAACATTTTGAAAAAGTATCAAACAAAACCGACAATAATTTCCCATTAAGCTTATTGTTGAGTTACTACTTGCAGGTTATTCTCCATATAAAGAAATATCAGTTTCGAAGCAAAAAAAAAAAGTTAAGCATCTTTTGGTTAATATTGTGAAGACATGCGGTCTATTTGTTCGTTTTGTTTGTAAAATGAAAGTTGTTTTACTAATGCAAAACTGAGGTTGTAAAGTAAATTGTTTTGAATTATGTAGTACATGTTACCTGCCATCGAGTATAGTTTAGACAAAATTAAGGTTTATTCATATGTTCTTCAGTTACAGACTACTTTTTGTTTTTGCTGTTTCCATCTTTTAAAGTTAATGCTTGCTTCACCCAAATAATAACTTATAAACAGTTTTTTATGGCAATTTTTAATTTACGGAAAGAGCAGCCTTTTTTCTATTTTACGTCAATAATTGCTTTTCAACGAAACAACCAGTCGAAAAAATATATAGAGATTATTTTTGTTGTGGTGCCATCATTAAATAGGAAAAAATAAAAAGTAAACAACTTCATCTGGTTAAACTATTTTACCTTGTAAGTTAAACTGAAAGAAATGATTTTCAAAAGTTTTAAATCAAGTACTAAGTGATCAAAAATTAGGTACGTATCTTGGATTTTTCTTCAGTAGGGGAATTGTTGCAAAATTTTTAACATTGTGGTTGTAAAAACCCCTTTCGTTAAGCACGGAATTTAACAGTTATCATTTTAACGAGAAAGCGAAAAACAGCGCTTGATAAAATCAAATCGTAGGTGACTGCACTAATATAAACGAGCCAAGACAGCCAGCCAAGGCAAGTTATTGTTGTTCAGCGACAATGTGAGCTGTGATTCTCATTGCTCTCAGCTCAATCGAGCAGCTAGATGTGAAGTGAGAAAAAAGGAGACAAGGTGAAATGCGGAACGAAGGGAGCGTAACCAGATATTAAGCAAGAGAATAGAAATTCGCAGTCGATCGACGAAAAACTTTGGGAATAATGAGAAAAAGAATTCGGCTATCGCTTCAAGGAACGCTACCAGCAAATCACTTTTGAAATCGGCAACGAAACAGATTTCACGCGAAAAAAAGTCTACGGCGCGTCAGCGAAAATCGAATCGTACGACTCGTTTGTTCGTTTCAGCTTGCTCGTGTACAACTGTCGAGTGCAGAGACAGCGATTTGTTTACTGTCAGTTTGGTTGTTCTGAAAGTTATTTTCGATTTTGATCAGAGTTCTCAAGTGCTTAACAGTTTGAAATAAGTGGCTTCGAAACTTGAGCTATGATCAGCTCGGTTCTTTAAAAGAACTTGAACGCGTTAAAAGATAGACTAATAAAGTGAGTTTATTTTTCCAGGTTTAATGGACAAAAGTATTGAATTTAAAAAAAGCAAGAATAACAAAGCGTTTTATTGTTTTTGGGCAGTCGACTGTTTGTAGTAAGCAATTAAAATTGAGCTTTAATCTAAACACAGTCTTACTCTTACACTTTATACTAAACAGTGAAAAGCAAAAAAGCGGTTGCAGTTGGGTACACCGCGTAATAAAGAATATAAAAAAAAAGATTGCATATCTTCAAATGCGCGATAATTAGCAATTGAGATTGCGTTTAAATACGTCTACTCTGAATTAGTAAAACGTAAAAGAGGATAAAATTAAATTAGCGAGCGCTTAGAAAAACTACGGTAATTAAGTTCTGATTGCAACAGATATCACTATCAAAATTGACTACATTTTCAAAAGCTACTTTTGTGAATCTACGAATCTTAAACCTTTTGCTAAGAGGTCAGGACACAAAGTTCCATGAATAATTCATTACATTTCGGCGTTGAAAAGCAAGGCTTTAACTACAAGCCTGTCAAACAAGTGCCTTGTTGAAGTTCTAGACGTGTTTTTAATTATATGGCAAAAAAGAAATAAACAAACTAACAAGTTCTTTAAATTTTATGACAAAGTTATGCTCATCAAACAAGAATTAGTTTTCGCTGAAGTTCAAAGGACAAGTACTTTTTGTATCACTGGTAATGCAATTTATTGACGGCTTAATTGGGTAGATTTTTACTTACTTACATCGCTATCGCTATTATCTGTTGTTCCAAACAGATAAAACTTTTCAACTTAAACAACTTTTTAATTGAGTTAATGAGTCTGTTTTCTAGAAATGCTTTGTTAAACCATTAGAAATTTTATAAAATAAAGGCAAATTTTAAAATCGATCTGGATCTGTTCGACAACAATTTGGATTCGTTTCTCAGAGATATGCCTGGTGACTGCGTTCAAATGCAATCGGTCGACCGCTTCAAAAAGCGCATGGGTTCCTTAAAGCAGCATTCTGCCGTACGTTATACAAATTATTCAAAAATTGTTTTAATACTATCTTAAAGTTAACGTTATTAAAAATCTGTCAAACTATTAGATCTGTCTGACTTCATTATCATATTTTAAATTTTATTTAGTATTGCAATTTACCTATTGATTAAACAATATTTAAATGTCCCGAAAACTAAAAAAAAGTTGGTCATCAGTAGCGCTCATGGCAAAAGTCTTAAGTATCACAGTAACCAACCACACTCTAGTTAAGCTTCAAAACCAAGCAAACATTAAATTAAAAAAACAAACTTATTCCTCTGAATAGCACACTTTGCGACTTAAGCTTTTCGTTAAGATATTTGAATCTTTCAAAGAAAAATTTTTTTATGATTTTGGGATTTGCATCATCGTTGCAAAGCTTTTTGCTTTAACGCGAGTAAAAGGTTCTCGTTTACTATGCGCCGAGTTTAGTCGATTAGTTTTTAAACTTTTGAAAATCCCCAAAACGAGACCCGAGTAAAGCCCTTAAATCTGTTTTTTTTAAAGTTGGTCTCATAGAGTTAAACCAAAGATGAGGAACCTGAATGCAATCGGGGGTCACATTAGCGATAGAAAGATTGCGCCACTTTGAATTTTCTTGCGGGTCGCAGGTTCCACACCTGCCGACTAACGTACTGTAATAATGGTTAAGAGGCTATTACAAAGATCGATTTTATAGTTTTTTCGTGCTGTGGTAATTACTTTACTGGACATAAAAAATAGTACTTATTTAGAACTATCAGTTTTACCATACAAACAAAATACTTGATATAGACAATTAATTTTAGCTTCAGAAAACTTAATGAAGCATCGTAATAAGTTTACCTGGCTTGGTTGTATTGAATTTTGCGATAAACAATATGGAACTAATTTCAGAATAAAAAGTAAAGCCAATGTATTTTGTAACATAGTTTGTTCGGGACGTTTCGGAATTGTAAATCATTCCATCATCAACTACGTTAAATGAGTTACAATTCCGAAACCGTCCTGAATAAACTATGTTTCAAAATACATTGGCTTTGCTTTTTATTCTGAAATTAGTTAAGCGTTCCAAATATGATATTAGAAGAGTAAGCGCCTCTACTTTTTTTATAAATCTAAAAACACTACCAAACGTACTCTGGTTTTAAAAGTTTTTCGTTTATCGCTTAAATTGCAATGAAAAAGAATCTGTCAGTAAAAGTTTGTTCGATAACTAATATGGCATATTTTGATGTGCCCATTGTTTTGATCCATATGATGTTTGCTCCTAGTCTTCCTCTGGTATTGTTTCAGAAAATGATCGAAAAATTATTGTCATCAGTAAAAGCGGAATTTGAGTTAACTAGCTGCATTCAATTTTAAGTACCAATAAACCCATTTACCTTTTTGTTAACGATATTAAATGGCACATTGAAATTCAAACGAATTGTTTAGAGCTGCGAGTCGCGTCTCATGTCGACGCAAAACGCTCGTGTCAATGCTGACCATTCAAGTACGGTCATGTTCCTTCACAAGGCACAAGAAAACAGAGGAAGAAAATCGACCAAGTGCAAGAACGTGAGTTTACTTTCTTGTTTGCTTGTTATAACGCTAACTTGACTTGGTATCACGTCCTTGTTTGGGCCTAAGCTCGTTTTTTTAGCTGCAGCAATATTTGATTTTATCACGACGGAATTGCTTACTTTTGCGGAAACATCGCCTTTTATTGTCAGTTTAAGTTCTAAAACTTGACTCCCGCAATTTCTTCCTCGAAAATTTTTATCAAACACTGAACAAATATAATTAAAAAGAACTTTCTGCCGTGATACTTTCCCCCCCTTTTTTTTTAAATGATGCTCAGTTGAATGATTGAAGCAAGTAAAAAGGTTACTAATCTTACCATTATCTTGATTTTCTGTAAATAAAATTGTTTCATCAGTAAAGTACGGTTTTGGCTTGGTTTAAAAAAATATGTCAAAGATAAATTGACAAAAAAGCGCGGTATGTTTAAACATCATGACATTTTCAACAGCCCGTACACTTGCTTTGTTAATCATCAAAACAGTTTGAAAGTTTAAAATCACCAACGCTTATGTTGCGCAAATATAATGAAATTGACCTTCATCTTATGTTGACCATAGGCAACACGTCTAGTTTGGTTTGCTTTATTTGGTTTGTGTATTAGTAAGTCATTCTTGTCTACGCGGTCTTGGTTTATTAATGAATCACGAAGACAAAACCAAATTACTCATTTAGATATGGTTTCCTTCGATTTTCTTTACGTTTTAGTTTTAACGCCAATTCATTTAAGTTTTTTTTAAAGTTGTACACTGCTTGACTTTTATCAGTTTTTGAAATGTTGCAACCTTATCGTAACACAGCAGAAAGTCGTAAATGTTTTTTTAACCGCGATGCGATTGGATTTTGAATAAATGGCTGCGATTTTTTTCAATGAATCGAATTAACCCCTGGCCATCACCTGGTGTGTACGCTCGCTTACATGTTTCTGTACCTTGTATTTCGTTCGTTGACCATAGATAACTTGAAAAAAACAGCGGTTTAATTTTATGAGTGGTTGCTGTCCACTCGATCATGGATTGAACTGATTTTTAGAGATTGTTAGCTGTCCTTGATAAACCCTGATGATTGCACCATGGCTCTTTGTTTCATCACCAGGTTACCAGTCTATTATTCCAATCCTGCCCAACAATAAATAATGAGGCCAATACCCTGTGTTTAAGTGAGAGGTTGGTTAAAGGTAGCCCTTTAAGAAAAACTTGCTGTTTATTAGAAGTACTTAGCTCTATTCAATTGACGTTCGATAAATCGCGTTCCTTAATCGAGCTGCTGCGTTCTAAATGAGTGCGTTAATTGTTCGTTTACTCTTAGTTACGGTTTATCTAAAAATGCAGGGCCTCTTGGATTGTTTTAAATCAGATCACCTGTGGTGTCGTGTAGCGCTTTATTGAAATGTTTTCTTTATGAGCGCCGAGGTAATTTCTCCTTACATTGTTAGTCTTTGGTGAAGCAGTAAACAAAAAGCCAGCAATGGTTGTTTAAAAATAGCAAAAACCAGGACACAAGTAACTAGTTGCATTGAATTAAAGTTTCTTTAAATTGCTTCGTTTTTTCTTTTTGTACAATCTATTGTATCAAAAGATCTTTTCTCTTTTTACAAAATCTATTGTATCAGATCAGTAAAAGTTCTTGTTAAAACAAAGTTTTAAACGTGCGAACACTGAAAACAAGGTGAAAACAAATTATAAAAACGGATTTTTTGTAGAAAGCCCCCGCCACTGTGCTTATTTTGAGCAGTGGCGGGGGTTTCTACAAAAGATATATAAAAACGTATTTGCATTAAAAAAAAGCTTTTAGCCACTTGTTTTGATTTAAAAGTCCTCTTCGACATCAGTCAACTGTAATTCACCATTATACCAGCTGATTTTCAGACTGCATGAGGTGTTCTAGCTAGATTGTTAACGAATTACCGCGACTTGCTTTCGCAGGTACCAAAATATTGTTGTCGATAAATTGTAGATTGTTATAAAAATTGTGATATGACTAAGATTTAAAGCGCTTGTTAAGATTGATAAGCACAGGAAAATGCCGTAAAGTATTATTCTCAAGGATACAGCAACTTGCCTAGAATAAGAGTTGAACTTAGACTATGTCGATCACGGTTGCTATTAACTCTTTGACTGCTACATGCGATTGTAATCGAATAAAATTTTTGAACTTTGGAATAAAATTTTTTGTCGTACATGCGACATTCGACTTTTGTCCACTTGAAGAAAAATATTGTTACAACACGCGATATTCAACTTCTGTTCATCGGTTTTTTCGATTGTTTATTTTGTTTTATTTGAGTAAAAACATAACTTATTTTTCGTTAAATTCTTGTTTTATACACCATTGTGCTTGAAATAAATAAAGAAATTTTGAGAATTATTATTTTTATGTGCCATTTGGTCAATTTGGAGCACAACGCCTTCCCCGTGTTCAGCAGTCAAAGGGTTAGAACGGAGTTCGTATCACGCGGTCAGGCTGTCAACGACCGATTCTAGTTTGTTTAAACTTAGAAATGTTACAAACTTTGAGGATTTTTTTCACATCGATGTGATGCATTTTTGTCGAGTCATTAAGTTTATTTGAACCGCATGACTGTTCGTTTTTTTTTATTATCACGTGACTCGAAAAACATTTGTACAAATCTATTGCTTGGGATGATGAAATTCATGACATAAGCGAGTTTTGTAGGAAAGTAACTCAGTAAATTTTTTGAATGGTTTGAATCCATGGTGATTGGAAAATCCGTTACCTAAAATATACCTTTTTTCATCTAAAATTTACCTGAAATAAGTTCACCTAAAATATACTTTTAAAACGTCCGTTTTTTTGTAAAATTTTTAAGTAAATTTTAGAATTTTAGAACTAAGCAAACTTGTAATTCCGAATAGTAATCCAAAAATTTGCTTGATAACGTCGAGAACAGGATTTCTTCACTCGTACGCATATTGCAATCGCATCTAGTACTGCCCCCAAATGCCAATAAATTGTCGTCTTCATGTGGCAGACGACGAGGCAGAAAATTTTTAAAACTCGGAAGAAAAGAATGCTTTTTATGGCACTGAAACTGGATGTCATTTAAGCGAAGCAATGATCGGCTTCACGTTTACTGCTGAGATGTAAAATTGCTTACCGATAAAATATCTTACTTCTTGGTGCGAACGTGATGATTTGCCTGATTTTCCTCGAAAAGTAGCGTGAGACGGCATTCGCATGTTGCCATCTGATCATTTTGAAATATCATGCTGATGAAGCTGTTTACTTTTTTTAATAATATTATCAATATAAGTGTTAAACATTATCTCCGCTTGTAGGTGGCGACGCATATTACCTATCACTACACTAAGTTACTACGTTTGCAAGCGTTTCTGTTGATAGCACGTGATTCCACGCTGTCACTCAACAATCAACGCGTCACGAGTGCTGTCACATGTCAATAAAATATCTACGCTTGAATTTAAACATTGGATGGCGTTCCTTGTGTTAGGATTTTATTTAGTAAACTCTGTTTTTAGAGGAATTTAGCACAATTACTTGATCTACCCCGGTAAAAAAGTTATGGCGAATCTTAATAGTTTTTTGTTACGCATTGGAAAACATTCAATATCATAATATTTGAACCAAAAAAAATTAAATCTGCTATTTAAAAAAGTACATAATATTAAAGAAATGCCTCAATGGAATTAACACTAGCTGAACTCATCCGAAAATGTACGTTTTCGGTGAAGTAAACCTACGTTGTAATATGCGACTTTTTGAGAATGTCAAAACTAATGTGAATTACTGAAGGTTTTACTGAGCAGGTGATGAAAGCCTTATCGCGATATAAAAATGTAATTGTTTTTCAAATCAAGCTAAGAAATTATATGTGCAACATAGTGTAACTCAAAGGAATTTAATGAATGTAATTTACAAAAATTTTTTGTTGATAGTTGATTTTGCTCTTGACTGTTAAACTTGATCGAACAGTTTTGTTTCGTAGTCGTAACACATTGCCGCATTTTTTAAGGCTATACAGTAGCTGCAACTGACTAGCTTTTGCAATAGGTTCTATTAACTCTATCTTGAACAATACACCGAAATAAAGCGACCTATAACTTCTCTGTGTTCGTTGCATTAAAACCGGAAATTAGAGCATTGTGTTTCGTTGAAACGTTTTCATAGTGTATTTGGAAAAGAGAACACGTTTTTCAAGTCAAAATAACGTTAGTATAAGGAAACTCAAAGCTTGATGTTTTAAATTTTATTTCTTAACATTTCAAAGCAGATGTTTTTCGGCCCAATATTAATTATGATTAAGTTGTTTCATGTCGTAAAAACTAATCTTACAAGGGATGGATTTTAATAAAAACTTCTGGTGACTTGAACTTTAAGCTGGAGAAATAGAAATTTAATAAGTACAAAAACAAGAGAGTTTTTCGCTTGTTTTTGTAGTCAATACATTTCTATTTTATTGCCATAAAGTCTAGGTCAGCCAAAATTTTTGTCGAAACCTAACAAAAACAAGAACAAAGTTGAACAAAAAACACAAAAGTTTTTTTGTTTTTGTGATTAATGTTTTACCATTTATTTTTAAGTTATAGTTTATCCGCAGTTGTTGTCGAAATGCAGCTCGTGCAATATAAACGTCTGCACCTAGAACAGGGGTTGTTAACCAGGGGGTTGATATCTATTTTTAGGGGGTGCGTGGTTGCTGAATTATCAAGGTTGGTTAGTTCTATGTCACTGAGACAACAGCAGAAATGTCATTGAGACACAGTAAATGTATAATGTATTACTGTAATTTACTTTTTTTGCTTATGTAAAATTAACTTACGTTTTAGTCTTGTGTTATTATGTTGTCGATTGTTTAAAATTATAATAGCAACGATTGTCTTACTTAACCAATTCTATAAAGGGGTGCGAGAATTGGTTGCTGATTTTAAAGGAGTGCTGGCAAAGAAAAAGGTTAAGAAATCCTGATCTAGAAGTTGAACAAAAATCCATGGAGCTTACTGCAGCGTGGCACCCATGGTGTGGCGTTTGTAGCTCGGGTTGCCGCGAGCGGTTCGCGTCAATCGAGTGGTCAAGTTTTTAACGGATGGCAAAAACACAGTTATTAAATTCTTTACAATATTAATTGCTATGGAGCGATTTTGAGAAAAAAAAAAACGACCCGGGCACTTCGCGAGAAACAGATGGTAAAAAAAGTACCAGAGTAAGTTTTGAAAACTTGGGCTGTGTAGGGGAATTACTCAAGCGAATTATGTGTTGGTCGAAAAAAAAAACTATACAGGTTCCATTACGTTCAAATCCAAAAGCTATCAAAAACCAAAAATGTTAAGAACCACTAAAAATGGCATGCAGTGAGTTTGCGTTTAATGTTTAGGCCCAGCTGTTTCCGAATCCAGTGCAAATAAAAATGCTGGAAACTATTTTTCATTAGCGGCGACGAAGCATTTTTTACTATCAATATGCCAAACTAAGAAGAAAACTTTGTTGCAAACCGAGAAAAATTTTTGAATGAAAACGAAAGAACTCCAATATTTTTGTAAAAACTTGTTAAAACGTTTTGCACTAAACTTTCACAGTACTTCAAATAAAACTTGTTTGATTAGAGCTGTTGTGGTGTAAGTGATAGCAAAATGTTTTTTAACATTTTTTGGCAATATCTTAAGAAAACTTTTTCATTTTAAATCGAAAACTCTATTTAAAGACACTTTTATCAAAATGACAAAAAAACTTTAAAATTTTCCTACTGCTTGTATTTTCCACTCTGATTCACCTTATTTGGCGACCACCAGCACTGTCGACATTTGAAACTCTGCTGCTCTTTCAGAAACTTCTTGTGTCTATTTCGTTGCCGATTTTGAGCAGCAGTATTTTTTTCATCTTTTCTGATTAGCAAAAGTAAAAACAATCACACATTGATTTAGTAGCTTACAAGTGAAACGCTAGTTTTGTCATAACCAATCGAAAGAAGAGACCAAAACTCCCTTACATTCACATAATATCATGCATCGTCACAGAAATTTGTGCTTTACGTTAGTTATTCTCTTGCCGACCAAAAGCCAAGCAGGTAAATAAACCCACTGGAACACTCAGCCTAACACATACTTTTGAAATTTAAATAAAGGCCCGATTCCACTACGAGCGTTAGCGGGATTATTCTTTGTTTGTTTATTGATTTTTTCTTTTTCTCAACGCTTAAGCGTAAAAAACTCAATAAACTAACAAAGAACAATCGCGCTAACCCTCGTAGTAAAACTGTCCTCAAGGCCTGCTAAACACTGCGCAACATCATAGCTTTTTGGGCATTTTAAAAAAGTAGTTAACCCAAAAAATTTTTTGAGGCAATCAAAATTTAAAGCAATCAAAAAATAAAATGTTGAAGCAATGGTTTATTTTTAATTGCAGATGCATTAGGACAAAAAAAATATTTTGCTAACAAAATATTATACAGTAGTTGCTTATTGTTTTCAAACAAAAACTTTTGCGTTTTTTCTTCGAGGCTTTAAGTTTTTAATACACACAAGTGTCAATTCTTTAAGTTTTTAATACACACAAGTCAATTCTTTGCAGTAATGAATATCCAAACAGTTCTATTTTCCGGTTTACGCTTTGAAAGGTTGCGATGAACAATGTCCACTGCGGCCGCAAGAGCAATCGTTAGCGAGTTTATTTGTTAGTTTGCTGTTGCTTACAAACTTTCTTCGGGCGGATCACTCCAGTTGTTGTTTTTAACTGACATGTCATTTCCCTGAGGCTAAGCCCGAACCTGCTTCCAACGCAAGAGTGGTTTTTAAACATTTAAAGTTACCAAAAGCTGTCGAAATAGGCAATTAGTGTCAACCATTTTAAATGGTCGTCTGTTCACAATTAATTTCAACACTTTTAGGTTTTAACTTTAACGTAAAGCTGTAAAAAAACGACGTAACTTTTGCTCTTTGCATTTCTACAATTTTTTTAAAAAGAAAAGAAACTTACTAAATTTCGGTGATTAAGAATTATCGTTTTTCGCTTGTATTTTTACAAACGTGTGCAATATTTTGCAAGAGCAATCCTCTTAGAATCAAATCTATGCACGTTTTAGCGTTTGTGTGCGTGCACGCTCGCCTCCCGTTAATGACTTGTAAGCACATCACAAACACTACGTGCAGGAAACGTCTATGACGTCACATTAGCCACTATTTCTAACAATTTCCTCAACTATCGTCTTTCATTAGTTGGGTTTTGTTATGCGAACAGGGGCGGTAAAAGCGAGGAGGTTTTCAACACTTTCAATTTAACTGTGTGCGAACTAAACTTGAAGCAAAGCAAATGCGTGTGCTCTCCCTGTAGAAAGTGCTGGATTTTCAAGATCGTAATCTTGTTTCAATGAAAGAGTCAGCCGAGATTACAATGTGATCACACAAAACTATGAGTCTAAGTCATTTAGCTTAATTTATTCTTCGAAGTTATGCAAAAATTTAATAGTCGAGGAACGTCATATGGGTTACATAATGTTTTTTATTAAAAAAAAACATTATGCAACCTATATGACGTTCCTGTCGTATGGACAGGAACGTCTACTATACAGTATAACCCGATTTCTTAAAATTTAAGCCTGTGGAGCATCATAGCTGTTAAAAATAATAAACTGCTTGATTTATTGTTTTTTTAAGTGTATTTAGACATTTAATGTATTTAGGAATTCACCTTATTTATCAAGTATTTTAAAATGGAATATGTATCTCTTTAATCTTCGGGGTTTGGAGCTTTAATTCAGTTGCAAAAAGTTTTTGTGGAAGACCTCTTTTAAAGTTAAAATAAGTTTGTTTGTTTATTTACCTGTAAATAAAAAGTTTTACAAAAAACTAAACAAAAGATTGAAAAAACCATGAAAGACTAATTAAAAGTGTAAAAAAAGCTTATATAAGGTTACATATTTAGTTAAAACCACAAAAATAGAAATTAAGTCAGAGCCTGCAACTATTTTAACGGCAAATAGCAGCAAATTTTTTTTCCGAAATGGTCACTCTCTATAACATTAAAGACATAAAAATTGTTAAAAGATTTTTGTTAAACGACTTCAATGTTTTCGGTTCCGTTTAAATCGATTGAAAAATCATGTCCAATTCTCCTCAACCAACCAGAACTTGAAGACCATTTAGAAATTAATCGAGCTGTCGTAACCAATTTAAAAACTCGTACTTCGCAAGGCAAATAAAAACAGCAGCTTTTTATACAGGAAACTTTTGCTTGCTTTAAGTGTTAGTTGTTAATAACGCAAACAAGACATTATCCTATCGTTTGGTTGCCTTGACAAGCCGAAATCCGCTTTGCCGGAGTGCGCCAGCCAGCGGTTTCTCGAGTCTTTTTTGTTGAATGCAACTGTGATTTGGCTTCAAAGCACTTTAGAAAAGTGAAGAATAATAACGCACTTAAACTGGTTTTACAATGCATTGAACAATTTGTTGGAGAGTGCGTGACTTGACTTAGCTTTGTCTCGCGAGGCGACGACCCGTGGCGTCGAAATCACGTGGCCTTCTTCTAACAAATAAAAACGACTTTAAACAGTTGCTCTTTTTGTTCGATTTGTTTTACGTCCGGGAATTTCCCTTTTCGGAGTTTTTGCTCTAAGCATGAATGCCCAATCTTTCGCTCGTCGCGGGCTGAATTTTTACCTGCCAATCTACAGCAGGCCGAAATCTGTTCAGTATTCAAGGCGATGACCTTTTTTTAGTCTTTACTTGATTTCAAAGTGAAATTGAATTCAACGGCACATTTAGTTGAAGGCCATTCACGCAAACAGCGACCCGCTGGTTCGATTATTGCCATGGTTTAGAGCAGTGGTTTTCAACCTTTTCTGTACCGTGGCCTATTTTTCAACCCAAGTTAACTTCACAACCCACTTTGGTCAACAAAATTAAATTCTCATCCCAAAATCATAGTGTTCTCTAAAAAAAAAAAAAAAAAAGTCTTCACTTGGAATTGCTGTCAATTTTCCCTATTTTTGTCCCAAAATCATAGTGTTCTCTAAAAAAAAAAAGGTCTTCATGTGGTTGACTGCACAGGACGCCAGAAAAATGCCTAAAAAATGGGACGGATGGCAAGCCTAATTATACATATATATTATACATATTGCTTTCATTTTCATTTATGCTCCATGGCCCACTAAAAAAACCACTGTGGCCCACTACTGGGCCATGGCCCATAGGTTGAAAACCTCCGGTTTAGAGCAACGCAGGCGTGATGATAAATGCGATGCAAATTAACTAGATGATTATAAGAATTCCTCTGCCGATTCAGAATTCACATTTAAAACCAAGGGTTTCTACCAATTCTCCTAATGCTCCTAAATCTACTGAAAATAAATTTATGAAGACCAACAGTGTTGGTAATGTCATTTCAAACAGATTTCATCTCTAAAAATATTAATCTTATCTTGTCTTCGCTTCAACAACAATTCCAATTATTTGCAGTTTTTTTTTACTTTAAAATTTTTCTTTTGTTTTTTCGATGGGCTTCCTCTGGACTTTACGCCCTAGTTTATCACCGGGGCAGTTGAACATTTACAATTCCTTACCTAATTCATGCAATTAAGAAAGGTTTATACTTGTTCCCAAAATCGTGACTTTGCGGTTTAAAAATGTATACAAAAGTAATGACAATAAAATGAAAAATTGGCGGTTTTTTTGAATTTTTTTCGTTTTTAAAAACTGTATGGCAATCTTAAAATAATGTTAAAGCGAAAGGTAGAATGTTTTTTATATATATATATAAACTCTTTTTTTAGCATTTGGTTTTGTGCAAAAATTTTGTATGTCTATCTTAAAGAAATGTATGTCTATCTTAAAAAAAGATTGAAACGAAAGTTCGACTGTTTTATTTTTATTAAAATTTTTTAGCATTTGGGCTTAAGTAGTAAAAATTTTTCTACAATTTTTTCGAGAGTTATTTGTAGCTTCTGCTAGGTTTGTATAGTGTTTATAAAGATTATCGATTTAACACGATTGTTAGGGGAAGTTTTGTCCAAACACAAGTTTATTCATACATCAAGCACCCTATTTTTTACAATTAAAATCCTCACTTTTAGGCGTTGTCAATATCTTAATCTTTCTGCTCTTTCATCGATAGCAAACACTTGAAATTGAAGTGACGTTCTAAGGTTGTGTCGAACGACGTGATAAAATTTTTTTCGAGATTTATTGAATTAAAAAGTTACAAAAGCAGGAGAAACGGTTAAAAATTTTAAGTAAAATCAATTTATTACTAAGTCTGTACAAAATAGTTTTTCAAGTAGAAATACTCACTTCTGAAAAAGTGTTTACTGAAGGAAAACCCTTATTTCGACTGTTACTAATATAGTCTACTCAATTTGTGTTTTCGAAGATTTCGTACACGTTTAAGGGAAGACAGAGCTATGCTTAGGATCAATTACTAATATTGCATTAAGACATTAACCAGGATTCCAGAAAGACTAGCATCTGCTGCAACATTTATTAGTTTGTATCACTTTCTTTCCGTTTTAATCACCTCAAAGAAGTTTAGTTATTTTTCAAATCGCTTTCTGTTTAATCTAGTTGCACTTCACCACCAATACAACAAATTTCCGGTATAAATGGACAGAAATAAGCTGCAACTTTCTTAAAATAGTATTTGGTTTGAAAATTCTTAAATATGTTACGAAATGATACATTCAATTTTAAGCCAGGTAATAAGTACTCACGAAACATAATAATAGTTTTGGGTTTAAACAGAAAGTGGAAGTTTTGTAAGAGAAGTTTCGTAGCACAACATCTCCTGCGTAATACCGCTATTTTTACGTAGTTTGAGAAAGTTGTTTGTTTGCATTAAAAAACACTTCAATAAACTTTTTTTTGAGTTTATTCATTTCGAAGCATTTGTTGTCGTTGTAACGAAGCAAGCTGAGCTTATGGTTTACTGCTTTTAAGTACAGTGCTCGTTTTTAATTGAGGTTGATCAAAATCGAGTTAAAAAGAAATCATGTTTTTGTAAAAGCATTTTGATATATTGATTTTAAAGTTGCTACGTTTGTTATTGATATTTGTTGCATGCACACATTTTAATAAATATTAGTATTTGTCATTCATAACAGTTTTTTATTTTTTGTGCATTAGACGTCACCGGTAAAGATTTGACATGCGAACGCGTATGCGTCATTTGCAAACGCTTAATGCGGTAAAGAGAAAATTATTGTTTCTGCTTCGCGATTTTTTAGTTCATTGAATGAGTTTGCAAATTCATATCGCTTTTTGGTACGGAAATGACCCATGGTTTATATTTGTAAATGATTAAATTAAACAACAAGGAGGTAAATTTTTTACGGCCAACTAGGTTTTGGCAGTATTCAAACGAACCATTGAGATTTTTTTGGTTGAATTAAGTATTACTTATAACATTTAATATTTTTTGTTCATTACGTAGTGTATAGATGTTTGTGTAAGCAAATTTCTCGTTATAGTCAAAAGTAATAAATTAGAACTTAGAACAGAAACAACCAGAAACTTAGAATTTTGATATGTTGTACTGCAGTCTTTGCTATTCATCGTTTGCTTGTGAGAGAATATTCACCAACAATTGATTATACTTAGTGATGGCTTTAGTACCGAGCGGCCGCACCGGGCCCCGCAAAAAAAAAAACGTCAAAAAGTAGCCCCTCCTAAGAAAAATATTGCTCTATTTCTTCATAGTAACATCATGACGGTGGCCCCCTCTAAAGCGATATATTTTTTTTTAATTACTTTATTTAAGAACACTAAAAAGTGACCCCCTTCTAAAGTGATGACCTCTTTAGAAATAACTGTTTTTGGGACCAAAAAAATTTGGAACACGAAAAGTGGCCGCCCCTGTTTTTCTTATATCGCCCCCCTTTTTTTGTAAGGCCATCACTGATTATACTGATACTCTTGTACTACAGAAAAATTAATTTGCTATGCGAAAAGAAGAGCAATTTGGGGGTTGACAATCTTTGTTAATTTTTCTCCTATTTTTTGTATGTTTCACATTTAAACTTCATTCTGTTGGCAGTGCTGTGTAAAAAAGACTGGTGTGGAATATTACAGACCCGCCAACAACATGCAACACAACAACGATTTTGACCTGACAAGCTGTTTTTTGCAGCCTTGACAATTAACACGTTTGTGCTTTGTAAAACGTTAACGCAATGCCAGACAGTCGCACTTCTGTCTTTTTTTTTTTTAATTTCAAAGCTACGTAACTGCATTTGAACAGCAATTTTATTTATTTTTGATGCCGCTGTATTAACTTATCAATATGCAGCCAATCGATTGAAATCAGAATAGGCTTGTTTTGGTCAAATTGCTCGGTGACAGGTATAGACTGGAAAGCAAAAGTGAAGCATATGTTTCGAATAGCTTCGGCATTTTTCTTACGCACAAATCAAGAGAAAATATCGATTTTACCGTTTTTGAAGCTAATAGGAGTTGTTCAAAGCTTAGATCAAGCATTCATTTTGGGTTAACGCTGGTAGAGTTGTAAAAGTAGATAACTTTAAAAAATCTGCAGCAAACAAGTTTATGTAGCTTGTAGTTCTAGAAAGTAAATAAAATATGTCTGCTCGCATTGTACAGGTTTTTTTAATTGGGCTTGTAATTTTGTCTTTAATTTAGTGTTTGAATATGAAGTGTGATCTTTTCCAAGTTGAGTTTTCAAATGTCTACAGCTGAGGTTTACCCCACCTTAATGATACATTTTTACAGTTATCTTCAATTTACATTATGTGTTGGCGTAGACCAAGCAAGAGAAATCGTAATGGGCTATAAAGTTGTGTGACACCTTATTCCTCCAGATTATAGGGGTCGTGATTGTGATAGAAGTTTTAGAATAAAGGTATTCAAAGAGCATAAAAACTTTGTGTTCTACACATGCACGAAAAGTTATGTTAACAGGCTCTCTGCTGTGTTTGGCCTTAACCTCGAACTGAAAATAGTTTAGTTTTTGGTTCAAATTCAGTTATGTATGAGAACGGAGAAAATGAGAATTAGAAAAATAACACAATACAGTAAAACCTTATTATCCAAACTAATTGGGAAGACTACCGATAATGGAACAAAATACAATTTTCAATAACATTTTTGAAGCAAGGTTTCTTAGCTTTACAATTACAAGCAATAAAAGAATATGCTTTCCACTGGCATTTGCTCAGAAATAACTTGTTTTTTTGTTTGTCTTGAAGTCTGGAGCCCTAGCTCCTCCGAGTTGGAAGCAACTTTTCTGGTTATGCTCTATACTTTATTCCTGTTTGTGAGCTTTGTAAACATCGTCGCTAGTGTTCGAATTTTTTTTGTCAAAATGTAGCTAAAATTTAGATTCGAACTCTTAAAGAAAAATAAAATTATTTAAAAAAGTTATCAAGAATCGAGCTTAAAATTAGCTTTTTTTCGTAAATTAAAAAAGTTTCGACGTCAATCAAAATTTAAAAAAACAAGATGATAATTAGTTGCTTTAATATGCCAACTTTCCTAAATTGGTAAAATAAGGCCTTGAATTTATATGCACACCCACCCTTCCCCCGATGAACCAGCTGTTATCCAATAGTTTTTAGTTCCTAAATTCCAAGAAGTAAAAAGAAAAAATTTGTTTTAAGCAAACAAGTTTTATGTAGCAAGCAAAGTGTGAACAAGTCGGCATCGTGGTCAAGTGTTTAGAACGCCGTGATTGTGATCGACATGGTCTTAGTTCAAAACCTACTTGCGCCATTCTGTTGTGTCCTTGAAAAAGACACTTAACGGCACTTTCCTCTGCTTGGTGGTCTTAGCTAGCAGTTCATATGTCTAAAAAATCAAAATAAAAAATTTCAACCGGATAGCAATATCTTGGCATTTAGCAAACAAGTCGGAGTAATTGCTTGCCTTATGTATAGCGCCTCCGAGACTTTCTTGGCAAACAAGTCGGAGTAATTGCTTGCCTTATGTATAGCGCCTCCGAGACTTTCCTGCGAGTCAGGAGGATAAATACAGAGATAAAATAAAAAAAAATAAAAAATCGATACACGTTTAAAAAATTTTCATGTTTTTGTACGTCGTGAAGGTGACTAAAATGTATTAAAAGAGTGCAACCTACCAGAGCTAAGTTTTTTTACCATTGCGGTGTAATTAGTGTTTTAGGAATGAAGATGAGGGAGGGCAGGCTGAGGTGGTATGGACATGTCATGAGGAGAGACCAAGAGTATGTAGGAAGAAAGATGATGGAAATGGAGTTACCAGGAAAGAGGAAAAGAGGGAGACCAAAGCGAAGATTTTTAGATGTGGTAAAAGAAGATATAAAGGAAGTTGGTGCGAAGGAGATGGACATTGAAGACAGAAAGATGTGGAGAATGATGATACGCTGTGGCCACCCCTGACTAACGGGAAAGGCCGAAAGGAGAAGAAGAAGGTGTAATTAGTGTTTTCTACTAATAAGCTAAAGTTGATATTTTTTAAAAGATATTAATGATGCCAATTTTTTTTGGAAGAGCTTTTTGTTTAAATGGCACTGGTGTTCTCTTCTGAGAAATTTACGCAAAGCCCTAGTTTTTAGTGTCTTCAATATTATTTTTATTAGTTTCGGCACAATATTCAGCTGCGATAATGTTATCGCTCGTTTAACAATATTAAATCAAGAATTGCGCTCAAAACGCAGTTCACTCTAGCCGCGCTGTCGTTTCGCTCTGGCGATTTTGCTTGAATCAACTTCGTCTTGTAATGTAAACTGACACGATAAAGTGGCGATTGCTCGGCTAATTAAAGGTTTCACAATAATTTAGCGATTTACCAAAGACTTGGATTGTTTAACTTTTAAATTTTTATTCTTGTTGGTAGGATAAAGTGAATTCTATGGTTAATGTGATTGCCAAACAGTTTTTCGTTTTAAAATTTTTCAAAACTTTACTGTGTTTAGCGTCATCGATTTAAACTGTAGAGTTGCATGTTTGGCATTAAAAGCTTTATTTAAATCTACACATTAGCACTTATATTGATGATTATTGTTTAAGAAGGACCTTTTCTGCAGCACGCAAAAGAAATACAAGTTTTATAAGGTATATTCTCTTTTTTTTAGTTATGCTAAAATTTAATTGCATTCCACGCTTTCTTTCACAAGAAAAAGTTTTGCAAAAGTGCAATTAGTTACAAAGCTTTTCTTTGTTTTTTAAAGCAATAAAGAAATTGTTTTTAGCATTAAGTTTTGATCGCTCTAAAACTAACTTTTAACTTGTAAAAATTTGCTGTTCTGTGCGTGATTACTTTTGTGATAAGTATGCATTCTACCAAAGAATCATAAACAGAAGCGATTGAGTAGAAATGTTTTGTCTAGTTCGATATTAAGTTACAGTCGCTAGTTACGCTGTTGTTTTCAAATGGATTCGTTCAGACCGGCGTTTTTGCTGGTCTTTTCGCAGGAAGTATCTTGCACAAACCTAGTCGCTTTTTCGCCAAGAGCGCAGTTTTCTTTGTGTTTCTTTATGTAAATTGACGCATTTGTGCCGAAGCGTATTAGATGATTTTGCTCAGGTAGTTTATCGTCCTCTTTTGCTTTTGCAACTTCGGCGGGCATGCTTTGCAAAAAAGTGTGCAATTTAAAATGCATTTGAATTTAGCCTTTGAATGATACAATATATATCCACTTCACTTAAACGGCAACTAAAAAATTTTTAAGTACTACTGACATACAGCGAAGATCTCTCACTTTCAAGTGCTTTATGACGAACGAATGGCGTCATCGTTTTGGCTCTTATTGAAATTGTTTTGTATGTTTAGGACAACTTAAGATCTAAGTCAGGTGAGCAAAGTGCTGACATGCGAAGCGACCATCCAGAGATGACGATCAACAAGGTAAAATGTTGAGAAAAATATAAATTTTGTTTCGAACAGCTTTCGGGTAGCAGGCGATTATTTTCCAATTTTATTAAAATCAGTTTTTTGATACGAATGGCTTAGACGCAATTTAAGTTTCCGTTGATATAGTATTTTGTGCTGTTACTATTTAAATACGATTAATAACATCAAAAACAATTAACACCCATTAAAAGTGTTCTGTTTATGATTTCAAACATGCTATTTTTCTTCTTGTATTATATATACTTGAAGATGTCTCATCAGACTATACTAATTTGATGTTGCGCCGGCTCTTAACTACGTATTAATGTTTGTAGTTAAGAGAAGCAAGTTATTTTTGTTTTATCACCGGCTTATGCATCTGATTGCATATCTATATAAGTTCCACCAACGATGCATTGCCGCCCTGTCGGTGGTGTGTCCAGTATCTTTACAAGGATCAGAATGACCATCAACTACCGGATCATCCTATGTTAATAGTGTTTTGCCGAGCTTGATTCTTCACTTTTGGGTGTGTCCGGGCATTGGCACTTCTTTCAAGGAATTGGAAGAGATGTTTGTTTCTGGCTATTCTAAGGTGTTACAGCGAGGTCTTGCTTAGTGCTCATCTACCAAGAATGATTTACTTGCATTTTGTTGAGGAATGCAAAAAGCTGCAATTCCTAGGTGTGAGCCAGGCAAGCACAACAATAACAGATCAAAGAAAATAACTTTAACCTCAAAATTAAGACGCTGTTAACTGAAACATACATAAAGGCTTAATAGACTTCAACTCTTTCAAAAAATGAAAGAATAAATATAGCAAAGTCAGATTTCATAAAAAATTAAGCAATCTATTTTTGGCTACATTTTCGATGATAAAACTTTGTTTGTCTTACCTGAAATAAGAATATGACTTGTGATTGTCTCGCAAGTAGCTGACATTAAACAGCAAACTTTAAAGTTAAAAATAAATGTGCGGACTATCGCGCGACTTAGATTTAACAATTTTTTGACGTAACAATGCTTGTTACGTAAGTTATTTGCTATTTTTAACCAATCGAAATGTCGTGATTCAATAATTTATTTAATTTGATGCTGTAATTTCCCGTGCACTTTACCATACGGAGTCAAAATTGTCTTCGATTGTATGATATACATGTCGTTTTACTTTAATATTAAATTTTTCGCAAAAAAATAAAAACTTTTATTTTCAGTTGAAACGGCCATATGAAATGACAAATACCGGCTCGTTATCAAAACAATCATTGTTCACCAACTGTGATCCCATGGGTCCGCAAGGTGGCGGTTCTATATCGAATTTGATGGGGATGCAGCAGTATGAGTTCAGTGATGCTTTGTCGAATGGAGAGTCGACGAAGAAGCCAAAATTGGATGAAGGTCATTTTCTGGGTGGAAACAATGCTGCAAATGCGTCGGGTAAGTGGTAAACGCTTATGAATTCTTTGTTTTAAAAAAATCTGTTTTTAGTGTTTCTCAAGAGTTTTTTTATGTTTTTCCGTATTATAAGTAAATTATTTTTCTTGTCAATAAAACTACAATACGTTGGATGAAAGTATGCCTTTAAAGAAATTTAAATACGTTCTTGATTAAATTTTAAGCTGCTTGTATCTAACCTTTAAATTCTTGGATGCTAAACTTTCGCAAAATTTCGTTTTGAGTAATATGTAAAAATAAAAAATCCTTCCATTCGTTTCGAAATGTCAATCAAATCAAACTCAGGTTACCTTTCTTAAACATTAAAAATTGTCGCTGCGATGTGCTTTAGTCAAGATGTAAATTCAGATAAAAGCAACAGCAACAATGGAGGGCCCAGGGTTTCGGTTCAAATCATGTTCAACAACAACAACCACGAATCACAGCAGAGAATAAAAACCACTGTCAATGTAAACGCGAGCATTGATGCCGAAAGTGCCCGCGGAAACTCAGGTAAGACAAATGAAGAACTTCAAACGTCGCGAATTAATTTTAGTAGAATTATTCTAGAGGAGGGCTAAATTTTGGTTGGAGTTTGGGTTTTAAGCTTGAGTAACAAGTGAAGACTTTTATTTCTTCATCTTCGCTTGTTCAAGATAAAAGACGACTTGCATTGTATTAGTTTTCTCTTGTTTTTTTTTGTGGTTTTGCTTTGACTAAATAAACGCATCATTTCAGGGGGCTTCAGCCCCTTTAGCCCCCCTGGATCCGCCCATGAATGCTACAAGTTTACTAGCTTGCTTATCCGCACAACGTTTCAAAATTAATTCTTTGGAACGTTTGCGATTTAAAAGTAATTTGTAAACGAATGTTTTTCAAAATAATTGACTTTGAGCTGTTTTACGGCCCCCTAGGGAAAATTTCGATCGACTGATGTTATGTTATCACAACAAAGAAAAAAACTTTTTGTTTATTCACGGCAAGGTTTTAGCAATACTTTCCTAAAAAAAGCATTAAATATAATTGTTTACTGAAATTTATATTGCGTGTTTATTTTAAAATCTTTTAAAGAAAGTTGTATTAAATATAGTTTGAAGATTTTTTAAACTGTAACTGAAATATAATTACATTGATATGGACGCATAAAAGCGTCAAGAATCTTATAAAAATTACCGATTTACGTGAAAAAATCGAATTTGTTTAGAATCGCAGTCGGTAAGTGTTAATGTTGGATCGAAAGGGGTCAAGCAGGAAGGGGCGAAACAAGATAACAACCAAGCGAACAAGAATCTTTTCCCAAACCCGAACCCAAACAAGCACGTACCGCTTAGCGAACCGAGTGTTACCGAAGCGGATGCATTCGAGGAATACATTTCAAATCTTGACGTAAGTAGCACGGTGATATGGTGACGTGCAAGTTAAAGTCTTTTCTCTTTTGTTTTTGTTGCAAGACTTTCGGTTCCTTTAATCTTTTTTGTTTCATGCTAGGGTTAGAGTCGAATTTTGTCCTGTAAAACACGAGCCCCACAGCAACCTAAGCCAAATCAAATTTCTTTACTTTCGGAAATAATCACTCAGTAATTTGGATTACTCAGTGTTTTAAAAAAATCGTCCCATCAGACATTTATAGTTTATGACAGGCTCTTCAAACTGGGGGTCGCAAAGTGGTTCAATGGGGGTCGCGTGATTTTAAATTTTAGATTTTTAGAGATTACGATGATTTTGGAAGAAAAGTAGCGAAATACAAGATTAATTCGAAGTAAAAACCTTTTTTCTTTTATTTTTTGTTTAGAGCAGCGGTTCCCAAACTTTTTTTTCACAGCGCCCTTTGAAGACTTAAAAATACTCGCGGCGCCGTAATGAAAAAAGGTATTCAGTTCCATTACTTCTTTGAACAATCTTTTTTTCTCCGAAAATCAGGGTGTTCTCTAAAAAAAAAAAAAAAAGTCTTCACTTCGATTTTATATCCGATTTCCTTATTTTTCTCTGAAAATCAGGGTGTTCTCTAAAAAAAAAAAAAGGTCTTCACTTCGGTTTATATCCGATTTCCTTATTTTTCTCTATTTTCCTCCCAAAATCAGGCTGTTTGAAAAAGGTCCTCAATCGGAATCGTTCTCTGAAGGGAAGTTGCTGCTAATAACCTTCACGCTGCAATTATTGTGAGAAAAGCAGTAAGTACAACAACTTTCGCATACTTTCGCGGCGCACAGTTTGGGAACCGCTGGTTTAGAGAACACCTTGATTTTTGGGCAAAAATAGCGGAATGAGAGATCTATTCTAGGTGAAGACCTTTTTTTTTTAGAGAACACCTTGATGTCGGGGGAAAAATAGCAGAATCAGAAATCGATTTTAGGTGAAGACCTTTTTTTAGGGGTCGCGAAAAAATTTGGCTATGTAAAATGGGTCTCGGTGAAAAAAGTTTGAAGAACACTGGTTTATGAAATAAGGATTTTAAGACTTGTTCTTGTAAAAGTTGTGACTATAAAAAAAAATTTAGAATATTCTCGAAGTTATCGACTCTGATTTTTCTATGAATTTCGAAACATCACAACAAATAAAACAGCAAACGTTGAATCCAACTTTTAATTCAACAGAAGATGTGAGTTTTTTAAATTTAAACACTTTTTTTTCAATATGAATTTTTAACTGGCTTGTTTTTGTTCTGAAATTAGTTTCTTTCTTCTGCATTGTTTCTATTTTGATTTAGCTAAAATCAGAACAACCGCAAAATTCGACTATTAACGCTACTGTTGTATTATAATTTATTATGTAATGTTTTTATCAAAGGTTTTATTGCTGCGTTAACTCTCGTAGCATTTTTATTAACTTTTAAAAATGTAGCAATTCTACAGTACATAAGATCTAGAAAGAATTTTTTAAGTACTTATCTTGCCACATTTTCTGGCTGAGATGGCGCTGGTATATTGATCAACAAGCTTTAAAACGACTAGTTTTAACAGAACCTTTTGCATGGAATTTTTAAATTGTGTTATACGTAACGTTTGTTTACTTGCCATAGTTACTGCCATGATTTTGTCATTATCAATTAATTGCCATCAAGCGCATTGGTTTGGAGTGGTTATTTTGTTTTTGTAAATTCAACTAGCCGATAGATATAGCTGAACATAAAAATAACTTGTTTTTTAATACATAATTGATACGAAAAAATTGCCTGCGGATACTTTTATTTCAATTATTTTTTTAGTTTCAATGCAAAACAGAAAAAACAGAAACAGTCACTTTTGTTTCGAATGAAACGGCCAACAGTGAAGCACAATTCTTCACTCAGCAACAACAGCAACAACAGAAGCAGCCGCAACAGCAATCACAACCGCAACAGCAACAACCACAACAACCACAATCGCAACAACAGCAGCAGCCCCAGCAACAGCAGGCCAAACAACATCAGCAAAATTTCCAAGTCCATCAAGATTCAAATCTTTATAAAGCTGACAAAAGGTCTACTTTTGAATCATCTAATCAAATCTTCATGCAACAAAAGCTAAACTTACAAGTACAACAAAATGTTGCTGCTACTCCATTGAACAACAGAACTACCAATCCGACAAGCCAACACATTAAAAGGTAAAGTATTGCTGATTTTCAGTTGATTAAGTAATTAAGATTTTGCATGATATGATTAAACGCCCAATTGTGACACCTTGCTGTCATATTGATTTCTTTCACTAATTTACTAACGGATTATTAACTTCTTAACATTTTTTACTTTTTAGCTTAACTTCATCTGTCGACTCAAAATTTAATTTCAACGAGCAAAAACAATTTCAACAGTCTTATACCAACAATAATCATCATCATCAACAACAGCAACAGCAACAACAACAACAACAACAACAGCAACAACAACAACAACAACAACAGCAACAGCAGCAACAAATGATGATGACAAAATTTAATGGTGTTCAATCTAACGGAGGGGAAACAACTAGAATGACTCCCGATGGCATATCTAGGCTTTCTCATATGCAAGGAATGGGAATAAGAAAATCCTCATCTCCGTCACCCGTCACTTATTCTGTTTCACACCAACCACATTCGAACCCAAACTTTCCGATGTCTAAAAATGTTCAATCTTACTACAGCCCAATGGGCCAGGGAGGACCAATAAACGGTCTCAGATCTGTCAAAGGCGATATGAACAATATGGCTGCCCAGAGATCAAATTTATTGTTGTCTCATGGCAGTGGCCCGAGCATCCAACAAACGTATCCCAATGCCATGCACCAAGTCGGACATCAAACTTCAGTACTGGGACCGGCTTCGGCTGCGAGTATGACGCGAGCGCAGCAACTAAAAGAAATGGCAAGAAAACAAACCACTGCTGGTGAGTTTCGTTTTCTGTTTGCTTTTCAATCTTTTGTGCGCACTGTTTGGGTCAAAATAATCAAGGGTGATTGCAATCATAGCTTTGCATTTTTGTATCGGGGAAGGGGGGGGCTGAGCATTAAGGGTGACGTTAGCCAAAGGCATTGAAAGTTAAGAATTAAAAATTAGGTATTTGCATCAACTCAAAACCGTTTTGTCCTTGAAAGTCAAGCGAAAACTGAAAAAAAAAACTTCACTTTGACTTTGAACTTTTATGTTGGTTTGCCGGGGGGATAAAAAGTTGGGGACAATTTTTTAAATAGCCGTAGTCTCCAAATACCCGTACTTTTTTTCATTGAAAACTTTGTCCCAATTTTTGGTATTCTCTAATTTTATCCCAGTCATAATGGATAAGAATCGCTCGTTTTTTGTATTTTTAAATTTCTGGTAATCAAGGACAAGAATAAGTTTTCTTAGCACAAATTATCCATTTTTAACAGTTTTCATGTCTAGTTGAAGTGTTTTTACCGTAGTATACCTTTTTTTACTGATGACTTTTCTTTAGGCATGAACGGCCACTGGGACAGTGGCATGGTGGCCAATGTTGAAACAACAAGCAACATATCTTACAACGGTCAAACAATCACCAATCAACAGCGGGTTTCTGCCGAAGTGCGATCTTTCACATGTAAGAAATATTTCCGTGGATTTCATCATTTGCTATCGATTCATTCGCATAAGATTTAATATGTGTTCTGTACGAAACTTAATTTGCAAAAAATAACGAAAACACTTTTTGGAAACCTTAGAGAAATTAAAAATGATTTCGGTTTCTATTCACAGCTTACCAAGCGGGCCGTGGAATGAGTGGGCCTCACCCCACACCCGGAAATATGCAGGCTTCAACTGGCAATTACGACCGTGCTAGTGCTGCTGCCCGGGAAGCGGTAGTGGCTAGCCAGCGCCAACAAAACACAGCTTGCGGGAATGCCATGAATCCTTACGCAATAGAGGAAAACTACACGAATGGCTCTAACCAACAGATGGTGACTGCAAAGAGCATGTTTTCGGGTCGACCAGGGTAAATGTCTTGTTTTTCTTGACGCTTTGTAGAGTCGGTTTTACTTCCAACTTTTTATAGTATGTACGAGTAGTTGCTGTGATTTCATATCGTAACGTTTTGCTGTTGTTCGACTAGGATGGCGAATCAATCGCAAATTCACGGAATGGGAAACGTAATTGGAAGAGGAGGCTCGCAGCAAATGGGTCGCCCCATCCAGGCCGATATGGCGGGCGCTAACGGTTCGCCCGGCTTTTTCAACCGGCAAATGGAGGCCAACTACCCCCAAAATCAAATTATGAATCGGACTGCGATGTCGGAGTCGGCCATCATGCGACTGCAGCCGACACCAATGTCAGGAGGGCAGCGGGTGGCGCAGATCCAGCGCCAGTCACAGGTAATGGAGCTCCCTTTTATTCTATTCACTTCATAAGCCGACACGTTTCATGGGCCGGCGGCGCTCATCGACCCAGGGCGGCACGGGCATTTCCGTCGCGCGATATTGTCGTAACGATAGTGAACTGTTGGATTCACTGTGTCCGATTTAGCCGGTCCGAAAAAATAAACCCACATCTCCAGCGCAGTAGGCGGAAGCGTTCGAGTAGCCTGATCGCGATGTAAGATTTGGTGGACATGAAAGTTTCGACTTTTGAAAGTTCGCTTTTAAAAGGATCAAAACTTTGCTTTAATTTCTTATAGCAGACATTTTATGTTTTTGACAACGAAAAGGAAATTGTAAAAATAATCAAAATAGCCCGTTTTCAACAAACCCTGTTTAATATTTTAAATTTGGCTTTTAATAGAATTTCATTTCTAAGTTTCATTTGAATATAAAAGAAGTATCGCAAGCGAGGCCATAATAATAATCGTCCTTTAATTGTTTCTTCCCATTTTATCAATTCACGTGTCCACTTTTTGAGCGCAATGCAAGCTTCTTAGTTCGCGTATAAGCAAGGTGCGGTAACTGTCTTGTTTTTGTAAAGCGCTAAGTCTAGAGAACAAACACAACGAAAACGAATCTATTAAAATCAGCTCCAGGGCTATTGCCTTTGAAAACAAGCGAAGCGTAACGTGTGAAAATGATTTTCACTTGTCTCTTCGCGTTTCGCCGCAAATTCTTTTAACATTTCAATAAAATTCAATATTAGTCACGTTTGTTTAAAACCGAGAGTAGAAACAGTAAACAAATTCTAATGCCTTGGCATCAACTTGGCGTAATTACGTTTTCTTGTAAAGACGTTTTTGTTTTTGGTTTCGAAGCATTATCATTTTTAAGGTAATATCAACATTGGCGTGAGTTGAAAATAACATGAAAATAAGAAAATGGGAAATGTAACCCGACTTGAGTTAAGGCGTCTATTGTAATGTTTAAAAGGTGTAAGAATGCGTTAAAAAGCTAACATCATTTTTTTAAATGATTGTAACTTGTTTTCCAGCAGAAGTTGCTACTAATCGAATAAGTGTTTTGCCGCTTTAGATTTTCCTATTAACATTGTTATAGACAATGCGTTAATACAGTAACTTTGATTGGTGTGCGTTGCCCGTTGAAACTTATAAATTTTAAACTATCGAAAATTTTATTGGCACCTTTTTCTGTGAAGAGAACCAGCTTCAAATAGATTTTTAATTAGTTTGAGCAAAATAAATAATTTTGATTAATTTGTTTTTATTCAGAAAATGTTTAGCAATATGCCGCATGGTGGCGTGCTGCCTCAGCGAGGACCAAGTCCAATTTCAAAATCTTTGACTTCCGGTCAACACATGGTGTCGCAAAATCTCTCTGGTTCAGCGGTCCCATCTAGGATGCATGGAAACAACAACCCGGGGACAGTATATCCTGGTAAGTAGGAATCCTCTTTTGACAGCAACAACAAAAAGTAATTTCAAAGGCTGAGTATGGAATTTTAAACATTTTTTTCGCCAAGTTGCGTTCATGTGATTTTGGACGTTTTAAACCTCCCGCCGTGCTTGATACCATGTTAGGGCCAAATTTTTCCTCACATCTGTATAACTATGATTTTCCGCAGTTGTGCGAATGAAAAGTTCGAAAACGCCTTTTGCCGGTTGGACTTCACGAGTTCTGTTGCTTAAAACTAATTCAGCAATTTTGTTGAGCAGGAAGCAACAGAAACGCGCTTTCGGGAAACATTCAACGACTACCCGGGCTTCCTGGGACCGTAAACCCTGCTTGGAATCGAAGTTTTACACAAAACCCGTCAATGCACATGGCACAAAAAAGCAACAACCTCGCTTACAACTTACCGTCTAACCCCAGCAATCCGATTCCCGGAAATGGGTCCGGATACCCAGCCATGAATCGGAGCATGATGAAATCAACACAAGTCCCCGGCATGGGTGCGGCGACCTCGAATCAAATGCAGATAAATCACTCGCAAATGCAGGGCCTAAACCAAGCCCACCTTTCCGGCTCAAATAACCAGTCCATGTCCATGCATTCACACAACATGCAGAATATGCACCAGCAACAGCAATTTCCTTTTTCATCCCAGTCAGTGATGGTCAACAACAATTCCATGTCTTCCAGCCTCAATTCCAGCTACGTTGGGCAAGGTGAGGCAGTGATAGAGGGTCTGGATCGGGTGTACCGTCAGCCGTCTTCGCCGAACGTCGAGTTGAACATCAACGACCTTTTCAATTAAAAAGTATTTTTGCAACTTCAACCAAAATGAGAGCTTCCACTTTGGTCGACATAGATTGTTTTCGATGAAGGAGTCAACACTATAGCCAGTGGTGCATATCATTTTTAGACTGTTGTTTTTTGACTTTTATTTAAACTCTTTCTTTCACTTTTATTTATTGAAATATGCGTAACGCTTAAAAGAAAAGCAATGTTTCTCCAAGTCTAACATTGATTTTAACGCATACACTTTTTGAAAAATTGAACCTTGTTTGTGCGTCACACTGCCTACATTTTTTGTGCTTTGGCAGAATGCCATTTTAAAAGCAAGTATTTAGAGGAGCAATATAAACCTAGCTTATAGCTATTAATTACAAGCTGTTGTAACTGTAACTTGTTCAGCCAGTCTAATTTAAAGTCTTTTTCAAACTTGTTGCAAACTCGTAAATGACCGACCGCCCAGCTAACCTAAGCAAATTTTAAAAACTTTACCCCTTTTCTTCGTTGTGTCTTATTTTATTGAAACACAAATAGCAACGCTTGAGTTCGATTTCAGCGAACTCGCACTTTAAGAAATTTTGCTGCGGAACTGTTATTTTTAAACAGTACATTGTTTTTTTAATTTATGTGTTAATCTTAACTGTGTCGGACTATACGCCAAATGAAACCTTTTTTCTATTTATTGATTTTTTCGACCGCACCGCGTCACCCTATTTGTTGTACTATCACAGCCGGAGCTGTACTAACTTATTTACTTTCTCTTGCTTTGTATTTATCGGCATTGCGTTTTGGCAGATCTTTGGACCAAACAACAAGCATTCCTGTTCAAAGAAATTTGCATTACCAGTGCGCTTTTATGAAATAAAATGTGTTGTTCAAAATGTTTTGTGTTAATGTAGGTGGGCCAGCTGCCGGCATAATAACTGAAAGTTTGTGTTAAATTGACTTGATTGATATCAGAGCAGAGTTACCAGTATTGCCATGGCGTGAAAGAGCATAATATTGACTTTAAAAAACGCTTGTTATTGCTAAAAACGTTTTACCGCCATGAAACTGATGCGAAGAAAGATTGAAGCAGCAAAGCATGGCGGCGAACATGTTGAAAACGGGATAGTACACTTTCTCCCAACTATGCACAAAAACAAGACAAGCTTGAAACTTAGAAATCTGTTGCTGCACAATGACTGTGTTAAAAAGTTAAAATCGATTTCGATCACAAGATCATCATTAGTTAACAATTCTATCAATTTTGTGGAAAATAAAAATATAAAAACAACAAATTTGGATAAAATTGAGTCTAATAATTACACTACAGTGAAAAAACTATTTTGAAAACTTCACGAATATAAACTAAAATACTGTTAACTACAACAAGAAACGTATAACTGGCGTCACACTGTGATACAAGGCAAAACCAAAGTGACGTCAACTATCTTTTCAACGCGTTACCGCATCACGTCAGTAACTGTTGGTCACTACTATAGTAAATTGAGAAAGATATACATAATAATATAATACTCCCAACTATATTTGATCATTCGTAAACTTAAATTGAATAAATATGAAAAAAATGCTCTGTAATGCCGAACCATTGACCCGTGGGTCATCGGGCGAAGGTGAATTTCTCCGGATCCAGGGAAAAACGGAGAATTATAAAAGTCATACACGAGAAGAAAAACATTTGAAAGCAGCCGCACCCAAATGCATCTAGACTTGATTAACTAACTTTATAAAAAAATATTATAAGTAGGCAAGTGGAAAATATTAATTATTACGTCGTCGTGTTAGAACTGTGATTTTCAAACGCGAAGTCGAATTCGCGAGAACCACTTACGCAACAATACTAAGCACAAGATCTGACAAATTAACCAAGTAAAATCGAGGTTTGTCAGTAATATCATTAAGAATTTTAGTTTTAAGAGTTTGACAGCAATAAGAACTCAAGTCAAAGTAAAAACAAAGAAATTTGTTACGTAATGCAAATCGCTTCTTTGTGAATTTTTGTGACTATTTAGAAAATTAGATTAATTTTTTGTGATCTATTAGAAATGCAGCGAGTCGCAGCTGCCAACAGCGAGGAAATGTGATAAAATTGACGCCTTTAACAGATCAATCAATTTATAGATTTTAAATTAACTGCACCTTCTAAAATAACCTAAATACATCGTCCTAATTTACGTAATTAATCCAAGTGTGACCTCGTTTTGAGAGTGACCTGTATAATAGCGTGAAATCGAGTTTTACTGTTAATTTGGTCGTCGGCCACGTGGCCCAATTCGGATTTATTATAAATAGAGTGAGAGATCGCTCTTATGACACAGTAACTAGAATTTGGCTCAGAGAACGGTGACTGTGTTTGCTGAATGGTCAGGTGACCATTGTATTATTAATTTTTGCTGTATAGTGTTGACTGCGTGTGTGCAAACCGCAGATAAAAAATAAATTCAATCCTTCCTCTCGTGCAACTATAATTTTCTGTATCGGGCGTCATAGAGTTACGCGTATTTAAATAAGGGTAGTTGTAACTTGGAGGGATTTTGCTGACCTTATTTAGACAAGTTCAGCATTTCAAGGACAATTATCGTTATTGAATTCCGTTTTTATGGTGGTGGTGGTGGTGGTTTTACCCGACCCATTCCTAGGGATGGGGGCGCGGATCAATTCCGCGGAATCCCAATAGTCGGGCGACTCCCCACGAACGAGACCATAGGTCCAGAAGAGAAGGGGTGTGGGCGAAAATGGCCCGACGCAGAGGGTCTAGTACAGGGCAGTCGAGCACGAGATGTGAGAGATCCTGTGGTTCAGAACCACAGTTGCTGCAAGAAGGAGTCTCGGCTCGACCAACCCTGTGGAGATAAGAGTTGAGGAGAGTGCTGTGCCCGTTGCAGCGTAAACGGGAGAGAGCACAGCGAGCGGAGCGAGGGAGAGTAAGCTCCTCGGGAGATACTGTAGGGATTTGGTGTTGAAAAAAATCAGATTGGACACTGCGTCTCCAACTGGTGTAGAGGGATAGTCGTTGGGAGGAGATAAGGGGTGTGAGGGATACTGATATATTGGAGGGATCGAGAGAGGCACCGGCTTTAGCTAGAGAGTCAGCTAAGTCGTTACCTGGGAGGGAAGAGTGACCAGGTATCCATTGTAGATGGACAACCTTGGATTGAGATAGAGAGTTAAGAAGAGATTGGGTATTGGATAGGGATTTTGGGGTTAAATATGGTAGGGGGGTAGAGAGAGTTGAAAGGACAGATAAAGAGTCGGAAAAGAAGGTGATAGAGTCGAAATTACATGTCTTGGAGTGAGAGATACACCACTCAAGAGCATGTAGGAGAGCGAAGGTTTCAGCACTATAACTGGTAGCCCAGAGACCAGTCGAGAAGGAAAGCGAGGTAGCAGTGACACACTTTGTACACTTGATGTGTATCCCTGCACCACCCTGTCCCAGCCCGCCAGGCACCGAACCGTCAGTCCAGGCAGAGATATCGCTGTGAGATAGAGTGGAAAGATGGGAGGTAGCTGCAGTGTTGCGAAGGGAGGGGGGTCTTTGCGAGAGCATGGGGATGAGAGGTGGAGTGAGATTGTGTAATTAGATGGGGCAGACCAGAGGGGTTTAGGAGGGCAGAGGATTAGTGGTTCACGGGTGAGATGTAGGTTAGGGGTGAGGTTATGTGATCTGGAGAAGGATCTCCATGAGCTCTTTTTGAGACGTGTACGGGGGTTAGAGTTCGCAAGAGAGGCTATGGGAAAGGTGGGAGGTAGACGGAGGGCTCGTTCAAAGAAGGAAAGGGATTGGTGAGTGAGGGTGACTCGTAGTGGAGGTAGAAGTGCTTCTATATGAAGTAGAGGAATGGGAGTGGACGATAGACAACCTGTGATTACTCTACAGGAAGATCTATGCATCCTCTCCACGGAGGTGATGTGAGTAGGAGATGAGAAGGGAAACCAGCCTGCGGAGCCATAGGTGAGGATGGGGCGAATGAAGGCTTTGTCTTGGGTACATAAGGATTCTTTTGATGGACCCCAGGAGGCAGAGGCAATGGAGCGAAAAGCACGGAATCGGCTGTGAAACTTTTTCCGTAAGGATAAGACGTGATATTTGAAAGAGTGCGGTCGAAGGTTACACCGAGAAAGGTTGGACGAGGGTTGAATTTGAGAGGGGTGTTAAGAATGTGCAGAGAGGGTTGCATACGTGATTGGTAGGGGTCTAAGCTGAAGAAGGATGTTTCACATTTGAGGGGTTGAGAGGAAGGCGCCATTTTGAGGACCATTCCACCAGTCTGTTGAGGGCAGCTTGTACTACAGCGGTTGCACACTCAACTCTCGGGGAGGAGGCCCAGATGGCTAGGTCATCTGCATAGAGAGAGGTCTTAACAGATGCAGGAAGGAAAGTGGGAAGGTCATTGATGTATAAAGAGAAGAGAACTGGTCCTAGAACCGAACCTTGGGGAACTCCTCTTCGGAGACGGAAAGGACGACTGTATGAATTACAGATACGGACTTTCGAACGGCGATCTGAGAGGTAGAATCGTATCCATTCGACAAAGCAAAGAGGAAGATCTAATGAGAGGAGTTTAGAGAGTAGGGCAGAGTGCCAAACTGAGTCAAAAGCTTTCGAAAAATCCACAGTGGCAAGGACTGTACGTGCGCCTGGCTTAGATTGGTGAAAGGAATCTGCGATTGACTGTGAGAGAAGGAGAACCTGGTCTACAGTCGATCTACCAGGTCTAAAACCAGCTTGCACGGGTGAGAGAATGTTATGTAGTTCGAGAAAATAGGTTAGTCGTCCTAAAACCATTCTTTCGAAGAGTTTGGAGATACATGAAGTGAGAGAAATGGGTCTATATGAAGAAGGTGAGTCAGAGGGTTTTCCGGATTTGAGAATGGGGATGATTGTTGATTGTTTCCAAGCAGACGGGAAGGTGTGTGTTGACCAAGAAAGGTTGAAGATGTATAGAAGAAAATTTAACGCAGATTGTGGTAGGTGGGATAGAAGAGGGTAGGTAATTTGATCAGGGCCAGAGGAGGTTGAGGTTGAGAGTTGAGAGATAGCTGTAGAGAGTTCAATTGAGGAGAATGGTGAACAGAAAGTGGAATGCAGGGTGTTGCAGTGTGCAGTTCTGATTTGCTTCATTTGGGCTTTCTCGGTGCTTCGAAAAAGTTTTGGGGTTTGGATAGAGAAATGGGACTGTAGGTGTGAGGAGAGATGGTTGGCACAATCTACAGGGGTATGGCAATTTGAGAAATTGGGAAGGTCAGAAGTAGTTGGGGAGGGGGAGCCAGAGATGGAGCGAAGTAGAGAAAAGACTTCGCTGGGACGGGTTTTAGGAGAAAGGCTAGAGCAAGTATTCTGCCATGACTTGGCTTTAGCCTTATTAATCACAGTGGAGGTATATCTGGAAATAGCGATATAATGCTGGCGGTCTTCTTCGGAACAGTGTGCCTTCGCAAATGCCTTTCGACGTTTTGCGACGGCATCTGCGACTTCAGGAGACCACCAGGCTTTAGCAGGACGGTTGATGCTGCCGAAAGGAATGGCAGAAGTGGCAGCATCATTGAGGAGTTTGGTAAAGGTGTGGGTGGCTTCAGAAAGAGAGAGTGTTGTAAAGTTAGAGGGAGTAGGGCAGTGGGTATCAATATAAGTAAGGTATTCATCCCAGCGAGCTTTATTATAGTTAAATGAGGGGGGGCGGTGGAAAGAGTTAATTATAGGGGAAGTGGGAATAGTGATGGAGATAGGAAGATGATCTGAGCCGAGGTCCGGAAGGTTCTGCCATATGCATTTAGAGGCTATTCGGGCAGGAACTAGGGAAAGATCAGGGGAAGAGCGGTTTCCAGTGGCACGGTGTAGTAGGGTGTGGTGTTCGGGGTTATTAAGAGGTAAAAGATCAGAGGAGAGGAGCCAATCAAACAGATCTTTGCCTGAATGGTCTTCCGGTGAGTGGGAGTCCCAGGATGAATGATGGCTGTTAAAGTCGCCAAAGATGTAAGTGGTAGGAGATGATGGTAGGAGAAAGGGTGAGAAGGATTTTGGGCGAGAGTCGGAGGAAGAGGAGCGGATAGGAGGGACATAGACGTTGAAAAGATGTATGGGGGGCTCCTTTTATTTTAACTGCGATAGCTAAATAATCGGGCTGGGGTCGAGGGAGGAGAGGGATTGTGTGGAGAGTGAAGTGTAGGATAGACCATTTTTGATAAGTATTAGAACACCTCCTCCTAGGTTTCCCGTAGAGTTGGTGGTTCCTCTCCTCGTCATAGAACGGTTCTTTTGGAGGGTTTTGTAGCCTGGTATACGGAAGGTGGAGTCAGAGGAGAGGTGTGACTCTTGTATGAAGATGAGATCGTACTGATTATGAGAGAGAAAGTGTATGAGTTTAGTACGACGCGGGCGAATCCCATTAGCATTCCACTGTAGGATTCTGAGGTTGTTTCGAGAGGGAGAGGAAGGATGAAATGAGGATTGAGTCAGAGGAGAGGTGGTTTGTTGGGTTTGAGGAGAAGGAGTAGTCAATGCTGAGGGAGGATAAGTATAAATTAGTTGGGGGTGATTAGGAAGATAGGTGGGATTATTCGAGGTTGTTTTGGGGGAGGGTTTAGTTTTTGAAGATATGGTTTTGTGGTTGTTTGTGAGTGTAGGTGAGGGATTTGGAGTGTGAGAGGATGGAGATACAGAAAAGAATGAGGATACGGGATTGGAGTGTGAGAGGGAGGGGGGTTGAGAAGAGGATGGGCACATTGGGCAAGTCCAAGAGTGTCCCGGGGAGATTTTGCGGAAGTCAGCGGGAGAAAGACCATAGCAGGAAAGGTGTACCCAGAGAGAACAGCCGGTACATTGTATTGATCTGTTTCCCCAGGTGACTCTACGGGAGCAGACAGAGCAGGGGTTTATAGGACCAGGGTTGGGGTGAATGTCACCGCTGATAAGAAGGAGCATAGAGATAAGAATCAGCGGTGAGTGGGATGAGTAATGAAGAGGTTTGGGGTGGAAGGAGGGACGAGGAAGAGATGTCCGAGAGAGAATAGAAGGGGTAGGGGGGCGGTCAATTGGGTTTAAGAGTGCTGTCCACATGTGACCGCGCATTGGACAGCAGGGATAAAAAATGAGAAGAGTTGTCCAAGGGAGAATCGCCCGAGGATGAGACCCTCGGGGAATTGACAAGCCATTTCGACCCTCCCCAGTGCAGGGAAGGGGACTGCACCACCACGTTGAGGTGGCTTGTCGTTGGTGCAGTTCCGTTTTTATCGTTGAACACTCCGGCACCTTTCGGCGGGGAGCGGATTGAGTCTTTCCTTCATTAACAAGAATTAATCTCTTTCTCGCATCAACAAATTTGAATTTATAATTTGGTCTTTGAACCAAAATTATATGAGTATAATTATTTTTGCTGTATTTATGATCTAGAAAAAACTTGGGATTTTTTTGCTAAAATCGGAAAATGCAAAAAAGCGCTAAATCCCGGGAATTCTAGAAACCGGAATTCCGGTTTTCCAAACCTAGTTGTACCGAAATTAAACAAGATCAATGAGGACTCAACATAAACCATTCCATCGGTGAAAACAGGGTTAAGTGACATAAACATCCGCTTATCTTATACATCAGCAGTTCCTAGTACTGAAATAGATTGCTTTTTTCTTTGGCTTTACCGATTCACAACAACTGCAAATCGGCCAACACACTTACCTATGAGATGAGAAGACCCTACTTTCTAAATGATTTCTCGATGATTATTGAGACTAAAAAATTTATAAGTTTAACAATGGCAATACAGACTGTCAAATCAACAGCAGAGCAAAGGTTTACAATGAATCCATATGCGGAATTTAAAACCTTTTTATCCCTTAGTTTTTATAAAAGGGAATCAGCTGGTAACCTTGTTTGATGAAGACGAAATATCTAAAAAAGATAAGAACTTCGAAATTATTGATGCAACTATAGATTTAAGTTGAAAATATATTTGATCGGAACAAAATTCGCGGCGATTTCATTGTAATTGCATAGCAAACATATTGTAGCAATACGAGGTATTAGCATTATATCGGCGATTGATAAAATAATCTAAAGAAATAATAAAATTTGAAATAGAAATTTAAACTTTTATCATGATCAAGGTAAATAAAAGTGACCAACATTAAATTGCAATTAAAAGTTATGGCAAAAAATGCAACATTCGTAAAATAAAACGTCTGTTTTTTTCTAACACAAAATCAAAAAAAGCAGAAATTGGTCCAATCGAGAAAAAATTTTCAAGTTTTCTTGAATTCGAATTAAATTTCCGGAATAGAACGATCTTGGTTCTTTAGCAATCCGTTTCCAATTCTGATAAAACACTTAATGTAACTACTCTAGTCGCACTATGTTAATCCAAAGAAGAGAAAAGAATAAACTAGGTACGTCAAATTGGCGATCAAGGGTGTATTTTGGGGTTCGCCACTTGAAGCACGTGACAAAGACCATGTGACAAAATGACATACAATTTGAAATTCGCTGGTCTATAAGATAATCGATACGTGGACTCAAGTATAATCAGCAACGTCACAAGGAGCAAGAGATGCTGTCCTCCACCCTTGTTTGGAAGCATCTTTATGACTCGTTCAAATGCGTCAATTTTGGGAAGAATGAGTTGTTTTTCAATTTTTTTAAACATATATTTTGCATAGTTCACATTGATAAAGTGAAGGACACAGAAAGTTTAGTATTTTATCATAGTGCAATTGTGCAAATACTTTTTACGCAACAGCTAAAATCTATGTGACCGAAAATTAATGCAATGCGTAAAAGTTAATGGTTGAAAAGACAAATTAATGATAAAACGAGTTAAACTTTTGAAATGTCCTGTAAAAAATCATGCTTTACTGTATTAGCTTTTTTTGTTATTCTGAACTTCTTTAAACGTTCCTAATTTGGTACTCCAAAATTCTCTTTTCTGCTTTTATCGAGAGTTAAAATTACCTGGTGAGGTTTTTTAAACTTGAGAAATTAAAACAAAAAATAAAATAACCAATGGTTTCTTGCACCAAGAAGTTTTATTTCACGTTTATTTTTGAAAACGACATTTTTATTCGCAAAATCTCGCAGAGAGTAAAATAGTGAAGTCATTTTTATGTGGTTAAGTAATTACGAAATGCGTAGAACTTTTTGGCTAATAGAGGGTAGACTTTAAAAAATATATGCTTTTGGTTTCTATCTATGCGTGATGGGCGAAAAAATGCGTCATTGTGTAACATCGATAAACAAATGCTTAAATATAATTTGTAATATGGTAAATTATAAAGCAAGAACAATTATTTGACAAAAAGAACGAATTCAAAAGCTTACTTTTTTATAACATGATTAAAGGCTACTGCTGGCATTAGAGTCAATGTAACTGTTTTTCCGCAATTTTGAATCAAATCTTCAATATCTTGATCCTACAACAAAAGTACAAGTGTTTTTAGGAAACAATTCATTAAGTGTGTCATGACTAGGGTCCGCTGAAGTATTATAAATAAACTCAAAATCATTGAAGGGCTTACGTCATGAAACTTGCACAGCTTCGGTTGTTCAGAAGTCTTTTTATTGAGTTTTATAGGTCAAAATAAAGTTAAAGTTTACCAAAAATTTCACCTCATCAAATTTTATTAAAAAAAACTAATTGATTGCTTACTTATGCAATTTTTCGAGCAACTCTAAATACTTTTAATATTTTCTTTTGCACTTTATATCAGTATATTCTAAAAATTTCAGGGCTACGACCTTTTCGCGTCAATCTTAAAACTTTTCGCCCTCCCTTCTTATAAGCTCTGAATTAGCAATCCAAGTTTTACGTGATTTATCATAATCCACCAACTTTGTGGCTCTCTTGGAAACTTTTAGCGCTCTCCACCCTGCGGCATATGCAATTTTCAGTTTAAGATTTCTTGATCTATTCTATATGGTAAGAGTGTTCACCAATTTAAAATTCGGTAAAAAGAAAGTTTTATCCCCTTTTAAACGAAAAGAAAATGTGCCTTCAAATGCGTGTTTGTTATAAACAGTCGGCAACGTGCCCAAATGGTTAAGAGTGTTGTACTGATGACGGACGCGATCGATACGATTACGGTTCAAAACCTACTCACGTTAATCTTTGGGAAAGACAATTTAAGCCACTTTCTTCTGCTTGGGATCTTAGCAAGACCTCTAAATTCGGGCCATATCTCTAAATATAAAACTAAAAAAATAAAAAAATTCAACCAAACAGCAATTTTTTGCCATCTTTGAAAGGACGTCGGGATAATCGCTTGGGTTGGTTTGTCTTTAGCGCCTCCGACGAATTCCTGATAGTCAGGAAGATAAATAGCCTAAAGGTAAAAATGAGAATGAAAAAGACATCTATATCAAACTTACAATTGCTGTTACATGAAATTATTTTTCTGAATACATGTTGAAGTTTTTATAAGAGTTATTGTTACGCCGAAGAACCATTTTAGTAATGTTCTTTATCGTGAATCACTAAAGCACCGAGACATAGCCGTAACAGCACAAAATAATTGTGTGGGGGCAATAAAGTTTTATCCAAATTTTATTGACAATTGCCCAAATTGTCATCTTTAAGCATGGCAATAGATATGAAAAATTTGTTTTAAACCTGGTGATGACTAAAAAAAGGTCTTCACTTTTAATCAGGTCCAAATTCTTGATTTTAGTCTTAAATTAAAGATGAAGACTAAGAAAAAGGGTCTTTACTTTGACTTGTATTGTTTTAAGTTGGGATACTTTATCCCGCCCTAATTGTTGGTTGTCGCTGCCAAAAAATTTCTGGCTTTGCTCAAATTTTTTGAGATTGAGAGAACAATTGCCTCTGGCTCGGACGGCTACGCATCGAGATAAACTGAAAAAAAAAATGAATCTTTTCATAACAGTCGTAAACTAGCATTTTTGTAATTATTCAACAAAAATTTGTCTATAACAATTTCTCTTAACAGGCCAAAATCGTTAGGTCAAAATCTAGTCAAAATTTACCAAAAATAGAGTCAAAAAATTTTTTTTAAATTTAAAAAATGGCCCTAGTCGTGACTGATACTTTACATAACATTTTCAACAAGCATTCAAAAAGTTAACGCATTATATTGTCCAATTTTAACAGGTAGGTCTAAGCTATACATTTTCTTGGTGGTAAGAATATTGCCACTTGGGAGCACTGCCACTGGAAACATTAGCTACACTATAAAAAAATCTGCAGCAAAATCAAAGAAATTTTGCGAAATTCCGCAAACATCAAAAGCGCGGACAGAAATGATCAAAAAAGCCGCTGCAGCTTTTTTACTGTACAGTTTACTCTTTTATGTCTCTTATTTACAATCTATTTTGCTTATTTTAGCCCAATCTTAAGTCGAACTCAGAGTAGGCTGTAAACGGCAGTTATACGCAGTGTGGATTTATCCAGGAACAATGCTTCGCGAGCAAATCTTTATTTGTTTTCTTTTTTTTATTCAAGTTAATAGAGGTATTTTTCAAATGGGAGTTTGTTAATGAAACGATTAACATTTAGTAGGATTGGATGGCTGGGCTCGCTTTCTTTTGGATTACGTCATGTGTTCGAAAAGAATGAGAACAATATAAAGTGAAACAATCAACAAAAGCCAAACTTCAGCGAATTCATCAAATACTCACTTTCATTCCAACAACGCACTGACCGTTAATTTCACATAAGTGTTCGCCCACCAAGAGGCCGTTTCGGGCCGCTGAGGAGTGTTTGACCAAGGCGGCCACTTTTCCGCTTTTAAACACCAGGCCTATGTGGCCGGAGCCGTCTTTTTGTAGGGTGACTGTTCTCTCGAATGGCCTGTTTAATAAGCAAGATTAAATTCTCAGTTTAGTTTTTTTGTCGAATATTAAAGGCCGTTTAGTTACGTCTTTATAGCGAACTACGAATTGTAACGTGATTGCTCTGTATAGGCCTCGGATCGGGAAAGTCCCATCACATTGGTTGACATTTGACAACTCTTAGTTTTAATTTAAACATCTTTTTATTGTGACACTTTTTAATATTTATCTTGGTCACATCTTTTCTAATTAGAATTTTCTTAATGTTTTTTTAGCTATTTGAAATGTTCACAAAAGTCTATACAAATTTTCAAAAGAACCAAGCTAACATGGTTTGAATCCCGCGTTTGCTCGTTAAATATGCCACCGCTACGCCAAAAATTAATAACAGTTTGAAAATCCGGGTTTTGTAGAATTTTACGATGACGTTTCTACCTAATATAAAAAAGGGATAAAAAGAAATAATTCTCAATTAGCCACATTATAAAAATATCAACAACGATACCTTTCTCACCAGAAGTGATACCTTACTCATCTTTTTGCACAATTTTTTGCTTTCCTTAAAAAAAAAAAAGACAAGTTTTACCTGTCCCGAATAGCAAACTCGATTTGAGAAGGATCACATTTCTTTAATAATTTCATCACTTTTCTGCTGCTGTAGCCGGCCAGTGTTTCCCCGTTTATTTGTAGAATCTGGTCGCCGAATCGGAGGCCACCCATTGCTGCCGAGGAGTCCTTACTCACAAATGCAACAAAAACGCCCTGAAATTGGTGAGAATAAGTTTTTGTAACTTTTTGAAAAATTATTTTACCGCTATGTACTTCTACAGGTTAAGCGAAATTGATTTTTTAATCTCAGAATAAAAAGTAAAGCCAATATATTTTGAAACTGTTTTATTCAGGACGTTTCGGAATTATAACTTATTCCATTATCAACCGCGTTAAACTAAATGTTATTTTAGTTTAACGCAGTTGACAATAGATCCTAAGCCTACCTTAGGATAAGACTGAAAAGATTTAACATGAGACTGAAGTAAGTTTGCAATGTTTTTCAAAACTTCAATTTTCTTTTTTTCAAAAACTTTATTTTGTGATTTATGTAGTTCTTTAATTCAGGTCTTCATTTGCTTTTAGGTTCACTGTGCAATGTAAATTCGCTTAACGATTAGCTCATCGCGCTGCTGAGTTCAAAAACTTCTATAGTTTTACTTAAAATTTTTGTCTATTTTCGGACTTTCTAAAAAGCTATGCAATGAGTTTCAAAAAAAGAAAATATTCAGAAACCTACTTAAAGTTCAGGTTTACATTTACGATCAACAATGGTTTGGATATACCAGTATGTGTACTTTGTCAAAAATCATTGGGAAATGATTCGATGAAACCAAGCCTTCTCACTCGGCATTAGGAGAGAGCTCATCCGGAATTCAAAGACAAAGAACTTGACTTTTTCAAGCATAGAGAATCAGTGTTTAAGAAACAATGCTTGGATAAAGGTGGCATGTTTTTCCAACAAACCAATGTTTCATTAAAGGCATCTTATGAAGTTTCTCTCATGATCGCCAAGCAAAAAAAAGCACATACCATTGGAGAAAATTTGGTCCTACCTGCTGCAAAAGTAATGGTACGTTGTGTCTTTGGAGATGAATCAGTGAAAAAACTTAACTCTATCTCCCTGTCTAATAATACAGTCCAACGAAGAATTGAGGAAATGTCAGTGGATATTTTGCAGCAAGTGATTAGTGATATTTGTAGATCGGAAAGTGGATTCGCAATTTAACTTGACGAGTCTACAGATGTAACCAACTGTGCGCAGCTACTAATTTTTGTTCGATATGATCTTCGATTGAAGCGAGCGGTTAAAATTGAAGCGAGCGCAAAAAAAAAGCAATAAAACAAACAAAGAATGCTTTTTTCCACGCTCGTAGTGGAAACGGGCCTTTAGGCTACACCTGAAACTCATGCAATCTTCAAGTTTTTTTCCAGTTCGCTCCTTGGGCTTTCTTTTCATTTTTTTGCAATTATTATCAGTACAGTAGTCCCCCTCATTAAGCCCACGGTTAATAAGTTCACCCACTCAACAAGCCCAAAACTGTCCGGTTCAGAATTACTACTGTCGCGTATTCCATTCGAATAGTTTAAAGCAGTGAATCGAACAAATCTTCAACCTTGCTACGACGATTAATCTTGCCAAATAATAGTGATAGCAGGTAATCTAATTTCTGTTACGCTAACTTAGCAAATTCAACCGCTGTTTAAACTCACAGACAGAGAGATAAAATCTCAACTTTATTGCTAAGCAATGAAGAAAACTCCAACTTCTATCAAGTGGCAATTACAACTAATCACTAATTCACAATTACAACTTTACACTGAATCACAAATTTCGAATTTACATTCTCGAATGAATAACTTCAAAAATTATCGCCTGTTATACAATACTTATAACATTCTAGAACTTTTTTTCTTGTACGAGTGAAAACAAGAGAGAACTAGAAAATTCTAAATTAAACGAGGAACAATTGAGAATTTACTAAAAAAATAACAAAACAAAATAATTAAGATTATTACGTCACAAGCAAATGAATGTATCAATCAAAATTCCGAATATTTCTTATGTTGACTTAGCATTAATATAAAACCATGCGATACAAATGATTCTCAGAGTATTTTGCGTTTCAAAAAGGGCCTTATTTGTGACAACTACATTTATTCATGTCAAAAAAAACTCGCCTTATAAACCCAAAACCTCGCTTAATAACCCACACTTTTTGTCTTGCATTTGACGGTTTCACACTTCGTTACGCTGTTATTTGATTTTGTTTTCAAAATGGCGAAAAGACGTAAATGTTGTTTAAAATAAGAGGGGTCGACTGTATTTGCTTTCTAATCTTTGTAACTACGGTTCTTGTAGCAATCAATCAGCTGCTTTGTCTTGCGTGCCGTCATTGGACAAAATAAGTCATGTGAACTGCGAAAGCGGACTTGCTAGTTACTGTAGGTGTAGTTAAAGTTTTTACTGGGGTGAAAATCTGACTTCCTCAAGAGTTCTTAAACTCGGGTCTTCAAATTATTAACATCAGGTGATAAAAAATATTTTAATGCAGATTACAAGTTATGGAAAGAATATCCTTATACTTAATCTAATGTACCCCTTGAAAAGTCGAAATGTACCCAATTTGGGAACCCCTGTGCTAAAGTAACAAGACAAGTCGTACGGAATATCTTTAAAGGACAACCATATTTTGCACAAATATTTTAAAACTTAGTTAGTAACTAGCTGTTTGCTTAATTTTACCAACGATTATACCGCTGCATTGCCTCCTGCATTTGCATGGTTGTCAATGCTGGTAGGTTGAGCATAAATGAAGCTACCTCTATTATCGCAAATCTGTTTTAAATAGAAACTTGTTCTTGGTTAGTAAATAACCATTAGTGTTAACCTTTTTTAGTTATGATTATTTTAAGTATGCATTTAAAGTTTTGTTAAAAACTTAAAAGTTGTGCATAAAAGCTTTTTTGATTAAAACATTATTTCTAACAACAAAAAAATTCGAAGCCGTTAAAAACTTTCGGAAATTTGAACCAATTATTTTGCAATAAGTCAAACAGCTATAAAAGTTTTATGGCAGTGGCTATTTTACAAAAAGTTGTAGTATATTTAAACTTACTTTATTAACAGCCTTTATTCGCAATCCCAGTTTTCCATTGCCGTCCTTGCACAGTGTGATACATCGAATTCCCTGTCGAATTTCAGCTCTTTTTAAACCAATGATTCCGTGGTTGCTATAAGGAGCAACAGTTCCTAAAATTGCATGTGATTTCTTTCTCTTTGTTTCTCTTGTTTTACAACTTGACCGGCTGATTTCTAATCAACGTAACTTCAAAAAACAAATGAAAAAAAAGTTTGAACTCAACGAACTAAGTAGCAAGTATTCTCAGCCAGTGGAATATAAATTCGTAAAATAATTTACAAAGTTGAAATAAAATCTATTGTTGAAGAACCAAACTAAGCAGCATTAGATGAACATGACATCATTATAAATATTAGAAAAAAAAGAAGGCTGACAAAACGAAAATGTTTTGATATGTTCAAAAGCCAGACGAGGTAACCTTTCGTTACAATGGCTCTTGGTCAGAGAGAATAATCTTTTTAATACAAATGTAATTGAATTAAAAAAGAGGAACAAAAATACCTGTAGAACAGGTTGATCTGGACCAGGGGTGCCCAACCTTTACTCATCGCGGGCCAAATATTCGTCTGCAAGTTTAGCTTGGGCCGCAATCGGTGCAGTAATTAAAGTGATGTTATTCAAAAACTTTACGTTAAAGTCAAAAGAATAATTCTTTTTTGGTCACATTGATTTTAACGATTATTTCAAATTAACTTTCATAATAAATAGAATTTGAACTATAAATTTAGCTAAAGACAAAAAAAAGGTCATTACTTTGACTCTACGTGTTGTTTTTCTAAACAAAGCAAAGAACCTCTTACTGAAACAAACATACCGCAAAACCTCTAATTGAGCGCCACCCTGTCTCTTCAAGAAGTCACCGTATGCAATTTTTGTTTGTGAAACTAACCCGGATCCCCCTGCAATTACTATCGCTTCTTCAGAGATCCATTTTCTCTGTTTTTTTTTTTTATTCCATGCTAATGCTGATGCTGAAAGAGGCATTTCGGGTTAGTTTCACCGCAAAAAGAAATCGCTTACGGTGACTTCTTGAAGAGACAGGGTGGCGCTCAATTAGAGGTTTTACGGTAATTGTATTTCAAATTGTCTGCGCACCATTGGATTAATTCAGAGACACTGCGATAATTCAAGATGATTGAGCATCTGATTAAAAATTTATTGGCAGGCCGCGGGTCGGGCAGCCTTGATTTAGATACTTGTAATGAAATTAGACACTAAATATTGGCAATTATTAAAATAATAAACAAATATTGGAGTTATATATAGCGTATAATGGAGTAAAACTATCAATAAGATTGACAAGTGGTTTTTAATGATAAAAACTTGTTATTTTCTACGATTCTTTGATCCCGTCGTCTAATTGAGATTCTCACCTGATTGGGTCATCGGCCTGCTAAATTTTGATCGTAAAAAAGGGTACAATTTATGAGAAAGTGGGGATCGTGGTGTTTGGTGGGAGGATGATGTTTGCTGGGAGGATGACGTTGCACGGGAAGAGTGGGCTGAGACCGAAGGTTGATGACGATGATGAAATCTATTCGAATTATCCTCACCCTCAATGTAGTCATTTAGGGAGGGGTATAGAAATTCAAACATCTTTGAATCTCTCCCTCGTGGATCTAAAATCAGTATATTTGTTTTCAGACCGAGAAATTAGATATATGATAATACGATTAGCCTAGGTGCTGTTTTTGCCTTAAAACAAGTTCGGTTGATATTGACCGCTCAGGTGCTGTGTGCGAGTTGCTCCGATTTTATAATTGTGCTCCTCCAAAACAAAAGACAACCTTCTGCAAAGTCTTAATACTCAACTCTTAGTTATTTTAGCACAGCAATATTTTTCTTTACAATTATCGTTGTCATTGCTCATTTCTCTTAATTTACCGGATTTGCGCTTGTGCTGCTCGCTTCGTTTTCTTCTTCTTTCTTCTTCTTGCAACTGCAAAGCTAACTTTCGATCTCGCTTTTCTTGGGCCTAAAACATCAATTGAAGGTATAGATTATTGTAGAATTTAATGCATTTCAACTTCAAGAAGAAATTTTTGCGCGTTATCAGACAATTAAATTTTATCTTTTCAAAATTCATGCACTTGCCATTTTTCAACTGGTATTACTGTAATTATTATTTAATGGGATTGACTTTTTTTCATCCATTCATCTTTTACTTAAAGGCTTTCAAAATCAGCTACCTTGCTCAAGTTTTTCATTCTACCAAACTGATCTTTGACAAAATTCATGCAAGAATATAATACTGTATATTAAATATGTTTTGCACCTACTCCTTCTTCAGAAAAACTAAGAAAGAAAAGTAAATAGGACCGCAACTGCAGTGATAGATTCCAAAACAAAATTGTTATCATTGGGTAATAGCTATCTTTATATATGGGAAGACTTATAGGATGCTTTATGAAAAATGTACCAAACCAATGTTTGAGAAAAAAATATGTTACTTATAGTTTATATTTTTCTATTATGATTAGCAGAATATGCTTGCTTGTTTTGCTTTTTTGAAACCGTTTAACCAACTAACCGTCTCCATTAGGTGAATGCGGGGCAAAGCCGGACGTTCCAGAATAATCCATTTTATCAAAAAAATGTCATGACGAATAAAAGGTGTTGCTGACGGCTTATTAATAATCAAAAGCAAATCTATTAGAATATTTCCTTATTATAATATAATGAATTTAATTTAATTATATTAATATTATTGCAGCGAATTAATTAACAAACTTATCCGACTTTAGTCCTGCATTTTTTTCATCAGGGTAGTCCAAGTTGGTCGCTCCTGTGGGCCAATTTTCAAAATTAATTAGGACTTGAGGGCCGCAGTTAGTTAAAAACTTCTCAGAATGCGAAAAACGATTGTTAAGATTTTTTTGGTCTTCATCAACATTGTGTTGCCAGTCGTGGGAAATGTATGCGAGAAAATGATAAAAAACATATCACTTTAAAATAAAGATTGAAAAAAAGTTTTCTAATCCTGAATAAACGAGAACCTGTTTCTCCAACTGACAGACCTTTTTTTTCACTTTGAAGTTATATGTTTTCGATCATTTTCTCCCATAGATTTCCGGAGCCTGGCAACACAAGATTGTTGAAGACCAAAGGTCTTAATTTGTCAATTGCAGAAAAAAACCACTTACGAAGATAATCGTAGTCCTTGTTGATTTTTCTTGGAAAAAAAGACAATTGAGTCGTCATAATACCAAATATTTTTGAACGACAGAGGGTGATTGTATTTCAAAGGTGTAATTCGCCATCCCTGATGTATAGTAATTATAATTCTTTCGCGGGCCATAGGTAATGCTATTATGCGCCACATTGTGGCCCGCAGACTTGGGTCTGGACACTCTGTTTTACATGATCAACAAGCTCTGCTTTGCAAGCACTGCATTGGCTGGTTCAAAAATTTTTTTTACTGTTTGTGAAAAGTCTTCTTGGTATTTTATAAATGTCAGCAGCTTTTCGCAGTGAGAGCTGTTTGCTCTTAAGATCTGCCAAGCCTTGTTTCCTTTATTTTGACCATTTAGCTTTTTCTGTTTTTCTGACATGATTTCAAACGAAACTTAGATTTATCACTAAACCTAAAATGACAATACAGCATGTAGGCTATAACCTTTCTGAAACAGCCTATGGTCCAAAAATTATTTAAGCCAGCTAACATGCATTTTGCTTAACCCATAATTTGTGCATGGGAGTTTAGTCATTTACACTTTTTTTTATAGACACTTATACTGTTAAGCATATAAAAGCATATTAAAGCACAGTTTTCCAAACGAAAAGATTTTTTTAAGCAAAATAAATTTTTTCAAATTAAGTATACATAGAAAAAAAAAAATTTTAAGCTCTATTTAATATAGCTTGCTAATTTAAGTGCATAAAATCCAAACTGCCAAGCCCAAACATGGTAGAGAAAGCTAATTTGATATTTTTATAGAAAACAAACATTCAATAAACTAAACGCATATTTAAATGGCAACGGGCAAAGGCAAACATTTGTTCGGTTGCGCTAGAAAAAAAGGTGTCCTGTTTTTCCCTAAAAGACTAACCTAAGAAAACATTATACAAAGCAAAAATCTGATGTAGAATGTGTAAATTGCGTTTATGTCATAAAACACGTTATTACTTTCTCTTTAACCGCGAATACTCAGAAATCAGCCACCCCTGACCTTTGACTCGAATTTTAGATCTTTTTCAAATAATTTATTAACATCCGATCGGCGAAAAACAAAAAATATCGTTTAACAGGTACTGCTTTTTCTGCGCCAAATGTTGTGAAACGAGTGAAAAAGTTCCACGCCACTTCCGTAAATTGGCGAGCTTTAAAGGTAATAAAACATGAGAAAACAAATATGTACAGCTTTGCCCGCGTTCGGCTTTGCCCTACTATCTAAATAAAAAGTTGAAGCTTTTCTACAATATTGTATAGTTGTTAGCGATGCTAATTGAATATGGATTTTTTGAAAAGAAAAATTGTGAAAAAATCGGCTCAACAAAAATATTTTGTTGCTTTTTTCAGTTTTTAATGCAAAATTTTACAAACAGTATCTTATCAACATTCGTTTGATTAAAAAATAAAAGACTGATTTAGAAATTGGCAGTCCTAACATAACGGATAACTTAAAATATAATGAAATGATACTGTATTTTAATTTTTAGTCATAAGAAAGGTACAGTTTCAAAAGTATACAACAGAAATTTAATTACGATTATCGATTAATAAGGCTAAACTATTTCTAATTATGCTTGTATCTTTTGTTTTGTTGTTTATGATTAGGTTTTAAAGAATTAGTTGGGATAAAAGAAGACTATAGCATGGTCGGAAACCTATTTTTCAAATTAAACAGTGCATCGTCAATTTAAGGTTTAATTATTTTTAACATCAAGACTATTGTCTTCTCTTCTGTTTAGTAAAGAGCCAACAGAAGGGTCAACGTATTCTAACGATATATGGGACGCAAAAGGTTAAGGGAGCGTGGCGATTGCTAACTTTAGATTTAGGTAAAGAAATTTCCTCGGATTATCAATCCCTTTCTGAAACAAAAAAGTAGGGCTGTGAATTTAAAGATTAATTAATTGACTAATCGTTAATAGCTAACAAAAAACTCATCTTTAAGCTTAGAGATGAGTTTTTTGTACTATCTTCAAATTCTGTACTACTAATCGCTTGATCAATCGTTAATCTATTTTACAAATTATATTTTTGTTTAACTATTAATCGGATTCAAATTTTGTTTTTAAACCATCTTGATAAATGTATCAACATCCAGAAAATAATAGTGATAACAGTAAAATGGCGACAGAGAAGAAACGATTTATTAAATATAAAGGTATATCAGGTTAATTACAAAGACATTTTGGATTTAAATTGTTGGCTGACTAAGTTTATTGCATTCATTGCGACAAATTGTTTGCATACCATGGATCTAACACGTCGCTTACTTACTACCTTCAAAAAAATTTATTGAAAGAAACAAAAGTTTTGATTTAATCGAAATAAATATTAATTAATCGTTAATTCCCTGAAAGTTTACTATTAAAAATAAAGTACTTGTTACCAGCCCTAAAAAAGAGCCATTAAAACAAAAATGCTTTTGTTAAAAAAAGCTTTTTTTTCAAAAATTTAAATTTAAAATTCGTTTTGAAAAACAAGGTTTTTGAACTTCAGTATTAACTAGCCTAACATTAGGCTACTATATTTTGGTTTGCTAGCATAAATTTTCATTTGTCCAAAAATTGCTTCGAAGTTTTCAAATATAGACTTTAAACGGGACATCTGTATTTTTCAATTAAACATTACTGAGAGACCAAACGTGAGCTAAACGTTTACAATAGCAATAGACTTTTACTGTTTTGCCCAATGCCTACTTATCTTGGGGTAAAACTGGACAGATCGCTCACATTCCGTCACCATCTTGTGGCATTGGGTAAAAAACTATTTTCGCGCGTCACACTGTTGAGACGACTTGCGGGCTCACGATTGGCTGTTGGTGCCAAAGTATTGCGTACAGCTGCCCAATCTCTGGTCTACTCTACAGTTGGGTTCTGCGCGTCAGTCTTGTATCGCTTCGCTCACAATCGCTTCACAGACAGTGCCCTGAATGACGCCTTGCGCATAGTCATTGCATCCCTGCGTCCCACTCAAACGGAGAACCTAACCATACTTTTAGGCATCCCGCCAGCTGAGCTTCGCCAAAAAGGAGCGACAATCTCCTTTGCTTACCGTGGATCCTGGACATTGACCATATGCTCTATGAGCTGTTAAGTGGATACTCATACTCACCAAGAGAGAGACTAAGATCTGGACGCCCGTTTGTACCAGCTGCGCGGAAACAATTCAACAATCTTGTAGAACTCAGTGGACAAATTATAGATGGAACACGGAGTACTGCCTTAATATATCCAGGCTCCGTGTTTTCATACCCATGACCAGTACCAGGCTGGTTGGAATCGGCCTGCCCAAAACAGCTTGGATTAAGGTTAATCGCCTACGGAGTGGTTTTGACGGATTCCATTCATCTATGCACAAATGAGGTCTCGCTCCTTCACCGAAGTGCGAGTACAGCACCTCTGAACAAACCGCAGACCACGTCCTAATAGCGTGCTCGACATCGGGCACCACATGGAGCACGAGGTCTGACGGTTTTGGATGACGAAACTCGATGCTGGCTCAACATCATCACTCCCAGCATCTGATTCGGGCAGTACAGTAGCCTGGGGAAATAAAAGAATAAACCCTCTGGCCCAGTCCTGTTTGTGTCTGACTCGGAGTAGACGCCCTTTCAAACGACGACGACAAATTAAATATTTAGAAAACGATATTTTCTTTTTGGAAAAAGCAGGAAACTGTTGTTCAGAGATTTAATTAAAACTGTTTTAAAACTTGAAAAATTAAATCAGAAGCTTGGTTGAGGTCTGAAAAAGTCGGAAAAAAATTTGTGCCTACTGCAAGTCGCACGTTCTACATATTTAAAAATAATTTAAAACGTTTCAAGTTTTATAAAACAACCAAAGCTTGTATACTGTATATCTCTAACTTGCTAATAAAGATGAATATTGTTTGCTAAATTTTATGAAAATTGAAGTATATAAACTTACCTGAAAGGCCAGATCCACTTTCATATCTTCAAGCGATGGGTACAGAGACATATTTCATTTTTAACATTGAAGTTTAGTTAAACTAACGTTGCATAAAATTAAATACAAAACATTTACAGGTTTACGCTTATTCACAGTTTTTTTTTGACTAAACTGCAGAGCTTAATTTCACAAATCAAACTATAAAAGCATAAACTGTTTAACTGTTAGTTTTGTCTATTATGACGTGTTTGTAGTTAACGTGCAACAACATCAGCAGTTAAAATATAAAGGTATATAGGAAATAATGAATTATTATTATATTATAGAACCTTTGTTCAAAACAACTTATCCAACACAAAAATAGGGAGTTGTATATAGCAGTGGTTCCCAAACTGTGCGCCGCGAGACTTTGTCAGGGGCGCCGCGAAAGCATGCGAAAGTTGTTGTACTTACTGCTTTTCTCACAATAATTGCAGTGTGAAAGTTGCTAGCAGAAACATTCCCTCTAAGAGCTTCTTTAGTGTGCGCGGAATGAAAGCCGTGTGAGCAGTGGTGGATATTGGGTGAGGTGAATGAGGCAGTCCCCCCTCGAAAACAGCACATACAGTTTTGAATCCGTTGCAGATGTTTCTTCAGAGAACGATTCTGATTGAAGACCTTTTTTTTTTTTTAGAGAACACTATGAGTTTCGGAGAAAAAAAGGTTACTCAAAGAAGTAATTGAACTGAATACCTTTTTTTCATTACGGCGCCGCGAGTATTGTTAAGTTTTCAAAGGGCGCCGTGAAAAAAAAGTTTGGAAACCGCTGGTATATAGAATTCACAAATTGCAATATAAAAAATGACTAATCACATATTTGTAGTATTATATGAACCAAAAAATAAATAAATAAAACAGTAGTTGAAATATGAATATTTTTTTCGTAGAAGCCTTTGGAAAACACATTTAAGTGGAAAAATACAGACCCGCGCCGACTTAATGTGAAGACGCTTTAAAAGAATGCGAGTTTTAGTACAGTAAATTCTATAAAAATTACTTACTCCTTTGATAGTGTTAATTTCTTTTAAAAGGTCGTAGGTAGTAACAAGAAAACAAAACTATAATGCACCAAACAAACACGTCACCATTGATTGTTTACTACTGTATTATTTATTTCAGCTCCATGCGTTAATTTTTTCTGCAAATGTTTGTTTAACGGATGAAAAATTAAAACTGCTGATTGAATGATATTTCTACAAATTGCTTTAATGCTTTGATATAGCTACTTTTAATCCCAATTTACGTGTGCTATTGAATTTAAAAACCGCAAGCATAACTTGAAATTCTTTTATAAACTGGTTGAGTTGCTCTCACAAAATTATGAAAAAATATTATACTAGGCTTAACAGCAATAAAAAATCGAAAACTAATTTAATTGGACTTTTCGGTAGAAAAAAATTAGTGGAAAAAAATAGCAGTTGTAAGCCTAATATCGTAACTCAGCGTGGTCCAACTACAGGCCCGCGGATAGAATTTCTGCGGCCCGCTGAACAATTTTACACAATTCAAGTCTTGTCGATCACGAGCAGCGGCAACCTTCTATAACAAGGCATGGCGAGCTTACGGGATAGAGTCTAGGTCAGTGGTTTTCAACCTTTTTCGTACCGTGGCCTATTTTTCAACCCAAGTAACTTAACAACCCACTTTGGTCAACAAAATTAAATTCCCATCCCAAAATTATTGTGTTCTCCAAAAAAAAAAAGTCTTCACGTGGTTGACCGCACAGGTCGCCGGAAAAATGCCTATAAAACGGGACGGATGGCAAGCCTAATTACACATAAATATTATACATATTGCTTTCATTTTGATTTATGCTCCATGGCCCACTAAAAAAACCGCTGTGGCCCATTACTGGGCTATGGCCTATAGGTTGAAAACCGCTGGTCTAGGTTTGAGACTGATTCCAAGTGAAGACTTTTTTTTTAGAGAACACCATGATGTTGGGACGAAACTAGGAAAATCAGAGACCGATTCCAAGTGAAGACCTTTTTTTTTAGAGAACACTATGATTTTGGGACGAAAATAGGAAAATCGGAGACCGATTCCAAGTGAAGACCTTTTTTTAGAGAACACCATGATTTGGAACAATTTCTAGCCGGCTGAGACCCGCAAACTCGAACAATTTTGAAAAGTGGCCTGCAAGAGTGAAGAACTTGCACCACCCTGTCGTAAGTCGTAGCTAAACTAAATAACTCCGTACCTGGACCTTTGCCAATCTTATATCGCACCGGAGTTTTAAATAAAATTGGAATTTTCGGTTTCGGGTTCAGGAAAGGTTCAGGCATAAGCTTATTAAAAACTTCTTCTTCTTCTTCTTTCGGCTTCTCCCTACTCGGGGTCGCCACAGCGCGACAGTAATCTCCATTTCACTCGGTCTACTTCGTCTCCTTCCCTAGCTCCAACCCTTTCCATGTCTTCTCTCACCAAATCCATCCACCTTCTCCTTGGCCTTCCTCTTTTCCTTCTGCCTGGCACTGCCATCTCCATCATCCTTTTCCCCACGTAGTCTTCTTCTCTCCTTTTTACGTGTCCATACCAACGTAGCCTCACATTCCGAAGTTTTTCTCCCAGCTTTGCAATTTTTGCAGTCCCTCTCACATATTCGTTTCTTATCTTGTAAGCTTATTAAAAACATAATATACAATAAAGTTTCGGTAAAGAGGTTGTTTTTTTCAACCAGACAACAATTGAAAAAAGCAGCCATAATGGATTCAGCATTTATTAAACAAACATTAAAAAATTATTATTTAAAGACGAACGTTTTCGGCTTACTTCAGCCCTCATCAGGTTTCTACAATTTTAGTAATATTAATTAACTTTAAATTTACACACACACATAAAAAATTAACAACAGCAAAAAACAATGTATATTTTTTTTAAAAAAAGGCTGTACTTTTGATTAACAGGCTAAATTTTAAATCAAAACGAGAGAGAAACTAAATTGATACAAATTAAATTTCAGATTATGATGTCATTGAAGAAAAAAAGAAAAAATATTACAATCAAAATATATTCAATAAATATGAAGCTCCGTTTGCGAACATTTGTCGATTTAATTTTGGACTTAACTTTTTTATGAGTAGAGCTTCATGAATCTTAGAACAAAATTCTGATTTGCATTTACGTATTATTACAAAATTGTTTTTATCAAACCGATTATTAGAACACTTTTCACACGACAAAATATGATCTTTAATTGCACTATCCTGTAGACTTTTGAATTCAGATGCTCCCGGACTCTAGTGATCAAATGTCTGGAGGACATACCGATGTATGTCTTGTTCGTATCGCACGAACACGAGAATTTATAGACAACATTTGAGCAAAGAGCCACAGGAGTTTTGGATTTTAACTGAAAATAATTGACTACTTTAAAAGTTTTACAGGTAGGAGATATTTTTAAATTGTACTTGTTTTTTATTAATGCAGAAGACGATTTGCAAAGTGATGTGATTCCTTACCCAAATACGGTATACAAAAACTATTTTCAAAGCTAATGTTTTGAGAAAATTTGTTAGAAGATTGAAAGCTCGCAAGAATTTTATCAAAAAACGATGAAGGATAACCATTATTCAAAAACATCTTTTTTAACATACTAACTTCTTTATCAAACAAAAAATCGGAGGAACAAATACGCTTGGCTCGATTTAAATACATATACAATAGTAAATACGTAAAGTATGTAATTATAAATAATATATACAATAGTAATGGTAATACGTAAGTTATATAATTTGTAAAGTAACATACAATAGTAAATAGTTATGTAATTAGTAAAATAATATACAATAGTAAATACGTAAGTTATGTAATTTGTAAAGTCGAATCATTGAATGTGTCTCAAATTTTTTGATTTTTGTCTCTAAAAAGTAGTGATTTTTGAAAAAAGTTTTAAGTTTCTCTCCTTCCCAAGCGCAATTTTCAGTTCTGTACTCATGGAATCGTAATCTACATATTTTCAACCGATCAAAAATTAAAAATTTTTTTTTGCTCATAAAAATTCTATCACTCAGCTCTTGGAGCGATCAAGGAGCACTCTATGTTAGTTGTCATGGCAAAGCTTTTTTTTAGCAACTTTTAAAGAATTAAGCTTTAACAACAACCTTAAAAACAAACCAATCTGTTTCTTATATTGAGTTTGCAAATGTACCGAAAAATAAATATGATTAAACTGTAAAGAGCTGAGTGAGAATTTTTTGAGAAGAGAAAAAAATTTGCATTTTTGATAGATTGACAATATGTAGATTACAATTCCATGGATACAAAATTGAAAATTGCTCCCCGGGCTGGTAGGGCTGTAATTGTCAGCAAATAAAAAACAATTAAAATTTGTTTTTTAATTAAGTCATTAATATCTGAACTCGAGTCAACTCCGAGTCCTTTGTGGTAAAAATTGCAAGTGAATTGCTCAGCAACAACTTCTAATAAAATTAGCTGTGACGTATTTTGTTCTTATTAAACTGTTCAATTAAAACCTGTCAAACATTATAGACTTGCATGAGGTAATAAGTGAATGTATCAGCCGACCTGTTACTGTATCAAGTGACCTGTTATTGTGTCAACTGACCTGCAAGTTTACTAATTCTATCATTTTCTATTCTAGTTATTCTATCATCTGTTATTGGATCTATCAATTAATCTTTTTTTGTATCACTAGCCGGCTTGGGTGTGTTCATGTTTCTAGATATGCTGCAAGAAAACCGGATATAGCCTGGCGCTGTAAAGATCTAATAAAATAGCCCAGCAACGAACCTTTCATTTGCACCATTAATTAGATTTAGATGTCAAATATTTTTTGAATTATGCAAATTCAGGTAAAACCCGTATCTATCAACTGACCCGCGCTTTTCATATCTGTACTTAAACATTTCATGTGGAAATTGTATGGTCGTTTTGACCACACTTCAGTTATTAAAGGCTGTTTCTGTCCGATCACCGACCTCTGAAAATTGAGTTTCCTTGGATATATTTAAAAAACTTTTTGCGTTTTTGAGGCTTGAGGGATTCAAAAGCATATTATTTTTCTTGGGGTGTCCAATTTTTATCCGGCCTTGCATAAATAATTGGTTCGGCTCACCGACTAATAAAACGACTTCAGTTTTCATCATAGCCGTACCTGACGAGGGTTCAGGGAACAATTGCCCCCCAATTTTCCAAAATTTGGACAAAATTCAAATTTTTTGGGCAGCGACAAGAAAACATTTGAGCAAAACTAGAAGTTTTTGGACAGCGATATGAAAAATTTGGGCAAAGTCAGGAATTTTAAGAGAGCGACAATGATCAATTGAAAAAAATAGCGTACGAAATTTAGGTCTGATTCCAAATAAAGACCTTTTTTTTACAGAGCACTATGATTTTAAGACGAAATTTGGTCTTCGTCTGAGAATCTTAGGCAATTTTTTGTCCCAATCGTAAAGCACTAAAATATCATGATTTGGGAAAATATCACAAAATTTGGGCAAAACTTCATTGCCCCCCAATTTTTTTGGGCTGGTACGCCTATGTTTTTCATCATGACGTTTAAGCTATTTCAAAAAACAACAGCTAGAGAATTGAAACTTGCACTATTTTTTTTCATCTCTGTATTTATCCTCCTGACTCGCAAGAAAGCCTCGGAGGCACTATACATAGGCAATTACCCTGCCTGTTTCGGTAAATGCCAAGATATTGCTGTTTGGTTAAAATTTTTTATTTTGTTTTTAGTTTTACAGAGATATGACTGAAATTTAGAACTGCTTGCCAAACCGCCAAGCAGGGAAAAGGCCGTAAAGTGTCTTTCCCAAAGACACACAACAGAATGACAAAAGTAGATTTTGAACCGAGACCATGTCGATCACAATCACAGCGCTCTAACCACTTGACCACGCAGCCGACAACTAAAAATAAACTGAATTTTTTGTGGCTATTTCGGTTCGTCTATAACGGCATTTCTCTAACGTCAATTGAAGTTTTATTTGCAGAGGTGGATATCTCTAGAAGTACCTTGGTTTTGAGACATGTCTTGTCTTGGTCTCGCATTTTTTTAATTGTTTTTTAAAATCTCGGTCTCAGAGCTCTGCGTCGCGGGTCCAGATCGAGACATTAAAGCAGTTTGAGCTGAACCTCAGGCGTTGTAACTATTGTTATAACTTTTGAGTAAAAATTGGCTATTTTTATCTTTGAAGGTTAGGGAAACTTTATAGCCTCATTGGGCCTTTTTAAATTCGCTATTCATCACAGTAGAATTAAATTATGACAATTTTCATATTAAGGATTTGGACGCAATGCAATTAGGTGCTTGAGTAATTAACATCTAATCTAAACGTTTTGCTTTTCATATTTGTAAACAAAATTTGCTATCCTTACATACGAATATTCTTCACGAATAACCCCAGCTAAATACCACCCAATTGGCCCAGATGGTAGGTGCTTTCTCGCAGCCTGGGCCATGAGTAAGTCTGTTCATTGGTGTTAAAAATGACAGACCGAAACCGAACCTACCAAAACGAAAGGGTATCCACCCATTCCGATGTTCAGTGTAGGTCTGCTAGTCGGCAAACGTCCTTTTCAGGACGGCGCAATGCCAGGATAAAACTGCCCTTTTCAGGGAACATTGCCAACAAGTTCCGAAGACCCACTATTCTTCAGCTGAACATCGAAGGCCTCACTGCAAGCAAGATGAACGTTCTTCATCACCTCGCTTTGCAGTCTGAGGCACTCGTCATCCTACTGCAGGAGACCCACTGCACTGATGCAGAGAAGTTGATACTTCCGAACTACCAACTAGCTGGGTCTTCTTTAAGCAGGAAGTATGGCCTTGTCACTTTTGTCCACGAGCGACTGAGATACACGCTTTTGGACCAATCTCCACCGACATCGGAGATCGAGTGGCTGTGTGTGGACGTTGATGGTTATAAAATAGTCAACGTCTACAAACCACCGCCAACGCGATTGCAAACCCTGGATCTCCCAGTGTTTCCTCACCCCTGTCTGTACGCTGGCAATTTTAACTGTCGTCATGCTGACTGGGTTTACGATGACAGCAGTCCGGACGGTGAGTGGTTGGCTGGCTGGGCAAGTATTAATTGTTTTGCCCTCCTATATAATGCCAAGGACCCTGCCAGTTTTTATTCTGGCGGCTGGAACACTGGTACCAATCCAGATCTAGCTTTCGCTAGCTTAGGTCCAAACAGTCGCTTACCGGATAGACGTGTCCTTGACAAGTTCCCCAGGTCACAACATCGACCTTCGCTTATTACACCACCAAGGTTTGCTATGGCAGTGCCAAGCATGCCTGTTAAGCGATGGAACTTCCGCAAGGCCAAATGGAGTCACTACATTGCTTTGACGAATAAATTCGCAAAGACTTTGTTGCCGCCTGATTCACTTGATGTGGATGCGGCTTACCAGGACTTCTGTAACACCATTAAGAAAACAGCCAAAAAGAATATCCCACGTGGGTATCGAAATAACTATATTCCGTGTTGGGATGCAGAGTGTGAATCCTTCTATAAAACTTTCCTGCAGTCTCCTCAGGGAGACGAATCAAGTTTGGCTGCTACAGCTCTGCTTGACAAGCTTGACAGAAAGCGGAGGGATCGATGGTCCGAAGCAGTTCGGAGCATTGACTTCTCACACTCTAGCCGAAAAGCGTAGAGTATTTTGAACAACCTTACTGGTAGGTCACGACACTCTCGTCGTCACTGTCCCGTTTCAGTCGATGCTATTGCATCTCAGCTGGTCAGAAATGGGAAATACGAGGCTGTTGATCGCAATTCATCTCGACTTGTCTATCAAGAAGTGTCTGACCTTTGGAGGGCTACAACACCAGATGCAGTAAATATCTCTGACAATTTTTCACAGAGAGAATTTGCTGCTGCCCTCCAACATTTAAAACCAGGTAAAGCTCCGTGACCTGATTCCATCTGCTCCGAGCTTATACTCCATGCCGGAGCTGCTTTGAAGTCCTGGTTACGTGACTTCCTTTCTTCCTGTTTAAGCCGACTCAAAATTCCCAAGATCTGGAGAAGAGCGCTCGTGGTCGCGATCCCAAAACCAACAAAGCCCGTGGGGGACCCAAAGAGTTATCGACCGATATCTCTGCTCTGTGTCCCCTACAAGATCCTTGAGACGCTTATTTACGCTCGCGTTGAACCGTTAATCGATCCCCTGCTCCCTAAAGAGCAGGCTGGGTTCCGACGCGGGAAGTCAACTGTAGATCAAGTTGTTCTGCTAACCCAGAATATCGAGGATTCTTTTGAGGCTAAAAAGAAGGCCGGTGCCGTATTTATCGATCTGACAGCTGCTTATGACACTGTCTGGCACCGTGGCCTTACCTGCAAGCTGCTGAGACTACTTCCGGATAAGCACATGGTCAGAATGATCATGGAGCTTGTCCGAAATCGAAGTTTTACCCTTACCGCCGGTGACAGCAAGCAAAGCAGGCTACGCCGTCTTAAAAACGGCGTTCCTCAGGGATCGGTCTGGGCTCCCCTCCTGTTCAACATCTATACGTACGATCTTCCTTCCATGATTTCCAGAAAGTTTGCTTATGCTGATGATCTAGCATTGTTGCACTCTTCTGGAAACTGGAAGGACTTGGAGGGGACCTTAAGCCAAGACATGTCCACATTGTCAGCGTATCTCCAGACTTGGAGGTTGAAGCTCAGTCACACTAAGACGGTGACGGCAGCCTTTCATTTAAATAACCGAGAGGCCAAACGCGAGCTAAAGGTCTACAACAACGGTAGACTTTTACCGTTCTGTCCAACCGCTACTTATCTTGGGGTAAAACTGGACAGATCGCTCACGTTTCGTCACCATTTAGTGGCATTGCGCAAAAAACTATCCTCGCGCGTCACACTGCTGAGGCGACTCGTGGGCTCGGGATGGGGTGCTGGTGCTAAAACACTACGCATAGCTACCTTATCTCTAGTCTACTCAACAGCTGAGTACTGTGCGCCAGTCTGGTGCGCCAGTCTGGTGTCGCAGTGCTCACACTCGCCTCATCGACAGTGTCTTGAATGACGCTTTGCGCATAGTCACTGGATGCCGGCGTCCCACTCCAACGGACCACCTACCTGTACTCTCAGGCATCCAGCCAGCTGAGCTTCGCCAACTGGGAGCGACATTCTCCTTGGCTCATCGTGGATCTCTGGACCCTGATCATATCTTGCATGGTCTTTTAAGTGGATCCTCAGATACTCGCCAAGTGAGACTAAGATCCAGATGCCCGTTTGTGCCAGCTGCATGGAATCTCTTGAACAACCTTGCCAGACTTGGCATCTGCGTTTCTGAATGGACAAATCACAAACGGAGTACGGTGAAAATGCTTCCAGGCTCCGTGCTTTTGTGCCCGGGACCGGTGCCAGGCCTGTTGGGATGGGCTTACCCCGAGCAGCTTGGCTTAAGCTCAACGGCCTGCGGACTGGTGTTAGGCGATTCCATTCTTCCATGCACAAATGGGGTCTCACTCCTTTACCGAATTGCGAGTGTGGCGCCTCTGAGCAAACCGCAGACCATGCATTAACAGAATGCCCTATACATCGGGCACCACATGGAGCACAAGGTCTGACGGTTTTGGATGACGAAACTCGATTCTGGCTTAATAACACCACTGCCAGTATCTGATTCAGGCAGTGCAGCAGTCTGGGGTAGTAAAAGGATAAACCCTCGGCCCCAGTCCTGTTTGTGTCTGACCTGGAGTGGATACCCTTCAAACGACGACGACCACCCAATTTATAAGCTTTCGTTTATTAAAACTTCTTCAGATACTTATTCATTCTTTCTGTTGGAATGAGTATCTGAAGAAATTATAATAAATTGAAGGAAAGCTTATAAATTGTATTTAAGCGGGGGCCCGGAATTTTTTCTAATGAATTTTTGAAATTAATTTTCCCTGTCTATGTATTCTACAATGGATCTACCACCAATCGCAAGTTTTGACCAAGTTTAGTTTTCGATAGTTTTGGATTATTTTTATGCAAATATCAGGGTATTTTTATTTGTAGTAAATCTGTTTTATATCGTCGCAATAAGCAACATATCTTTGCCTTATAGTGAGAGTGAATTTCAGGTTTTACTTCAAATTACGATCGCGTATTGCAATAAGATATTAGATAGATAAAATTAAACATTGTTGTTGTCTTAACGGCATTTCTGGATGAGGACATAGACAGGGGCTGAGGCCAAACGTTTATCCTTTTACTATTCCCGACTGCAGTGTAGGCTTACTGCCCGAATCAGATGCTGGCAGCAGCATAGGTATTTGGAAGGGTTAAACAAACTACTTATACTTGGTATATTGGCTGATGCCTATTAACAGAGACCGATTAATTATTGATTATTACATTGCTACAGCTTAACATGCTCAATAGTATGATTAAAAATATTAAAATTTACGATATTTTAACAAAAAAAGAAAATTGTTTGCGAAAAAATAATTTATGATTGAGGCCCATTGCTGGAGTAAAGCCAAAATATAATCATTAAAACAACGCAAGTCCATTTTAGTTGTTCAAAAGACTTGTTCAGGCATCCCAATGGCCTGAAAAATTCGGCAAAGAAATAAACGATAAGTTAAGCGGGTCTTTTTAGCTGATATTTTGCTGAAATTGTGTTAAACCAATAAATTGAAGATTTGGACGATATTATTGATTACCTGACGCCAGTCATTAACATCAACAACAACAACTTTGCAACTAATTGCAAACCAAATGCTAATAATAAGATTTGTCACTGCCGTAATAGCCTTCTTTCCAAATGGACCGGCGAAACCTTTTGGTCGAAAAGCAAAGAAGTTCATTTTTCAATTTATGTTTTATTTATATTTGTCACAATATTAATCTTAGTTATGTTTTGTGCATAGCTGTAGGACTATCTGAGTAGTGTTGGTGCCCTACTGAATTTCAGGCGTCGGGATTAACTTCATTTACTGGTTTTAGATGCGTCGCTTTGGTTTGTCACGTTTCTCGTCTTAATTGTTTTCCGGTCATTTCTTTACAAAATTTAGCTCGACCATCATTTGGTTGATCTAAGTTTCCCAACTTCCTTTCTTGGTTTTTGCTTCGATGTCTCGTTCATTGTGCTTTAATAGGTGATAATTAACTCGATTCATAGTTGCAAACAGTGACCGCCATTTTCATAATTATTCCAAGCATCACAAAATTAGGATCAATTGCATGCGATAATTATGCTAACAATCATTCTTTTTCTTTGGTGAATTGCTTTTTGTCTTTTTCGAGTTTTGGGGACATCGAGATTCAGCTTTAATTTTTTTTATTCTTTTTATTTTTTTTTGTTTGTCAGCCAACGTCGGCCGCCGGGAACTCACATACATATTTTCCTGCATCTCGTGGTGTGCATAGAAGAGACCTGACAGTGAACCGGACATAAAGACTGCGAGAGACGCAGAAAAGATTGGAAGAGCCCGGCGACGGTTGCTGAGACGACTGAGAATGTTGAAGTTTGGAATCGTGCAAACTGAATTGCTTAACTTCTGTCGAAAAGCGCTCTTCAGCGAGATAACCAACCGCATTTTTCCTGCGGGAATAAAGTTGCTGGTTTTAGCTTGAAAAAAGCTTTGACATATTTATATTTCAAGAGGATAAATATAGAGATAAACAAAAAATAAAAAAAAGAAGTTGTGCATACCAATTTTTAAAACCATGCGTTTTTGCTACGAAAAAGTAAATCTGAATGTTCGCTTTAATATCAGGACTAACTTCGCACTTCGGTAGTCTCAACTGCGATTTTGCAGTTCTGACTGAGACTAATTTTAATCCACAATGTAAAGGAGATGAAGAAATGACGTTATTTCTGAGCGTAAGAAGGATCTTAACTTCGGCAATGTAAAAAAAAGTTATTTACATTTTTTTAGGATTCAAACACCGAATTCACAGAAAAGCAAATTCTTTCGTACGAGACACAAAAACATTTATAAATTGCCAAATTTCACTCAAATAACTAATGTAATAAAAGCAATTTTTTTCAACCAACTGGCTACGAATTCAATAATATAAAAACACTTCTTTTTTTAAAACGCTATCAGATTTTAATTTTTTATTGTCAAAAATAATGCTTTTTAGGCGCCATCGAGTGCCGACCAGGACGAGCGAATATTTTGAGGTCCGTATGATTTTTTTTAATTATAAAATTTCGCCTGAACCTGGCTCGTAACTTTTTGTCTTTGAATATTGCCATCAAAAACAATCAAAATTATAAAAATCCGGAAAATCAATTTTTGAGATGAAAATAATTATTTATGCAGGATTCAAGATTAAGAACTTCTAAAATATTACACATTTTCTTCTTTTTTTGAAATTTATTTGGTACGCCCCTACCGGGTAGGGGACATCTATACCCCACCGGGTTGTCCAATTCCGGTCCCTACCTGCTTGTTGTCTTTTAACTGCATAGCTTGGCCCTCCCGTCAAATTTATTCATATAAGTCGGCCCGTTGTGCCCACCAAGGGGCCAGGGATGGGCCGAAACGACTGACCGGTTTACTCTTATAGGTCTCTATATCAGCTGCATCGTAAAACTACAGATTTTTGTTAAGTAACGTAATTTCGAATTACAATTAAATTTGTTCAGACAAAGTTTTAATTGGTTTAATGTAAAATTAAAAAAAACTTTCTATGAATAAATTATATAAGATTGATGCAATCATTTATTTTAATTCAGGCAAAGACGAGTTAGAATGCGTTGCTTTATCAGATAAAAACTTGTGTTAGATATCCATTGGTGGGCGACTTGTACATTTCTTCCTATCTGGCAGAAAAAAAATAGTGTAAAGCGTGTTTCTCGCGACCCCGCAAACTTTTCTTGTTTCTCACGCCAGCTTTCACACCGACACTCGACGACAGTGAACTTCATTGTTGTGCCAACAAGCATGCAACAAGTATGCAACGAGCATGCAACGAGCATGCAACGAGTGTGCAACGAGTTTGTAAAACAAGGCACTAATTCAGTGTGGTCACGCGGACGCTGCAACTAAGCGGTTTTACAACAAAATAGATTTTTTACCATAATAACAAATGAAGTCTATATATTTAACTTGATTTTATACTAACAAATAAAAAACGAATTAGCATTATAACAAATACATTATTAAGTTTACAACGTTTCTGCAAGCATTTTAGCAGTAACTGACATGTCCATGTTCCCACCACACAACACCACCCCTACATTCTTCAGGTTGTCACTGTTATTTCGAGCCGTCGCGAACTTCTTGCTCAACACTGCGGCGACTCCAACTCCTGCCGTCGGTTCGATCACCAGCTTAGCTCGTTCCCAGATTAACTTGGCAGCGAGTTTAATTTCTTCTTCACTCACGGTAATGACGTCATCAACGAGATCTCGAATGATCGGCCACGCGTTTTGACACATTGCGGTTTTGACACCGTCTGCTACAGTTTTTGGTGGCTCAGGCATGGGAATAATTTTTCCGTTCAGTTTCGATAAATAGCAATCGTTTGCAAGCTCTGGCTCGGCAGCATAAACTTTTATTGAAGGTTTTATATGCTTGGCAGCAATAGCGATTCCACTTATCATGCCTCCACTTCCAATAGGAGCAACAATTATATCCAGATCTGGGTTTTGTTCAAGCATCTCTAGAGCCATGGTTCCCAAACCTGCCATAACTGTTGGTTGTTCGTTTATGTATACCAAAATCCCATTTTTCTCCAGGCAAACTTTAGCAGCAGCAGCCTTTCTTTCGCGGTCTGAACGTTCACACTCAACAACAGTTGCTCCGTAGCCTTTAACTGCATCTTTTTTGCATTGAGGTGAATCAATTGGCATTACAATATAAGCTGGCACTTGGAACATTTGTGCAGCTTTTGCTAAGGCTTGTCCGTGGTTTCCACTGCTATGCGTGACAACACAAATCGGTTTTAAATTATCTTTTTCTCGTACCAATTGATGTACGGCATAAAACGCGCCACGAAATTTAAATGAGCCAGTTTTTTGAAAGTTTTCACATTTAAAAAAAAGATTTCTTTGACAAAGTTTATCTAACGTTTTACAAGTCATCAAAGGAGTATAATGTGCATGATTTTTTAAAGCAGATTGAGCATCTTTAACATTATCAAAAGATATAAAGTATTCCTTTTCGTTATTTGAAACATTTGGATTTTCTATCTCTGAAGTAGACATTTAGTAGATATATTTTCCACCTGTACTTTATTGGTTTTGTTCGTTTAAATTTTTTTAGTTCAAAAAGAAGCTTTATAATAAATATTTCTACTAAAGAATGATAAATGTAAAAAATTAAACTGGTGACAATTAAAAAAATGAATTTTTGACTTTACTTTTGTACTTTTCATGGACAACATACACGGTCGAGTAAGCCTATCTTCAAACATTTGTATAAATAAAGAGATTTTTTCAAGGTTACCCCTGTCGTTTTTGAGGAGGCACTAGTTGAATAAAATCGAATATACAACACAATCAAATAATAAAAATTTTTAAATATTTTTCTACTTTTCTGATCAAACAAAAAACCTGCGTCATTCTTCAAGCGCTTGGTATACTTTTTTATTCCATTTTGTTTTTTCTTAGACTTTGCTACTACATTGGTGACTGCACTTCTTGGCTCAAATACGAATTGGCGCAAGGCGTCTTTTCGAGAATACAGCGAAACGATTCCCAGTTTGGGAATGAAACCAGGTATCAAGCATCTTCTGATTTTTTTGGCGTGGCGCTGTAATTGACTCGGGAAAGAATCGAGATTTTACGATTATAGCTGTTACAGAAAAACAAAAAAGTTAAACTCGAATTCTTACGATTTCTGTAGATGGCTTTCATTAAATTGCTGCAAGGCATCTACTTCCCACTTTCTTTTGTAGAAAATTGAAAATAAATGTTTCTGTTTTAAATAAATCAAAACTTTTTTTGCTGAGAACTAACCGCTTACTTGTTGATGTTTTCATTGCTTCATTGCCTAAAACGACGACGGAAATTGCGTAGCTGACAGCGGCAATCATTAAACTAGTTCATGATTCCCCATATTAGGAGAAGACTATCAATAAGTTCTAAAAGCAAAACAAAAAACGGTAGACATATAAAACCTTTAATGCAATATTTTTCAATTTTTATATTGGCACTGTTTTACGGTCCACAAATTCATATTATAATAAACTCCTAATTTATTCGCAAAATTTATCAAATTTTGATACAAAGTTGAATGTTTCACTAAAAGTCTCGCATTAAATTACTTCCGTTTGCTGGGTTTCGCTTCGATACAGTCCTTTTTTGCATAGCTGCAACAAAAAACCCACCGGTCCAAATTTCACAAAATTTCATTATATTTTCTAAAATTTTGTCACTTACTTCATGCTGTTGAAATTATGTTCATAACTTGCTAGTTTTTGAGAAATTTCACTTTTTCTAACCTTACCCTTGATTCTTAATTACCTACTCAGTAAGTAATTTGCATTTCTACTGTCTTTGAATTTGAGTGAAACAACATTGATGGTACGTCAGATCGTGAACTTGTTTATGTTGCCAATACAAGCAAAACAAACGGCAACTATGGTACTTGATCTACTTCAAGTTAATAAAAAATGTTTTGAAATAAATCGAGAATTTATTTCGTCTTGTCAAAAACAACGATATATATTTTATTTTTACTTTCAAAACAAAATAACATTATACGCACAAAAATGTTATTTTGTATTTTTTCTTTCATTACACAAATGTACTGAGCAACACCAATACAATCATAACTAATAAAAAACAATTTGACACACGTCCACGTTTTCCGCTTTCATGAGCCTTCTTCAAACGAATAAAGTGGAAAATAAACAAGTCAGGCAAATTTCAAACAAGAGGTCAATAATATAATGATGCAAATCTCTTCAAAATTTTTTGTTTATTTCTACGCGTTTTACAGAAAGGAATTTTAATGGAACGAACACGATGAAATTAGAAACTTAAAAAACGCTCAAGACTACAAGTGAAGCACAAAAAAAGCAAACATAATCTTATAAATCAAAGTCATTTATACATTAAATTAAACAAAATAAACAACGAAAATCCATTTGGAAACAATTGACGGCTAAATGCAAGATTTAGAGTTTTTTGTTTCGAAATTACATTTACTTTATTTTTCTTATCATTTTTATCACACCGCATGAAATGTTGTTTAGCGGAACTTTGAGTTTGCAAGTAAAAACCCAAATGCTCACCCAACGTAATGCTCAAATGTCGACTTGATATACAAAGGTATGTCAAGTTCCTACCATTGCATGAACATGATAAATGATGCAGCACGAGCTTTTAATTGACAATATTGACACTTAACAAGTTTTACTTATAAGATTTAGCTTGATTGATATTTAAGTTCTGTGTTTAGTATTTTGAGTTTATTAATAAGTTTTGTTTTATTGCTCAAATATATTACGTTGGGTTTATGGCAAGCAAAAAATTACTATAGAAAGATGAGTAGGGAATCATACCTAACTCTGCCAATGTTTTAATGATTAAAACATTTTCTTCAACGGTTGAATTACAGCCACAAGTGATCTTGGTCATATTTATTAAAGCATTGACAGAGTTAGGAGTGATTCCCTACTCATCTTTTTATATTACATTAAAATCATAACGATCTTTGCATCCAGACAAATCCAAATTTTTAAGATTAAACTTTTCAAAATATTTTTCAAAAACCCGTATGGATAAGCAGGAAACAAAAACACATTTCAGGTTTAATGACTTCTTTATAAACAAAAATTGGAAGAACGTATAAATTTAGTAGGCTACGATAAGTAGGTTAAACGTGGTGTTGACAAACTGCTCCTAAAATGTTAGCAGACCATTGTTTGTGTAAATCTACGCAGTATCAGATGCCTATGGTCTAAGTCGGCGCTTCTTAACAGGGTGACTAATTCATTCCAAGGTAAATAAACTTTTTATAAGGGAACCAATAAACGAACATAAGCAGAGTTACTATTTGAACTAATCAAAGTATAGGCTAAGCACAGTTAATTACCAAAAGCGAAGAGTTTCTATATTAGATATAACTAACATTAATCTCCCAAGAACATATAAGGAGTCGTAGTTGCTTTAAAGACTAACAACGTCAAATGAAGTCCAAAAAAGTTCTGATTTGAAGCTTAAAAAAAATTTCTTATTTAAACGTCAATTAAAGACAGTACTTCTCAACCCCTGGGTCGCAACCCAAAAGTGCGGTCGCCGTTTTATTTGATTGGTCGCCGACGACTGTAAATGTGTAAAAGTCAAATCACTACTTTTTAGTGAAGTAAATCAAGAAATCCAAGATAGATACAAAGCGAAGACCTTTTTTCATTTTTATTTTTTTATTTTATCTCTATATTTATCCTCCTGACTCGAGGGAAAGCAACGGAGGCGCTAATGCAAAGGGCAAGCAATTACCTCGACCTGTTTCCTGTTTCCGAATGCCAAGATGTTTCTGTCCGGTTGAAATTTGTTATTTTGATTTTTTAGTTTTATAGAGATATCACTGAAATTTAGAAAGCAGGAGAAAATGCCGTGAAAAGTTTTTCCCAAGGACACAATAGAATGGCGCAAGTAGGTTTTAAACCAAGACCATGTTGATTACAACCACGGCGCTTTAACTACTCGATCACACATTTTTATAGAGATCACTGTTTTTCGGACAAAAAACGAGAAATCGGAGACAGATTCAAAGTGAAGATCTTTTTTTAGAAATTACTACATGTTTGAAACGTAAAACGAGATTTTTATGTTTGCAATAAAGTCTGTAAAAAAGATTGGGTCGCCAAAGCTTTGCTATTTGTTTTCGCTTAAAATTTGGGTCGCCACCAAAAAAAAAGATTGAGAAGCACTGATTTATGACCTATTTTTTAACTTTAACGACCTATTTTTAAATTGAAGTAACAACATTTGACAAGACTTTAATAAAAGTTTAAACCAAAAATTACATACGCTTAAACTCTAAAACAAAGCCAATATAGGAATTAATTTAAATGAACAACCTGAAAAACGACCTTCAACTGTTTGACAAAACAACAACTGACAAAACCAAAGTGTAAACGGAATGTTAAATAACAGAAACGACAGAAATCAACGCGTTGGAGAAAAGGTGCAATGCGTGGCAAACATCATACAGAATTTTGTTGATTACATGGTTCACTTGACACCTGTTATTGTTCGAAACAACTACAACTCATTACTCATAATATATTATTTAAAAATATCAACGGGTATGTTCTGGGTGAATGATATGCAAAACTAAATGTAGAAGTCGACAAAACCAAAAAAACTTAAGAAGGATTAGTCCGAATTATCGTTGTAAACGTGGAAGTCTAAGAAAGAAATACATTGCAATACATGCTCCATTGTGAGTTTTATATTTTTATGTTTAGAATCAAGTGTGCTTCAAACCAGTGTTCTTCAAACTTTTTTCATCGAGACCCATTTTGCACAGGAAAATTTTTTCGCGACCCCTAAAATAGGATCTTCACCTAGAATCCATTTCTCATTCTGCTATTTTTCCCCCAACATCAAGATGTTCTCTAAAAAAAAGTCTTCACCTAGAATCGATCTCTGATTCCGCTATTTTTCCCCAAAAATCAAGGTGTTCTCTAAAAAAAAAAAAAAGGTCTTCACTTCGATTTCATTCCTGGTTTCCTTATTTTATTCCCAAAATCAAGGAGTTCTCTAAAAAAAAAGGTCTTCACTTCAATTTGCTGTTGTATTTCGCTATTTTTCTCCCAAAATCATGGTGATCTCCAAAAATTAAAATCTAAAATCCCGCGAACCCCAGTTTGAAGAGCCCTGCTTTAAACAACCCAAAGAAGAATTATTGTTGTTAAAATAGCAAAACAATCATATCGTAAATACAAATTAGATTTACATGCACTTGAGTTCCATATGCCCCAAAACGAAATTGACTCGAGTTGGCCCCAAAGAGCACCCAAAAGAAATCTCAAGGCACATCATCAATCTGCTTGCAGTCTTTGCATCAAAAATTTTTTTAATAACTATACCTAACAATTTCACAAAAATATATTTATGAACCAATGATTTATTATTGTTAGAAAAAACGTACTCAGCTAAATAAATTTATAAAATAAAAGTACATGTAGCGCAGTTTATTAAAAAATGTAACCATGGTCTGTGTCATCAATTGTTTGCAAATGAAATGTAGTTGCTTTTGAATGTACAGTATTTCAATTGAATACTAATTAACTTTGATTTATTAGATTCTGTTTTGTTTCTTTGCTCTTAACCAGTACTTAGCCTATGTGCCTTTCTAATTTCTTAATTTTATTTGTTCTACTTAAACTCGTTTCTGTCAAATGCGTAAAAATAATTTGAACAAAATTTTTGTCGTTGTATGGAAAAAATCCACCAATGAGAATCAGAGAGAATTGGGACCGAGGGTTTATCTTTTATTACTCCAGGTTACTCATTTGCCTAGGCGTTCGATGTATTAAGTGCGCTGATATGACGTGGTCTATGATTTAACTTGATCCCAGTTGTTCTAGGCAAGTACTTTTCAATCCGCCCCAAAAATGAAAACACGGAGCCTGAATGTACTCTTAAACTGACCATTCGTCATTTTTTAGAATTTACGTCATTATTTTTGTTCCAAAAATATAGTGATCTCTAAAAAAAGATCATCAGTTTCAATCAAGTACATTATACCTACTTTCGTCCAAAGGTTAAGATGTAGACACAGTCAGAGGGGACCATCGTCATGGTGCTACTATAAAGAAATAGAGCAATATTTAAAATGAAAGCAATAGAAATAGAGATAGGGAAGTCACGTTTTGACGTTTTTTAGGGGAAACCCGGTGGGGCCGCTCGATTTGCTCCGTGTTAAAGCCATTACTGGATATAGGAAGCGTGTAAAACCAATAAACTCCAGAACACAAAATGGGTTTCTTCAAGATGCAACTGTAAGCGATCAAGAAGAAATAATGGCTTTAAAACTTGAAATTACACGACTAAAAGAAAGTCAGGATTTTTTTAGTAGCAAGTATGATGAATTAAAAACTGAATTTGAACAACTAAACGTAATAAACAGCAAACAAGAAAAAGAACTATGTAATCTGAAAAAATATTCAATTGAATTAAAAAATAATGCCAATCATGAAAGAGAAAAATTTGATAACTTGGAACAATATGGAAGAAGACAAAATCTTGAATTTGTTGGCATTCCTTATGAAAAAAATGAAAACTTAAATCAAATTGTTTCTGATCTGGCTGAAAAAATTGGAGTCCCGATCAAAGATGAAGATATTTCTATTGCGCATCGATTAAAAGCTTCTCAAAATGCAAAGCCTGAAAAGCCACCAAATATAATTGTTCGCTTTACGAATCAAAGAATACGTAACAAAATTTATCAAAGCCGAAGTGCAGCCAAATCCATTAACAATTTTCCTGTGCAACAAATGACCCGCTTCTTCATCAATGAAAATTTAACAAATGCAAAAAAAGAATTTTTTTGGCAAACGAAGCAAAGAGCAAGAGAATTGGGCTATCATTATATCTGGACCAACAATGGTAAAATTTACATTCGCAAAAGTCAGAAATACGATTCAATTATTATAAATAACGAATCTGATATTAATAAATTGTAAGTAGTTTATTATTAATATGTATATACGTAATTAATTTTTTGCTTAAAAATGGCCTCTTTAAGTAATAACACCGATATTCATTATATTGACTGAACTAATGAAGCTTTAAACCAGTGGTTTTCAACCTTTTCAGTACCGTGGCCTATTTTTCAACCCAAGTTAACTTCACAACCCACTTTGGTCAACAAAATTAAATTGCCATCCCAAAATCATAGTGTTCTCTAAAAAAAAAAAAAAAATCTTCATGTGGTTGACTGCACAGGACGGCAGAAAAATGCCTAAAAAATGGGACGGAATTATACAATTATACATATATATTATACATATTGCTTTCATTTTGATTTATGCTCCATGGCCCACTAAAAAAACCACTGTAGCCCACTACTGGGCCATGGCCCATAGGTTGAAAACCCCTGCTTTAAACAATTCATACATAGAAAATGCAGATCCAAAAACGAAAATTTTGATAAAAACTGTAGTTTGACTAACGAAGAAAGTAATCATAAACAAAAAAATGGAGAAGTCTCTTTTTTAAATCAAAACTGTAATTCAACTGATATTAACTATACTGAATTGTTTAAAAATTGTAAATACTATGATCAAGCTTCTTTAAATAATTTTTTTGATGACCCTAGCAAAAAAAATCTGATAGTAATGCATTTTAATGTAAGAAGCTTGGCAAAAAATATTGATAAATTAAATGATCAGTTAAATAAAATCGTCAATGTAACTTTACTGGAAGAAGGGTAATAGATTTCTGATAAAAAAACTTTAACATAAATTAAATGAATGTATATGTGATTTAAAAACGAAACCAAGTGTAATTGCCATAACCGAAACAAAACTTAATCAAAACAGAATGTCAGCCAACATAAATATCTACGGATATAATTTCATACACCATGACAGCAAAACGTGCGCCGGTGGCGTGGCTTTTTACAGTACATAGAAGAATCATTAAAATATGTTCAGAGTAATAAGACTTCTTTAAACCTTGATAATGTTGAAGACCTTTGGATAGAATTAACTATAAATAAAAAACCATATTTAATTGGTGTAATATATAGACATCCTGATAACAAAGCTATAAACATTGAAAAGTTTTCAGTAAACATACATAATCTTTTCCAAGCTTTTAATTCAAGAAAGTTGAACTTCTGCGTAGTGGGTGATTTTAACATTAATCTAATGCAATACACTTTTAACAATTCTGTAAGAAAATATGCCAACTGCTTGCTTAGTTGTTCTACTAAATGTATTATAAACCAGCCGACTCGAATAACAGCCCATGCAGAAACCCTTCTTGATCATATATACGTTAACAGTGAACAAATCAATGTCAATGGTGGAATTGCTAGGCTGGAGCTAGCGGACCATTTGCCCACATTTGCCTTAATACCGAAAACAAAAGACAAAACTCCTAAAACATCCCCAAATTTTTTTAAACGAGATATGAAATGTTTTCAACTGGATTTGTTTCTCGATGATCTTAATTTAAAACTGAACAAAACTAGTTTTGAAGATTTTAGTGTAGATGAGAGCTTTGGAAATTTTCTTAATATATTTGCTGACATTGTTAATACTTATGCACCCTTAAGAAAATGTACTAGAAAAGAAAAGAAATTAAAGGTTAAACCTTGGCTAAACAAAACTCTACTTAAATCAATTAAGAAGAAAAACAATATGTTTAAAGACTTGCATAAAAATTTTAATCAACAATGTTTTCACAAATATAAAGCTTACCGCAACGCATTGAATAGAAGAATTCAAGGCGCTAAACAAATGTACTATAATAAATACTTTTCAAGGAATAAAAATAATCCAGCAAAAATTTGGGATGCAATTCATGAGCTGGCTGATTTGAAACCTAAAAGGAACATAACCATAAACAGATTAATGAAAGAAAACGGTGATTTTGTTGAAGAACCAAAAGATGTTGCACAATTACTAAACAAATATTTTGTAGACATTGGAAAAAACATGGCTAAAGCTGTTCCACCAATTCACTCAACATAAACCGCCACCTTCTACCTATTCTAAAAACTCTCTTTTTTGTGTCTCCTACAACCCCAGGAGAAATAGCAAATGTACGTAATAACTTTATTAATTAATAAAAAAGCAATACGAAGTAAAGATATTGAGACCTATTTTATCAAAATAAGCGGTGTTATAATAGCACCCATTCTCAGCAAATTGTTTAATCAATGTTTATTTGAAGGTGAATTTCCCAAATGTTTAAAGATTGCTGAGGTCATCCCTATATTTAAAAAATGAAGTGCAACAAATGTATCAAACTACCGACCAATTTCTCTGCTTTCACAGTTTGACAAAATTTTTGAAAAAATTATTTACAATAGAATTATAGATTTTATTGAAAAATATAATTTACTACTGAGTGATCATCAATTTGGTTTTCGACAAAATTCTTCTACCATTCATGCTGTAACTTATATATATGATAATTTAATCAAAAATGTTGATAAAGGTCTTTATAGCTGTTGTATTTTTTTAGATTTATCTAAAGCTTTCGACACAGTTGATCACCACATTTTGCTTTGCAAACTAAAAAATTATTTTGATATACGAGGAAAATCTCTTAATCTAATTAAAAGTTATTTGACTAATAGACGGCAATATACAAAAATTTCAAACAATTTCTCCGATGAACTAGAAACTAATTGTGGAGTACCACAAGGATCCTGTCTAGGTCCATTATTATTTCTTCTATATATAAACGATTTACCACTTGCTTCTCAAATGAATACAACCTTGTACCCTGATGATACATATTTAATGATGTCCGACTTGAATTTAACGTCATTGCAAAATCGAATTAATATCGAATTAAAAAATATTGATTTTTGGTTGAGAAAAAACAAACTATCTTTAAACTTTTCAAAATCAACTTTTCTATTAATACACAAACAACCTTCTAGAACAATCAAAAGTACTTTTTAAATTAAAATTAATGATATTATGCTAACAAGATCCCCAATAGTCAAATATCTGGGACTTTTCATCGATCAAAATTTAAACTGGATACCACACGTTAAAAGTTTATCTTTCCACCTAGCTCGTTACACAGGACTATTTTATAAGTTAAAATTATATACCAATATAGACACTATGAAATTATTGTATCATAGCCTAATAAATAGTAAATTACAATATGGAATAATAGTTTGGGGTGCAACATTTAAAACATATTTATCTGAAGTGAATGTAAGAATTAATCGTATAATTAGAGCTTTAAGCTCAAGTAACTTGCACACTCCCATGTCAAGTCTTTATAAAAAACTAAACTTACTAAAATTAGAAGGTCTATATAAAGTAGAACTGGAAAAATTCATGTATCTATATTATAATAAAAAAACACCAAAAATTTTTAATAGTTTTTTTAAAAAAATTACAGAAATTCACTCTTGTACAATACAAGACAAGTATCTCACTCTACGTTTTTTTTACCGAGAATGTCAAAAACATGTACTCAAAACTCAATTTCGTACAAAGGTACAAAGATTTGGTCAAAACTAAAACCAGAGTTGAAAAACTTACATTGGAATGCATTTAAAAAACAATTAAAAAAAAGTTTTATTGATCAATATTAAGTTTTCAAATTTATATTATCTCCCAACTAATTAGCATATGTTATGTAATTAAATAGATTACTTTGTTTTGTAAATCATATTAAATATAAATAGTCTTTTACTATACCTACAATGTAACCCCAGTTTTGTACTTTTACATAAATAAAAATAAAAAATGCTTTGGCGTAACTTGATGTTAATATGCATAATCAAGTGAGATTGAAATTTTTTTTTTCGCTGTTGTTTTATAAACTTTTGTTTCGTCAAAAATTTCTTCTTTTTATTTTTGCTGTTATTTTTTATCTATTAATCGCACTAACACAATTGTTATTGGTAATTGTAATTTACTCGGGAAGCATCTTGACTAGTAAACCTTAGGGTTGTTCGGTGCTTCCTTGCCCTTTTTTTTTTGCATTATATTTCTTTGTTATTGTTTTATATGGTTTTGGGCAAAATAAATTTTGTGTGTCTGTCTGTCTGTCTGTTCTTGTTGGTAAAATTAACCCAAAATCTCACTGTGGTTACTATCGCTTCTCAAGGGGATCCTTTTTTTGGTTTCTTTTTTATTCTTTTTTGATGTTATAGGGAAATCCCGGTTAGTTTCACCCACAAAAAACAAATTGTTTACGGTTGTTTCATGAAGAGACCCGACGAACTAGTTCGATTTTTAATGATGTAGCCACATCATCAAGGAATGAATTAGTTCCTTAGCTGAAAGATTAAAATTTTTCCTTAATCATTGTTAGGTCAACAGATGTAATGCAAAAATATTTAGAAATTTATGCTCATGTACTGTGTGTGATATAATTGAGGTACTTTAGATGAGACAGTAAGTCTATATTACTTAAATTAAAAGAATTTTGTTGTATTGGGATGTGATAATGCTTTCACATATATTTTAGAATCAGGTTTGTGATGCTAAAGCTTTATTAGACGATATTTAACATCTTCATTAGTTTATAAGGCAGTGGTTCTCAACCATTTTTGACTTGCGTCACATTAGCAATCTACAGTATAACTGTTTTGGAAGCACACCTGGTGCCAAAAATCAAAAAATCTGTGCCAATGAATTATTATTAATATAATAATATTGCATTGAATGTAGCTGCTTTTAAAAGAAATTTATTTATTTATTCTTTACTTAGTTTATCTCAGCATTTGATCTCCTTACTCGCAGTAGAGCGACGGAGACCTTAATACATTGGGCAAACAATTACCCCGACCTGCTTTTGGAAATACAAGATATTGCTAATTTTTATTTTAGTTTTTTAGTTTCCTAGAGATATGACAAAATTTAGAAATGCTTGCCAAGATGAACAAGCAGGGAAAATTACCATAAAGTATCTTTCCCAAGGACACAACAGAATGGCGCGAATAGGTTTTAAATCAAGACCATGTCGATAACAATCACGGCGCTCTAACCATTCAATCACGCTGCCAACTATTTAGAAGGTTTTGATATTTTGATACTATTAGTATTTGAAAACACTGTTGTAAACTTAATCGCAAATGTTTTTCTTTATGCGGTTGTTACACATTTTACAAATATTTTTAGGAGAAAAAACCTGTTGTACTTCGTTTATAAATAATTTAAAATTTGTTATAGCAGGCTGTTGCAATACTAAAGGTCAGAAAAAATTTGGCCTTTTTTGTTACATTTGACTTTTTTTGACAGTCTGTTTGGCCTTTTCTGAAAAGTTGATCGAAAAACCTTGAGTACCAGCTATTGGAGGTTAAGTCTAATTCGAAAAAAAAACGATTAGAGTGAGAATAAAAAAAAAACTAGTTGCTCAAAGAGATAAAAAAAGAAAAAAACGCCGCGCAAATTTTATTCGCAGGCCCAAAGCGGGCCCAAAATTTTTTAAAGTTTCTAAAAATTTGTTAAGATGCTTGAGAAGAACATAGTTTTTTTCAACCAACTAGTTTCTCTCTAAAACTAAATCTCACTCTAATTGGTTTTTCTTCGAGTTAGACTTGACCGCTAATGGACAACGCAAGTGACAACTCGGTTTTAGTTCTTTAAAATTCTTGTTTGGCATCTTTTTATGTTTGGCATCATTGCTAAGTTTTTGATGTCGTTCAAAAGAACGATGCATATTTGGCGCAGAAACAGAAAAAATAATGTCATGAAGGAGAAGCCAACATGTTTGTTGAAGTGCAGCCCAGCTTAAACATTTAGTGCATTTATTTAACATCATAAATTGAATTTTTGCATCTTTCTCTTTATAGTTTTTCTCACACATAATATCAATATACTACCAATGATACCAGTATTACACATGATACCAATATACTACATCATATCAATACACTAAAGATTTGTACAAAATTTTAGGAAAATCAGAGAGTGTGACTTTTACCCTTTGTGAGAATTGACACGAAATGGCCCAGCAGTTAAATCAACAGATATTTATTCAGGCTTTAACAAAATTTTTCTGTATTTTGATGACAGATTAGTAACGATTGTTGAAACAAAATGATGTAGATTATAAAGCAGTGTTTCCCAAACTTTTCGGGCCACGACCCCTATTTGCAAGTATTTTTTTTCATGGATCCCTATCTTTTATCAACTTTTCTGCCCAACCAACAAAGAAACGTAATACAAATGGAAAATTAAATAACACTAAATCATGTTTATTAACAAAATTGACACATCAATACGATGAATGAGGTTACTTTTTACTACACAAGTTATCGATTCTCGTAGCAATTTATGACAAGCAAACTCGTAAATCAACCTCAAGTGCAATTCTGGACCTGCATTTTGTCTTCATATTGGTAAAAACTGAAAATACTGTCTCACACATGTAGATAGTGGCAAAAGCGTGATAAAATTTTAGTTTTTCTTTTGTGAGAGCAATGGATATTTATCCGCAACACTTAACCAAAAAGATGCGAGAGGTTTTTGTTTGAAACTAATTGTTAAGGTTTCATCAGATGACAATTCGGCAAGTTCTTCTTCTTCGCGTCCTTTTTGTGTCAAAATCGTAAACTCTATCAAAACTCACCCATTCCATTCTCGAATGTTTTCGAAACTTTGCGATGAACTAGGCTTGGAGCATTCAAGCCTTTGGCTCCGTAAAGAAGTTCGATGACTGTCGCGAGAAAATATAGAAGAACGCGTCTTTGAACTGCGAAAAAGCTTTCAGTTTTCCTTTTGGAACACAATTCAGATTTAGCTTCATTAGTAGCTGATGAAATTTGGCTCGGAAAACTTGCATACCTGGCAGACATGTTTAACCTTCTCAAGCAATTAAACTTGTCACTTCAGGAAAGAGATACCAACATTTTTCCCGAGCTAAATTTCAAATTAACTTCATTTGACAACGTTTTTTAATATACTCAACATTGAGGTTGGTAACATCAGAGGTACATTTAATAAAGCCAAACTTAATGTACTCATCATCATATGTTTGTAATTTTTGTTTCTTTGTTTTTTGGAATAAACATGCCTGGCTTCACTTTCCGAATCATTCGCCTTTTTCATTCGCTCCAAATTTTTATCCACAAGTTTTGAATTATAAAATTAAATTCAAAGTTATGCTATCCCGGAACTAATTCAAACTACAGTATAGTATAATCATACAATTAAATTCTCCGACAACTTCACTTTCTTTCCTCGCAAAAAGTTTTTCATTCGTTAAAGGCTCATTTCCACTACGAGCGTGGAATGGAGCATTCTTTGTTTCTTATATTGATTTTTTTGCTTTGCTTAGCGCCGAAGCACAGAAAGAAGTAAAACGATCAATAAAACAATTAAAGAATGCTCCGTTCCACGCTCGTAATGGAAACAGCCCTTAATCGTCGCTTTAATAACTTGTGCACGCGCAGAACGGCTGAAATGATTTTAGTAAAGTTGCAAACACTCCCGCCTGATGATAAGTCATACGTCATAAAAATAAATAATTATAAAACAATTTTTCTAAAAGGTGGCGTAACAATAATGATTTATGATTACAAAAACTACGGCAATTATCTGTGTCAATGGACATATTTTACAATGTTTATGTTTGACACTTTTTGTCATGTCGTCGCCAATCCCCTGTGCAGTCGTCTCGAACCACAGTTTGGGAAACCCTGCTATAGGCTAAGCCGCTAAGGTATCACATCAGCAGGTATGTTTCATTTAAAAAAACTGAAATAGTGGCGGTATTTTTATTGTCTCTTTAACTTTATCTCAATAATTTTTATTCGTTCACCATAAATTAACTATACAAATATTTTCGCGGACTGGCAAAGATTTTACCAAGGCTGCAAAAAACATTGTTGCATAGCATGCATAAGTGAATAAAAAGCTTTTTTTTTTATCGATGCCAAATAAAATCTCATTTAAATGTTACATAAAATTGCAATCAAACACAAATTTAGAGCAAGTTCTTAGAAAAAGCGAGAAAAATCACAGAACAGGAAAACTAAGTAAAAAACATAATTTTGTTTTCGCTCTTGATCTAAAAAATAAAGAGTTATTTATACATTTAAAAATAATTCATAACTGCCTGTTGGTATCAGCGTGATGTGAAAAAATTATTAAACTTTTTCTGGTTTAAAACTGCAAAAACTGCATTTCAATTCGTTAGTTGAATCAATGAGACTAAAAGAATTATATTCTTCACGTGATGTTTGTAAAATACAGGCTTTTAACTTGGAGGTTGCCATCAGGTTTGCAAGATATCTATCGAAGAGATTTTTCATATTATAAAAAAATTTTGGAATAATCAAAAGCCAGAAACTAACTTCTTTAGCTCATTATCATCTTTTTCGTCACAAACCATCGGTAGCATTAAAAATTGATACGTGATAGAATAAAAACCACCTGGTTGTTATTATCTTTTTAAAGCAGAGTCACTGTTGTACATAATCAACATGACCTTATTTAGGAGTTTTTTGTGAAATATCTTTCTCAAAGGCACAACGGAAGCCACTCAAGTAAACTGAGCATCGAACTTCCGTCTTTCGGCTTGCAAGTCAGAGTGCTAGCACACTGAGCTATCCCGCTGACTAATCTGGATTGAAAGTTTCAAATCTGCTCGTCGCAAGAGTAATCATGTGACCCACGTGTTATAGTTTGACCGTGTAGCAACCCGTTTTTACCGCATTGTTAAATTACGTCATAAGCGCACTGATTACTCTGCTTTAGCAAACAGTCGTTTTCTTTAGTAAAATAGCAAGCTAGCAAACAGGAGTGTTTTTTTGTCGGCACCACAGTCAGCGTTTTTAAGATAGCTAAATTATCTCAGTTAGCGTTTATCGAGATAGTTAAATTGGTGACCCCGACGCTCAAAATCGAATATTTTGAGAAATGGCAAACGAAAATGCTGTTGCGCTTAAACTTTCGCCATTTTAGATTTCTCAACCACGAGTGTGGTTTCAACAAGCTGAAGCACAATTTGCTTTGCGGAATATTACTGCAGATGATACTAAATACTTCTATGTTGTTGCGGCGTTAGACCAGGAAACCGCCAGTCGTCTTATCGATTTTCTAGAAAACCCTCCTGAACAAGATAGGTATGGCAGTATTAAGAAACGATTGCTTAGCACTTTTGATCTTTCCCAGCAAGAACGTGCCGCCCGACTGCTAAGTTTTCCTGAGCTAGGGGATAGAAAACCGACAGCTTTGATGGATGATATGCTCGCTCTCTTAGGCAGCCACCAACCATGCTTTCTTTTCAACTACATTTTTCTTCAACGTCTTCCCGAAGATATCAGAGTCGCTCTAGCATCCGAAGACATCAACAACCCTCGTCAATTAGCTCAAAAAGCAGACATATTATGGCTGGCCAAATCAAGAGAGCCAAATATTTTTAGAATTACTAAGACACCATCTCAGCGTTTTAAGCAGCCAAAATTCGTATCAGATTCTGAAGCATCGACAAATTCCGACAAGGTAGGACAATGTTAATATCATAAACGTTTCGGTAATAAGGCCCTGCGCTGTGTTCCACCCTGTCAATTTCAGGGAAATGCCCAGGCCGGTCGTCGTTAGTAGCCGTGGCGACCGGCGCTAATCCCAGCTTGTTTTTTATCTACGATCGTATATCCAATCGTTCCTTTTTAGTGGATACAGGCGCTGAGGTGAGTGTCCTTCCCCCGTCTAGCCATGAGCGTTTTTTTAATAATCCAGGCCCAGCCCTAGTGGCAGCTAACGGTAGTTCTATTAAAACTTACGGTAAACGGACAGTAACAATTGAATTACCCGTAGGACGGTTTCGATGGACTTTTGTCCTGGCAAACGTAAGCAAGCCTCTTTTAGGGGCGGATTTTGTGAGAGCAAATTCCTTGTTAGTCGACATGCAGCACTATTGCCTGGTTAATGCTCGGTCATTTACTAGCACCCCTCTTTGCAAAACAAATATATTAGCTCCTCGTCTAAATGCCATCTCCACCTCAACTAACGCTTATGCTCAACTTCTTGCTGAATTTTCCCAGATTTCTACCCCGCAATTTTTTTAAATTCAACCCAAACATAATGTTCAACATTTTATTGTGACCCAAGGACCCCCAGTCCATTTTCGCGCTCGACGGCTTTCGCCTGAAAAACTCGCACTCGCCAAGCAAGAATTTAATAAAATGCTGGATATGGGTATAATCCGTCGTTCCTCAAGCCCTTGGGCCTCGCCACTTCACTTAGTACCCAAACCTTCCGGTGGCTGGCGACCATGCGGCGATTATTGTCGCCTTAATGCAGCCACATTATCAGACCGCTATTCTCTCCCACACATTCAGGATTTTGCAGCACGTTTAGACGGCGAAAAAATATTTTCCAAAGTCGACCTAATTCAAGGCTATCATCAGGTTCCAGTAGCAGAAGCTAACATTTGCAAAACGGCGGTCATAACCCCATTTGGTCTATTTGAGTTTCTCCGCATGCCTTTTGGGCTTAAAAACGCTGCCCAAGCATTTCAACGGTTAATGGACACGGTTTGTCAATCGCTTGATTTTGTCTTTGTTTATCTTGACGATATCCTTATTGCTAGTTCCTCGCACCATGAGCATCAAAAACACCTCAAAATCTTATTTGGAAAACTTCTCAGTCACGGCCTATTAATCAATCTTGAAAAATGTGAATTCGGACGTACGCATCTAGATTTTCTTGGACATCGCATTGACAAAACTGGCGCGCGCCCACTGGCTACTAAAGTTGATGCTATTCGCAATTTTCCCCCTCCCAAAAGTACAAAAGATTTACAAAGATTTATCAGCATGATTAATTTTTATCATCGCTTTATACCTTCTGCAGCTAAGTTAATGGCTCCGCTATATGGTGCCATCGCAAACAATAATAAAATTTTAGAATGGAGTGACTCGCTACAAACCTCATTCACACAAGCGAAACAAGCCCTTGCCAATCCAACCTTGTTGCATTATCCAAAAAGTAACGCCCCCACGGCTGTTACCGTGGATGCCTCGGACGTCGCTATCGGCGCTGTTCTCGAGGAATTCACCGATGGTGCATGGCAACCATTGGCGTTCTTTAGCCGTATGCTTCGCAAACCGGAAGTCAAATACAGCGCTTTCGATCGCGAACTGCTTGCTATTCATCTTGCCATTCGTCATTTCCGTTATTTTTTAGATGGCCGATGTTTCGCAATTTTTACCAACTACAAGCCACTCACATTTGCTTTTTCTAAAATTTCTGATCCTTGGTCCGCTCGACAGCAGCGCCATCTCTCAGCTATATCAGAATATACAACGGATGTTCGCCATATTGCTGGAAAGCAGAACTTCGTGGCAGACACACTGTCTCGTCCAACTATCACTTTTCTTCATACCCCTCAAATTAATTTGAACTACCAGGACATGGCAGCAGATCAGGTGGCCCCAGAAGTGCAGGCGTACCCCACAGCCATAACAAATCTTCGGTTAGAAGATGTTCCGATTGGAAATTCTAACGTTTCTTTACTGTGCGACGTATCCACTGGAAGATCTCGGCCAATCGTTCCGATTTCTTGGAGGAGGCGAGTTTTTGATGCAATTCATGGTTTGTCTCACCCGTCCATTCAAGCCACACGCAAGCTGGTTGCTTCCAAGTTTGTTTGGCACGGCTTACAAAAGCAAGTCGGGCTATGGACCAAGCAATGCCTAGCTTGCCAAAAAGCCAAAATCCAACGTCATGTCAAAACACCAATCATTTCTTTCCCCCTCCTGGCAGACGTTTTGATTGTGTAAATATAGACATTGTCGGACCCTTAGCGCCATCGGAAGGAAACCGTTTCCTTTTAATTATGGTGGATCGTTTCACCAGATGGCCCGAGGCAATTCCTCTTAAGGAGGTAACAACCCTAGCATGCGCAAAAGCTTTTGTTGCCACTTGGGTTTCCCGTTTTGGAGTGCCCACTCACCTTTTGAGTGACAGAGGTCCACAGTTATTTCTCAACTATGGTCCTCCATTCATCAACTGTTAGGCATTCGCCTTCACCACACCACGGCTTATCACACACAAGCCAATGGACTTGTGGAAAGATTTCACCGGCAACTAAAAACAGCTTTGATGACGCGTCTAACGGGTGCGAATTGGGTTGACGAACTCCCGTGGGTTTTGCTCGGTATTCGCACCACGCTCAAAGAGGATATAAACTGCTCTACAGCAGAGCTTGTCTACGGCAGCCCTCTTACGGTCCCAGGAGACTTTATTCCCGGTACAAATGAGCCCCCAAATCCTTCTTCACTGCTTCCCTGGCTCCGACAGGCTATCAGTAAGTTCAATTTTACACCTATGTCCCAACACGGTGTAGCACCACAACACATGCCTCGTGAACATTTTAATAGCTCATATGTGTTTATTCGACGTGATTCGCATAAACCGCCACTAACGCCGCCCTATGAGGGACCTTATAAGGTCTTGCAACGCGGAACAAAGTCTTTTCAGATTGATGTTGGCGGCCGGGAAGAAGCTATTTCTATGGATCGCCTCAAGCCTGCTTTTGTCGACACAACACTGCCGGTCCAACTCGGTCATCCCAAGAGACGAGGAAGACCACCAAAATCATAATATTGCATTTGCTTGTTTGTTTTTGTGTGTGTGTTTGTTTTATATGTCCGCCGTCATCTTTCCTCCAGTGCGCTTTTTGGGGGGAGCTGTGTAGCAACCCGTTTTTACCGCATTGTTAAATTACGTCACAAGCGCACTGATTACTCTGCTTTAGCAAACAATCGTTTTCTTTAGTAAAATAGCAAGCTAGCAAACAGGAGTGTTTTCTTGTCGGCACCACAGTCAGCGTTTTTAAGATAGCTAAATTATCTCAGCTAGCATTTATCGAGATAGTTATAACCGCATTATAACAGAAACCGCGCGAGTGAGCTCAGATTTAATGTTGAAATTTTAATATTGTTTTGCCGACTGAATTTAAGATTAAAGTAACTTTTTTGGTCATTGCATTTCTTGTTTTTGTAAAGTTGTCCTTACCTACAAAGCTGGAAACTTTGTTAGACTACATTAGTTGTGATGTGTACGGGTTAACTGAAGGATGCGAGCTTTACAATATTGCGATAGCAAAACTAAAAAAATGTTTCGTTAATCTCCCACGTTGTATTTTCTTGCCACACAATTCTTCGCTACAAAAAAGATAATAATATTGCAATCGCCGGGAACGATCAGGCCGATCATGATCGTTATGTGGCTTCTTTTATGGATGCAATTTACCGCAAAAAATTTATTTTAAATAAGAGTAAAACCATAAGCTCTGTCGAATCCTTTATAAGCGATTACCCCGACCTGTTTGCAGAGATGCCACAATATTGCTGTCAGCCTGAAATTTCTATTTTGCTTTTTAATTTTATCGAGATATAATTAAAATGTTGAACTGCTTGCTAAGATTGCCAAGCAGTTAAAAGAGCCGTAAAATATCTTTTCCAAGGACACAACGGAAGGGCGCTAGTAGATTTTAAACAGCATGTCAATCATTGGGTTTCCAATTTCCCGGTTTGAAAAAAAATCGAAAAAAAACGGGGAATTTTTACATACAGTAAAACACAAAGAACAAAACATGTAAAATCAGAAGACAATATGGGTTGCTGGTGTCAAAATACTGCATACAGGTATCTTATTTCTGGTCTACTCAACAGCTGAGTACTGCGCACCAATCTGGTGTCGCAGCGCTCACACTCGCCTCATAGACAGTGTCATGAACGACGCCTTGCTCATAGTCACTGGATGCCCACGTCGCACTTCAATAGACCACTTACCCATACTTTCAGGCATCCAGTCACTGAGCTTAGCCGAAAAAGGAGTGATACTCTCCTTGGCTTACTGTGGGTCCCTGGTCCCTGATCGGTGGGTGGTCTTTTCGTCCAACAACAATTCGTCCAACGTCTTTTTGTGTTATTTTTTTCGTCCAACAACTTTCGGTCCAATTTCAAAGAAAGGAAGTCTTGTTAAGGGAACCCTAACTCTAACCCTAACCCTAAACCCTATTGGACAAAAAGACGTGGACGAAGTGTCGTTGGGAGAATTGTCGTCGGACGAAAAGTCGGTACACGCCCCGATCATATCTGTTCCGTAATGCAAATCGCTTCTTTGTGAATTTTTGTGACCTATTAGAAAATTAGATTAATTTTTTGTGATCTATTAGAAATGCAATAAGTCGCAGCTGCCAACAGCGAGAAAATGTGATAAAATTAACGCCTTTAACAGATCAATCAATTTATAGGTTTTAAATTAACTGCATCCGTTCTAAATAACCTAAATGCATCGTCCTAATTACTTAATCCCAATGTGACCTCGTTTTGGCAGTAACCTGAATAAGAGCATAAAATCGAGTTTTATTGTTAATTTTGTCGTCTGAGCCACGTGGCCCAATTCGGATTTATTATAAATAGAGTGAGAGATCACTCTTGTCACACAGTAACTAGAATTCGGCTCAGAGAACGGTGAACGTTGTATTAATTTTTGCTGTATTGTGTTAAATAACTGCGTGTGTGAAAGCGCAGATAAATAATAAATTCAATCCTCTATTAAGTTGCAACTATAATTTTCTGTATCGGGCGTCATAGAGTTACGCATATTTAAGCAAGCGTGGTTGTAACTTGGAGGGATTTCGCTGACCTTATTTAGACAAGTTCAACATTTCAAGGACGGTTATAGTTATTGAATTCCGTTTTTATCGTTGGACACGCCGGCACTTTTCGGCGGGGAGCGGAAGCTGGGAATGGCGAGTCTTTTCTTCATTAACAAGAATTTGGTCTTCTCCAAAATTTGAATTTATAATTTGGTCTTTGAACCAAAAAAATTGAATTTCTAAGTAATGTTTCTACCAAAATTTGAATTTACTCTCTTCAACAACAATATCCTGTATGGTCTTTTAAGCAGGTCCTCAGTTGTTCGCCAAGAGAGACTAAGATTCTAGACGTTCGTTTGTGCCAGCTGAGCGGAATCTATTAAACAATCTTGCCGGACTTGGCATCGCGTTTCTTAGCGGACAAATTAAAGATGGAATGCGGAGTACTGCGAGAATACATGACAGGTTCCGCGTTTTCACACTCAGGACCAGTACCAGGCCTGTTGAAATGAGCTTGCCTCGAACAATCGCCTATGAACTGGTGTTGGGCGATTGCATTCGCCCATGCACAAATGGGTCTCGCTCCTTTACCGAATTGCGAGTGCGGCGCCCCTGAACAAATCGAAAACCACAACGTCCTAGTAACATGCCCCATATATCAAGCACCACATGGAGCACGAGGTCTGACGGTTTTGGATGATGAAACTCGATGCTGGCTTAACACCATCACTGCAAGCATATGATCCGGGCAGTACAGCAGCCTGGGTTAGTAAAAGGATAAACTCTCGATCCCAGTCCTGTTTGTGTCTGACTGGAGTGGATACCCTTTCAAACGACGACGACGCAACAAGCAAGGCAAAAATGCAGTTGAGCTTGATTTATTAACTTTAAATAAACTTTGAAAAGTAAAGTAAAAATATTAATTATTACGTCACTCGGGTCTTAACATCACTAGAACAGTTATATTTACATTTTAAGTCGAAGTCTCAAAGCCAACTGACGCAACAATATAATGAAAGTGATGCAACAAATTAGCTATATGAAATAGAAATTTATTAGTAATACCCATATTTAACTGTATTAAGAATTTTAATCAAATCTAAAACAAAATAAATCATAGAGATATCTTTGTTTTTGACATCCAGTTTTCAAACCTAGTCAATCACAATCAAGGCGCTCTTGACCATTCGACCACGCTGCCGAAAAAATAAATGGAAAAAATTAAAGCTTATCCTCGATGTCCGGAAAACCAAAACAAAACACAAAGTAGTTCACAAAATACAAAGAACGATTGTCAGCTTAATCAAATTGACCGTATTTTCGTGATACTTGGATTCAATTGACCTAAATTTCGTGATACTTAGATTTAATTAACCTTACTTTCCTGATACTTAGATTTTAAAATAATAATGAAAACGGCGGCCCGGAATCAAGTTAATTACAATCTATTAAAACACAATGAGTATCTAGTGTCAAAGCATGGAGTTCGAAGATTCTATTATATAGAAATCCATGGTTAAAGCAAAATGCAAGAATGGAAATCGGGAAACTCAACGAGATGAGGTCAGGCTTAATTATGTAAAGCAATGATCGGACAATTTTGAAAAACTTTCTATGAATAAAATAAACGAAGTTTGTGCACTAATTTCTTTTATTTTAATTAAAAGGACGAATCAGATTTACTAATGCGTTGGTTGGACAGACTGATTTGTATCTAGGGTTGGGTTTTGAGTAATAAAATTTTTGCTGATTTTAAGTAATGAAGTAATTTTTAACAGATTACTTAACTAACTTAAGTAATTAAAGTAAATATGCAAAAGCCATCTTCATGTGGCAGAAATTCTGATAGGCAGCCTGACTTAAGTTGTGCAAACATAGCTCCAAGTTTATATGCTTGAATAAATGAAAAATAAAATCTTATCAAAATGTAAAAAAATTATTCATTTTTCAAAAACTTTCGCACAAAATACAAACTGTCAATCATCATTTTTTTTGTGGAATTATTGTTCAAACGCTTTCCAAACATTTCAGTTTTTAAAAACAATTTACTTTTACGTTTACAACGTTTCTGCAAGCATTTTAGCAGTAACTGACATGTCCATGTTCCCACCACACAACACCACCCCTACATTCTTCAGGTTGTCACTGTTATTTCGAGCCGTCGCGAACTTCTTGCTCATTACTGCAGCGACTCCAACTCCTGCCGTCGGTTCGATCACCAGCTTAGCTCGTTCCCAGATTAACTTTGTCGCTTGTTTGATTTCTTCTTCACTCACGGTAATGACGTCATCAACGAGATCTCGAATGATCAGCCACGTGTTTTGACGCATAGCGGTTTTGACACCGTCTGCTACAGTTTTCGGTGGCTCAGGCATGGGAATAATTTTTCCGTTCAGTTTCGATAAATAGCAATCGTTTGCAAGCTCTGGCTCGGCAGCATAAACTTTTATTGAAGGTTTTATATGCTTGGCAGCAATAGCGATTCCGCTTATCATGCCCCCAGTTCCAACAGGAGCAACAATTATATCCAGATCTGGGTTTTGCTCAAGCATCTCTAGAGCCATGGTTCCTAAACCTGCCATAACTGTTGGTAACTCGTTTATGGAGGCCAAAATCCCATTTTTCTCCTGGGCAACTTTAGCAGCAGCAGCATTTAATTCGTGGTCTGAACGACCACATTCAACAACAATTGCTCCGTAGCCTTTAACTGCATCTTTTTTGCATTGAGGTGAATCAATTGGCATTACAATGTAAGCTGGCACTTGGAACATTTGTGCAGCTTTTGCTAAGGCTTGTCCGTGATTTCCACTGCTCTCTGTGACAACACAAATTGGTTTTAGAATATCTTTTACTTGTACCAATTGATGTACGGCATAAAACGCGCCACGAAATTTAAACGAGCCAGTTTTTTGAAAGTTTTCACATTTAAAAAAAAGATTTCTTTGACAAAGTTTATCTAACGTTTTACAAGTCATCAAAGGAGTATAATGTGCATGGTTTTTTAAAGCAGATTGAGCATCTTTAACATTATCAAAAGATATAAAGTATTCCTTTTCGTTATTTGAAACATTTGGATTTTCTATCTCTGAAGTAGACATTTAGTAGATATATTTTCCAACTTGTGCTTTGATTGGTTTTGTTCGTTTAAATCTTTTAAATTCAAAAAAATATTTAATAACAAATATTTCAAAAAAAAAATAATAATTGTAGAAAAATTAAATTTATTGACAATCAAAGAAATAAATTTTCGATTTCACTATTATACTTTTCGTCGACAACATGGTCTAGCAGGCCTAATTTCAAACATTTGTATAAATGAAGAGATTTTTTCAATGTTACCCCAGTCGTGTTGCTACGCTTTTGGGGAAAAACTGATTGGATAAAATTAAACATACAGCACAATCAAGTGGTAAAATTTTTTTAAATATCTTTTTTACTTTTATCAATAAACAAAAAACTCCCGTTTGTCAGCCTTATCAAGGATAGGTATTCGTTTTCTATTTTGCTTCAGCTTTTTCTTAGATTATGCTACATTGATGACTGCACTGCTCGGCCTCGATGTAAATAAGCGGTATGTGTCTTTCAGGGAATACGATGAGACGATTCGCAGTTTGAAATAGAATTAGCTGTCAAGCATCTTTTGATTGTCAGCGCGGTGCTGTAATTGACTCGGGAAAGAATCGGAATTTTAGAATTACAAGCTATTATAACTATTTCAGAAAACAGAAAAGTCAAACTCGAATTCTCACGATTTCTGTAGATGAAGTTAGTTAAATTCTCAGCAAGCATTTACTTACCACTTTCTCTTGCAAAAAATTAAAAATAAGCGTTTTGTCATAAATAAATCAAGACCTTTTTTGCTGAGAACTAACCGCTTAATTGTTGATGTTTTCATTGTTTCATTGCCTAAAACGACGACGGAAATGGCGTAGCTGACAGTGGCAATTATTGAACTAGTTCATTGTTCCTCGTATTTGGTGGAAGACTGTTAGTACGTTTTAAAAGCAGAGCAGAAAACTGTAAACAGAGGCACCGGAAGTGGGCCAGGTGGGGCAGATAGAGTTCTTTAAAATCCGCAGTGAAGAAACTTCGGGTTGGATTTGTCTCTACAATCATATAAACTCTAACAAATTTTAAAAAATAGTGATTTGACAACAGCAAATAACAATAAGTTGGCAAAGGTGCAGAATTGAAAAAAAAAGCGTTGTTTTGCTTGATAAGGTACTCGCAATAAATTTAGAAAAAAGGTAATAAAAAAAGGTCATCCAGCGAAAGTATAGGTGTTTTAAATCAGAATGATGACCTTATTTTTTGGTCTTTAATTAGATTTCGAACACTTAACTTCCCATTACGGACGATTCCGTTTAGCTTTGAAACCTTAACTACAATTTTTCTATCCAAGAAAAAAAAGGTGTCTTTGTTTTACACTTTGCCCCTCCCGCCAAACATTTTCCGGCGGCCCTGACGGCGGATGTATAAAATTATTGTCGCAATATTTTTCAACTTTATGTTTGCACTGGTTTACGCCGTAAAAAGTCTTATTCAAAATAAACTTCTAATATATTTGCAAAATTTATCAAATTTAGATAAAAAGTTGAAAGTTTCACTACAGAAAGCATGGGTCTTGCATTAAATTACTTTCGTTTGCAAGGTTTCGCTTCGATACAGTCCTTTTTTGCATAACTGCAACAAAAAACTCACTGGTCCAAATTTCACAAAATTTTATCACTTTTTCTAAAATTTTGTCATGTACTTAGTATTGTTGAAATTATGTTGATAACTTGCTTCCTTTTTGAGATGTTTCACTTTTTTCTGATTTTACTTTTGATTTTTAATTGCTGACTCAGTAGGAGATTTGTATTTCTATTGTCTTTAACTTTAAATTAAACTGATTTGATATCTTTTTATTTCCCAATATCAAATGTACGTCAGATCGTGAACTTGTTCGTGCCTCTACAAAACAAAACAAAACAAAACAAAACAAATAGTTTTGTTCTGTAGAGGCAAAGACAGTACAAGCAAAACAATGCAATTTTAATACTTGATCTGGTTGAAGTTAATGAAAAGTGTTTGAAATTAATCGAGAATTTATTTCGTCTTGTAAAATAACAACATTTTTTTTATTCTTTCTGTCAAGAATAAGAAATATCATTATACGCACAAAAATGTTATTATAGATATTTTATATTTTTTCATTCATTACACAAATGTACTGAGCAACACTAACACAATCATAACTAATAAAAACAATTTAACACACGTCCACGTTTCCACTTTCATGAGCCCTCTTCAAACAAATAAAGTGGAAAATAAACAAGTCAAGCAAATTTCAAACAAAAAAACCTATGACCTCAAAATGCATATCATTTCCAAAATTTTATGTTTATTTTTAAGGGTTTTACAGAAAGAAATTTTAATGGAAAGAACACAATGAAATTAGAAATTTAAAAAACGCTCAGACTACAAGTGAAGCACAAAAAAAGCAAACATAATCTTATAAATCAAAGTCATTTATACATTATATTAAATTAAAAAAAACGACAATCCATTTGCAAACAATTGACGATTAATGTTAAGGCGGTTTGTAACCGCATTGGCCTCGAGACCTATTTGTGTCAATTTCAGTCTTAATTTTGGTCTTGAGAACATGTGGTCACGGTCTCGTGTTTTTTAAATTAATCTCGAGACCTGACATTCTTCGATAATTTTGTTAATTGATGTAAATGCAATGATTTTTGAAAATTAAAAAAGACACTTTATAGAGTAGCTTTGTAATAATTTTAAGTGATAAAAAGCCAAAAGCTGGCTCAGAAAGAAAGATTAATTTTTGAAGGCGTATTGGTTACAGCAGGGGCGTGCAACCAGTTATTCCAATGAGCCAAAACGTACAATAGTAATAACGCTGCAGGCCGGACAATTTACTACCAAGCAAAAACAGCTGTTGTTATTATTTCTTGTATTGTAAAAAAAGTTTCTCAATTAATTTACACGTAACGTTAAAATATTAATGAGATAACTGAAAAACCACCTACCAGTATCGCTAACGTCTGTACTCCCGCCCAAAAGCAATACTGAAAGCAGATCATTTGCTTATTTTCTGCTTTAAAGAAAGTTCGATATTTTCCGATTTATTTCCGGAATCTGTAAACTGAGACAGACTAAGTTGCTCCACTGCACATTTCTTTGGACGCACGTCTAGTGAACAACTCCAAACAATTCTTAATGAGGTGGCTCAGGCATGGGAATAATTTTTCCGTTCAGTTTCGATAAATAGCAATCGTTTGCAAGCTCTGGCTCGGCAGCATAAACTTTTATTGAAGGTTTTATATGCTTGGCAGCAATAGCGATTCCACTTATCATGCCTCCACTTCCAATAGGAGCAACAATTATATCCAGATCTGGGTTTTGCTCAAGCATCTCTAGAGCCATGGTTTCCAAACCTGCCATAACAGTCGGTTGTTTGTTTATGTAGACCAAAATCCCATTTTTCTCCAGGCAAACTTTAGCAGCAGCAGCCTTTCTTTCGCGGTCTGAACGTTCACACTCAACAACAGTTGCTCCGTAGCCTTTAATTGCATCTTTTTTGCATTTAGGTGAATCAATTGGCATTACAATATAAGCTGGCACTTGGAACATTTGTGCAGCTTTTGCTAAGGCTTGTCCGTGGTTTCCACTGCTATGCGTGACAACACAAATCGGTTTTAAATTATCTTTTCTTGTACCAATTGATGTACGGCATAAAACGCGCCACGAAATTTAAATGAGCCAGTTTTTTGAAAGTTTTCACATTTAAAAAAAAGATTTCTTTGACAAAGTTTATCTAACGTTTTACAAGTCATCAAAGGAGCATAATGTGCATGATTTTTTAAAGCAGATTGAGCATCTTTAACATTATCAAAAGATATAAAGTATTCCTTTTCGTTATTTGAAACATTTGGATTTTCTATCTCTGAAGTAGACATTTAGTAGATATATTTTCCACTTGTACTTTATTGGTTTTGTTCGTTTAAATTTTTTTAATTCACAAGGAAGCTTTATAACAAATATTTCTAATAAAGAATGATAAATGTAAAAAATTAAACAGGTGACAATTAAAAAAATGAATTTTTGACTTTATTGTTGTACTTTTCATGGACAACATACACGGTCGAGTAATGAACAACATACACGGTCGAGTAAGCCTAATTTCAAACATTTGTATAAATAAAGAGATTTTTTCAAGGTTACCCCTGTCGTTTTTGAGGAGGCACTAGTTGAATAAATATACAACAAAAAATTTTTAAATATTTTTCTACTTTTCTGATCAAACAAAAAAGCTGCGTCATTCTTTAAGCGCTTGGTATACTTTTTTTATTCCGTTTTGTTTTTTCTTAGACTGTGCTATAATTGATGACTGTACTTCCTGGCTCAAATGCGAATTGGCGCAAGGCGTCTTTTTGAGAATACAGCGAAACGATTCCCAGTTTGGGAATGAAACCAGGTGTCAAGCATCTTTTGATTTTTTAGCGTGGCGCTGTAATTGACTCGGGAAAGAATCGAGATTTTACGATCATAGCTGTTACAGAAAAACAAAAAAGTTAAACTCGAATTCTTACGATTTCTGTAGATGGCTTTCATTAAATTGCTGCAAGGCATCTACTTCCCACTTTCTTTTGTAGAAAATTGAAAATAAACGTTTCTGTTGTAAATAAATTAAAACTTTTTTTGCTGAGAACTAACCGCTTACTTGTTGATGTTTTCATTGCTTCATTGCCTAAAACGACGACGGAAATTGCGTAGCTGACAGCGGCAATTATTAAACTAGTTCATGATTCCCCATATTAGGAGAAGACTATCAATAAGTTCTAAAAGCAAAACAAAAAACGGTAGACATATAAAACCTTTAATGCAATATTTTTCAATTTTTATGTTGGCACTGTTTTACGGTCCACAAATTCATATTAAATAAACTCCTAATTTATTCGCAAAATTTATCAAATTTTGATACAAAGTCGAATATTTCACCAAAAGTCTCGCATTAAATTACTCCTGTTTGCTGGATTTCGCTTCGATACAGTCCTTTTTTGCATAGCTGCAACAAAAAACCCACCGGTCCAAATTTCACAAAATTTCATTATATTTTCTAAAATTTTGTCACTTACTTCATGCTGTTGAAATTATGTTCATAATTTCCTAGTTTTTGAGAAATTTCACTTTTTCTAACCTTACCCTTGATTTTTAATTGCCTGCTCTGAGTAATTTGCATTTCTACTGTCTTTGAATTTGAGTGAAACTGATGTGATAATTTTTTATGTCCCCAACATTGATGGTACGTCAGATCGTGAACTTGTTTATGTTGCCAATAAAAGCAAAACAAACGGCAACTTTGTTACTTGATCTACTTGAAGTTCATCGAGAATTTATTTTGCCTTGTCAAAAACAACGATATATATTTTATTTTTACTTTCAAAACAAAATAACATTATACGCACAAAAATGTTATTATAAATATTTTGTATTTTTTCGTTCATTATACAAATGTACTGAGAACACCAACACAATCATAACTAATAAAAACAATTTTTCCGCTTTCATGAGCCTTCTTCAAACGAATGAAGTGAAAAATAAACAAGTCAGGCAAATTTCAAACAAGAGGTCAATGATATAATGATGCAAATCTCTTCAAAATTTTTTATTTATTTCTACTCGTTTTACAGAAAGGAATTTTAATGGAACGAACACAATGAAATTAGAAACTTAAAAAAAACGCTCAAGACTACAAGTGCAGCACAAAAAAAGCAAACATAATCTTATAAATCAAAGTCATTTATACATTAAATTAAATTAAAAAAACAACGACAATCCATTTGGAAACAATTGACGGCTAAATGCAAGATTCAGAGTTTTTGTTTCGAAATTACATTTACTTTATTTTTCTTATCATTTTTATCACACCGCATGAAATGTTGTTTAGCGGAACTTTGAGGGCAAGTAAAAACCCAAATGTTCAACCAACGTAATGCTCAAATGTCAACTTGATATACAAAGCTATGTCAAGTTTCTATCATTGCATGAACATAAATGATATACAGCATTTAAGAAAAGACCAGATACAGCACGACGATATCGACACTTATTACTTTTAAGATTTAGCTTGATTGATATTTAAATTCTGTGTTTAGTATTTTTGGAGTTCATTAATAAGTTTTGTTTTATTGCTCAAATATATTACGTTGGGTTTATGGCAAGCAAAAAATTACTATAGAAAGATGAGTAGGGAATCACACCTAACTCTGCCAATGTTTTAATGATTAAAACATTTTCTTCAACGATTGAATTACAAGCCACAAGTGATCTTGGTCATATTTATTAAAGCATTGACAGAGTTAGGAGTGATTCCCTACTCATCTTTTTATATTACATTAAAATCATAACGATCTTTGCATCCAGACAAATCCAAATTTTTAAGATTAAACTTCTGAAAATATTTTTCAAAAACCCGTATGGATAAGCAGGAAACAAAAACACATTTCAGGTTTGATGACTTCTTCATAAAAAAAATTTTTGCAAACGTGGTTTTAAAGCGGATATCCATTTTTTAGGACAAACTGCCCCCAAAATATTAGCAGACCATTGTTTGTGTAAATTTACGCAGTATCAAATGCCTACGGTCTAAGTCGGCGCTTCTTAACAGGATGACTAATTCATTCCAAGGTAAATAAACTTTTTATAAGGGAACCAATAATCGAACATAAGCAGAGTTACTATTTGAACTAATCAAAGTATAGGCTAAGCACAGTTAATTACCAAAAGCGAAGAGTTTCTATATTAGATATAGCTAACATTAATCTCCCAAGAACATATAACGAGTCGTAGTTGCTTTGAAGACTAACAACGTCAAATGAAGTCCAAAAAAGTTTTGATTTGAAGCTTAAAAAAATTTCTTATTTAAACGTCAATTAAAGACAATACTTCTCAACCCCTGGGTCGCAACCCAAAAGTGCGGTCGCCGTTTTATTTGATTGGTCGCCGACGACTGTAAATGTTTAGAAGTCAAATCACTACTTTTTAGTAAAGTAAATCAAGAAATCCAAGATAGATACAAAGCGAAGACCTTTTTTCATTTTTATTTTATCTCTATATTTATCCTCCTGACTCGAAGGAAAGCAACGGAGGCGCTAATGCAAAGGGCAAGCAATTACCTCGACCTGTTTGCGGAAATGCCAAGATGTTTCTGTCTGGTTGAAATTTATTATTTTGGTTTTTTAGTTTTATAGAGATATCACTGAAATTTAGAAAGCAGGAGAAAATGCCGTGAAAAGTTTTTCCCAAGGACACAATAGAATGGCGCAAGTAGGTTTTGAACCAAGACCATGCTGATTACAACCACGGCGCTCTAACTACTCGACCACACTTTTTATAGAGATCTTTATAGAGATCTTTATAGAGATCTTTATAGAGATCTTTATAGAGATCTTTATAGAGATCTTTATAGAGATCTTTATAGAGATCTTTATAGAGATTTTTATAGAGATCACTATTTTTCGGACAAAAAACGAGAAATCGGAGACAGATTCAAAGTGAAGATCTTTTTTTAAAAATTAATACATGTTTGAAACGTAAAACGAGATTTTTATGTTTGCAATAAAGTCTGTAAAAAAGATTGGGTCGCCAAAGCTTTGCTATTTATTTTCGCTTTAGATTTGGGTCGCAACCAAAAAAAGATTGAGAAGCACTGATCTAAGACCTATTTTTAAATTGAAGTAACAACATTCAACAAGACTTAATAAAAGTTTAAAACAAAAATTAAATACGCTTAAACTCTAAAAGGAAAAACCAATATAGGAATTAATTTAAATGAACAACCTGAAAAACGACCTTCAACTATTCGACAAAACAATAACTGACAAAACCAAAGTGTAAACGGAATGTGAAATAACAAAAACGACAGAAATCAACGCGTTGCAGAAAAGGCGCAATGCGTGGCAAACATCATACAGAACTTAGTTGATTACATAGTTCACTTGACACCTGTTATTGTTCGAAACAACTACAACTCATTACTCATAATATATTATTTAAAAATATCAACGGTATGTTCTGGGTGAATGAAATGCAAAACTAAATGTAGAAGTCGACAAAACCAAAAAAACTTAAGAAGCATTGGTCCGAATTATCGTTATAAACGTGGAAGTCTAAGAAAGAAATACATTGCAATACATGCTCCATTGTGAGTTTTATATTTTTATGTTTAGAATCAAGTGTGCTTTAAACAACCCAAATAAGAATTGTTGTTAAAATAGCAAAACAATCATATCGTAAATACAAATTAGATTTACATGCACTTGAGTTCCATATGCCCCAAAACAAAATTGGCTCGAGTTGGTCCCAAAGAGCACCCAAAAGAAATCTCAAGGCACATCATCAATCTGCTTGCAGTCTTTGCATCAAAAAATTTTTTTAATAACTATACCTAACAATTTTACAAAAATATATTTATGAACCTATGATTTATTATTGTTAGAAAAAACGTACTCAGCTAAATAAATTTATGAAATAAAAGTACATGTAGCGCTGTTTATTAAAAAAAGTAACCATGGCCTGTGTCCAGTAATGGCTTTAATAGGGTGCGAGCGGTGCGGTCGCACCAGGCCCCCCCTAAAATAGAGCAAAAAGTGGCCCCCCCTACACAAAAAATTGCTTTATTTTTGCAAGGAAGCATTAGGACGTAGATTTCAGCTCAAAAAAAAAGAAAAAATTTTTTTCATATTTTGTGATAAAGTGCGCCCTATATACTACTACAATCTGAATTGAACTCGAAGAGCCGTCACATACTACTAAATTTAGTACTGAATTTGAACTGAAGACCTTTTTTTTTTTTTTTTCGGAGAACTGCACGATTTTTGGGAAAAAATTGGAAAACGAGGACCTTTTTTTATGACCAATCTTTTACACGCCAAAACCTGGTTTAGCTACCTTCTTTTGGGACAGAGAATAGTGGCCCCCCTCACTTTTCTTGCACCGGGCCCCCCTTTTTGTAAGGCCATCACTGCCTGTGTCATCAATTGTTTGCAAATGAAATGCAGTTGCTTTTGAATGTACAGTATTTCAATTGAATACTAATTAACTTTGATTTATTAGATTCTGTTTTGTTTCTTTGCTCTTAACCAGTACTTAGCCTATGCGCCTTCTAATTTCTTAATTTTATTTGTTCTACTTAAACTCGTTTCTGTCAAATGCGTAAAAATAATTTGAACAAAATTTTTGTGGTTGTATGGAAAAAATCCACCAATGAAAATCAGAGAGAATTGGGACCGAGGGTTTATCTTTTTATTACTCCAGGTTACTCATTTGCCTAGGCGTTCGATGTATTGAGTGCGCTGATATGACGTGGTCTATGATTTAACTTGATCCCAGTTGTTCTAGGCAAGTAGGCTACATTTTAATCCGCCCCAAAAATAAAAGCACGGAGCCTGAATGTACTCTTAAACTGACCATTCGTCATTTTTTAGAATTTACGTCATTATTTTTGTTCCAAAAATATAGTGATCTCTAAAAAAAGATCATCAGTTTCAATCGAGTACATTATACCTACTTTCGTCCAAAGGTTAAGATGCAGACACAGTCAGAGGGGGCCAGGGCCATCGTCATGGTGCTACTACGAAGAAATAGAGCAATATTTAAAATGAAAGCAATAGAAATAGAGATAGGGAAGTCACGTTTTGACGTTTTTTAGGGGAAACCCGGTGAGGCCGCTCAATTTGCTCCGTGTTAAAGCCATTACTGGATATAGGAAGCGTGTAAAACCAATAAAACTCCAGAACACAAAATGGGTTTCTTCAAGAAGCAAACGTAAGCGATCTGTTCTTGTTGGTAAAATTAACGCAAAATCTCACTGTGGTTACTATCGCTTCTCAAGGGGATCCTTTTTTTGGTTTCTTTTTTATTCTTTTTTGGTGTTATAGGGAAATCCCGGTTAGTTTCACCCACAAAAAACAAATTGTTTACGGTTGTTTCATGAAGAGACCCGACGAACTAGTTCGATTTTTAATGATGTAGCCACATCATCAAGGAATGAATTAGTTCCTTAGCTGAAAGATTAAAATTTTCCTTAATCATTGTTGAGTCAACAGATGTAATGCAAAAATATTTAGAAATTTATGTTCAAGTACTGTATGTGATATAATTGAGGTACTTTAGATGAGACAGTAAGTCTATATTGCTTAAATTAAAAGAATTTTGTTGTATTGGGATGTGATAATGCTTCCACATATATTTTAGAATCAGGTTTGTGATGCTAAAGCTTTGTTAGACGATATTTAACATCTTCATTAGTTTGTAAGGCAGTGGTTCTCAACCTTTTTTGACTTGCGTCACATTAGCAATCTACAGTATAACTGTTTTGGAAGCACACCTGGTGCCAAAAATCAAAAAATCTGTGCCAATGAATTATTATTAATATAATAATATTGCATTGAATGTAGCTGCTTTTAAAAGAAATTTATTTATTTATTCTTTACTTAGTTTATCTCAGCATTTGATCTCCTTACTCGCAGTAGAGCGACGGAGACCTTAATACATTGGGCAAACAATTACCCCGACCTGCTTTTGGAAATACAAGATATTGCTAATTTTTATTTTAGTTTTTTAGTTTCCTAGAGATATGACAAAATTTAGAAATGCTTGCCAAGATGAACAAGCAGGGAAAATTACCATAAAGTATCTTTCCCAAGGACACAACAGAATGGCGCGAATAGGTTTTAAATCAAGACCATGTCGATAACAATCACGGCGCTCTAACCATTCAATCACGCTGCCAACTATTTAGAAGGTTTTGATATTTTGATACTATTAGTATTTGAAAACACTGTTGTAAACTTAATCGCAAATGTTTTTCTTTATGGGGTTGTTACACATTTTACAAATATTTTTAGGAGAAAAATCCTGTTGTACTTTCGTTTATAAATGATTTAAAATTTGTTATAGCAGGCTGTTGCAATACTAAAGGTCAGAAAAAATTTGGCCTTTTTTGTTACATTTGACTTTTTTTGACAGTCTGTTTGGCCTTTTCTGAAAAGTTGATCGAAAAACCCTGAGTACCAGCTAATGGAGGTTAAGTCTAATTCGAAAAAAAAACGATTAGAGTGAGAGTAAAAAAAAAAAAAACTAGTTGCTCAAAGAGATAAAAAGAGAAAAAAACGCCGCCCAAATTTTATTCGCAGGCCCAAAGCGGGCCCAAAATTTTTTAAAGTTTTTAAAAATTTGTTAAGATGCTTGAGAAGAACATAGTTTTTTTTCAACCAACTAGTTTCTCTCTAAAACTAAATATCACTCCAATTGGTTTTTCTTCGAGTTAGACTTGACCGCTAATGGACAACGCAAGTGACAACTCGGTTTTAGTTCTTTAAAATTCTTGTTTGGCATCATTGCTAAGTTTTTGATGTCGTCCAAAAGAACGATGCATATTTCGTCCAAAAGAATGTCGTCCAAATGTCGTCCAAAAGAACGATGCATATTCCAAAAGAACGATCGTCCAAAAGAACCATGCATATTTTGATGTCATCCAAAAGAAAGATACCTGCTGTTCCCCTATAAAAAACACTTCACGACAAATTTCTCAATAGGGCCACGCTCTTTACATACAATGGTGAGGCCGCTTAAACGGAAAACAGCAACTAGGCCAATACGGCTATACGAGGACGAGAACTTCAGCTTCCAACGGTATTATGTGATAATCTTTTTTCCATAAATGACAACTTTTAAACAAATTATTGCATTTTTCTGCGTTATATTTACTTAAAGTCGTACCTCCATCAATAACGTTTTTTGACAAATTTTATTTTTGACATGACGTAATCACTTATAGAGTCCAAATCTAGATTTACTTTAAGAAGTTTTGAAATTGGCAAATAGAGATATAGAAACTTTTACTTTCAAGTTGATTTTATAGTCATTTAAAAAAAAACCGTAACCTAGAGGCGTGCAACATACGGCCCGCGGCACCTCTTTTTATGGCCCGCTTCTAGTAAACCAAATAAGAGTTAAGCAAAAATGTTAAAAAGATATTTTTTGTGGTAATAAAAGAAACAGATTTTAAGTCGAATAAATAAACCACATTCAAAATCTGTTTTTAACAACTTTCTATTTTAATTGCGCCATTCTGTTGTGTCCTTGGGAAAGACACTTTACGGCACTTTCCCCTGCTTGGTGGTCTTGACAAGCAGTTCTAAATTACAGTAATATCTCTACTAAATTACTAGCGGACAGCAATATCTTGGCATCTCCGGAAGCAGGTCGGGGTAATTGCTTACCCTATGTATAGCGCCTCCGTCGCTTTCCTCCGAGTCAGGAGGATAAATATAGAGATAAAAATAAAAAAATAAAATAAATAAAAAAAGTAATTGCTATTTTTGCTATTTCACATTAATTAAATTCAGACTACGAACTGTGGCAATTCGTTCTTGTTGCATTATAGTGCTTGTTGAACTGCTAGTTAAATACGAAGATTCATTCTGGAAATTAGCTTGAAAGCTTAAAATGTCTTCAAGTAAGAAAAGAAAGATTGATTGTGAAAAAAGACTGTTCAGCAATGAGTGATGCAAAAAGTAATTCGTTTTTTGCTTTCGCTTTTCGAAAAGCGTCAACGTAATTTGTTTGATTTGCCAAAATACTATAGCAGTAATGAAATAGTACAATATTAAGCGTCACTATTGCACGAAACATGCTGCCATATTTGATGGCATTGAAGGTCAATTACGGTTTGACGAAATAAAGCATTTAAAAAGTCTTTGAGCATGCAGGAGGTATTTCATGCATATGAAAAAGACACTGAGCTTGTTACAGAACTGAACTTTGATATATCTGAAGTAATCCTTACAGTGATGGTGAACTCATTAAGAATTGTTTGGAGTTGTTTATTAGACATGCGTCCAGAAAAAAAAGTGCAGTGGAGCAACTTAGTCTGTTTCGGTTTACAGATGACCTTTAGGAAAATATCAAACTTTCTTCAAAGCAGAAAATAAGCAAATGATCTGCTTTCAGTATTGCTTTTGGGCGGGAGTACAGACGTTAGCGATACTGGTAGATGGTTTTTCAGTTATCTCATTAATATTTTAACGTTACGTGTAAATTAATTGAGAAACTTTTTTTACAATACAAGAAATAATAACAACAGCTGTTTTTGCTGGGTAGTAAATTGTCCGGCCTGCAGCGTTATTACTATTGTACGTTTTGGCTCATTGGAATAACTGGTTGCACGCCCCTGCTGTAACCAATACGCCTTCAAAAATTAATCTTTCTTTCTGAGCCAGCTTTTGGCTTTTTATCACTTAAAATTATTACAAAGCTACTCTATAAAGTGTCTTTTTTAATTTTCAAAAATCATTGCATTTACATCAATTAACAAAATTATCGAAGAATGTCAGGTCTCGAGATTAATTTAAAAAACACGAGACCGTGACCACATGTTCTCAAGACCAAAATTAAGACTGAAATTGACACAAATAGGTCTCGAGGCCAATGCGGTTACAAACCGCCTTAACATTAATCGTCAATTGTTTGCAAATGGATTGTCGTTTTTTTTAATTTAATATAATGTATAAATGACTTTGATTTATAAGATTATGTTTGCTTTTTTTGTGCTTCACTTGTAGTCTGAGCGTTTTTTAAATTTCTAATTTCATTGTGTTCTTTCCATTAAAATTTCTTTCTGTAAAACCCTTAAAAATAAACATAAAATTTTGGAAATGATATGCATTTTGAGGTCATAGGTTTTTTTGTTTGAAATTTGCTTGACTTGTTTATTTTCCACTTTATTTGTTTAAAGAGGGCTCATGGCGGTCGCCTCAGGCCCCCCCTTTTTTGGGGGGCCCCCCTCGAAAACAGCATATACAGTTTTGTATTCGCTGCAGATGTTTGCTCAGAGGACGATTCGGAGTGAAGACGTTTTTTTTTTTTTTAGAGAACGCCTTGATTTTGGGAGAAAAATAGGGAAATCAGAGATTTTTTTTTTTTTTTTTGGAGAACACCTTGATTTTGGGAGAAAAATAGGGAAATTAGAGATGAAATTGAAGTGAAGACCTTTTTTTTTTTTTCTTTAGAGAACACTTTAATTTTGAGAGAAAAATATGCAAGCCCAGAGTAGACCTCTTTTTTTTCTCAGACAACATCAATTTTTGAAAATTCTTGCCTCGGGCCCCTAAATTGGAATATCCACCACTGCATTTGTGTAATGAATGAAAAAATATACCGTAAAATCTCTATTTGACCGCCATGGCGCTCTATTTTTCAACCCTTCCCCTATAGTGGCGTTCTATTAGAGGTGGTGTTTAATTAGAGGGTGGCGCTCTATTTTTCGACTAGCTGGTCAGAATTTTGGAAAGATAAATTTAATTAATGAAAAGAAAAAACATCTAACACAGTTAACATCCAACATCTAAAGAAGAAGAAAAAACATCTACCGTAACACAGTTAGTGGTAAGTAATCAAAAATTCACTGGTGAAAATCAATTAATCAAAAGAAAAAACATCTAACATCTAAAGAAGAAGAAAAAAACATCTACCATAACACAGTTACTGGTAAGTAATCAAAAATTCATTGGTAAAGGAAACCTTTAATTACTAATTAGCATAATGAATGTCAAAGTGGCGGTCTATTAGAGGTGGTGTTCAATTAGAGGGTGGCGCTCTATTTTTCAACTCTTCCTTTATAGTGGCGTTCTATTAGAGGTGGCGTTCAAATAGAGATTTTACGGTAAAATATTTATAATAACATTTTTGTGCATATAATGATATTTCTTATTCTTGACAGAAACACTTCAAACGACGACAGAAACAATAAAAAAAAATGTTGTTATTTTACAAGGCAAAAAAAATTCTTGATTTATTTCAAACATTTTTCATTAACTTCAAGTAATCAAGTATTAAAATTGCATTGTTTTGCTTGTATTGTCTTTGCCTCTACAGAACAAAACTATTTATTTTGTTTTGTTTTGTTTTGTAGAGGCATGAACAAGTTCATGATCTGACGTACGTTTGATATTGGGAAATAAAAAGATATCAAATCAATTAAATTTAAAGTTAAAGACAATAGAAATACAAATCTCCTTCTGAGTCAGCAATTAAAAATCAAAAGTAAAGTCAGAAAAAAATGAATTATCTCAAAAATTAAGCAAGTTATCAACATAATTTCAACAATACTAAGCACACGACAAAATTTTAGAAAAAGTGAAAAATCTTGAGAAATTTGGATCAGTGAGTTTTTTGTTGCAGTTATGCAAAAAAGGACTGTATCGAAGCGAAACCTTGCAAACGAAAGTAATTTAATGCAAGACCCATGCTTTCTGTAGTGAAACTTTCAACTTTTTATCTAAATTTGATAAATTTTGCAAATAAATCAGGAGTTTATTTTGAATAAGACTTTTTACGGCGTAAACCAGTGCAAACATAAAGTTGAAAAATATTGCGACAATAATTTTATATACAGTAAAACCTCTATTTGAGCGCCACCTCTATTTGAACGCCACCTCTAATAGAACGCCACTATAAGGGAAGGGTTGAAAAATAGAGCGCCACCCTCTAATTGAACGCTACCTCTAAATGAATGCCACTTTGATGAATTCTTCTATTATGGCAATAGTTACGGTTGAAATCGCCTTTCCAGGTGTAAGAAGGAAAGAATGGATTGTCAAATTGCACGCTTATTTTTAGACGCTGGGAAGTCCCTGTAGTTTTTTAAATGGACTGATGGCGGTGGCCTAAACGCCAACTACACTATCGGTGTTGACTCTATTCGAATAAGCGGTAAAATCAACACAGACTGCACCTGACCTTCTTGAAGCACACGCACGCTCGTACGAACGATTCGATACGATACAGCACGATTACAAACGAATGAATGAATGCAATTATATAAATGTGTTAGATGTTTTTTCTTTTCATTCATGAAATTTATCTTTTCGTAATTCTGATCAGCGAGTCGAGAAATAGAGCGCCACCCTCTAATTGAACGTCACCTCTAATAGAACACCACTATAGGGGAAGGGTTGAAAAATAGAGGTTTTACGCTATTCGCCTTCAAAGTTGCCGGAAAATGGTTGGCGGGAGGGGCAGAGTGTAAAACAAAGACACCTTATTTTTTCTTGGATAGAAAAATTGCAGTTAAGGTTTCAAAACTAAACGGAATCGTCCGTAATGGGAAGTGAAGTGTTTGAAATCTAGCTAAAGACCAAAAAAATAAGGTTATCATTCTGATTTAAAACACCTATACTTTCGCTAGATGACCTTTTTCTAAATTTATTGTGAGTACCTTATCAAGCAAAACAACGCCTTTTTTCTCGATTTTGCACCCTTGCGAACTTACTGTTATTTGCTGTTGTCAAATCACTATTTTTTAAAATTTGTTAGATTTAATTTTGATCGCGTTTATATGATTGTAGAGACAAATCTAACCCGAAGTTTCTTTACTGCAGATTTTAAAGAACTGATTTGTCTCTAAACAAATAAATTTTACAATTCTAATGTTAAAGAAAGCTGAAAAATTTTGCAAGTTTTTCATAATCAGAACCTTTTTTCGTCGGCAGCGTGGTCGAGTGGTTAAAGCGCCGTCCTTATGATCAACATGGTCTTCGTTCAAAACCTACTCGCGCAATTCTGTTGTGTCCTTAGGAAAAACACTTTAAGGCACTTTCACCGGCTTGGAAGTCTTGGCAAGCAATAAAATTAGTACTAACATTATTTATAAAATAAGTGCCTCACCAACCACAAACTTCACGGCACGTCACTGGTCAAAAATAATGCTTGATTTGATGACCTGACGTTAAAAATAATAGTTTCAACGTCAAAAAATGACGTCAAAAATGATGTTTACTTCGAGACTGTCAGAAATTATGTGGTGCTGAGTTCTCTGCTAACACCGAAATTAAATCGTTCTTTTGATTAGAAAGGCTATCTTCTACGCTAAGGAAATCTTCTGGAGAGGTCGTCAGATGATTCTTTCCAACTCTAACTATAATTTACCAAATCAGTCTGAAATAAAATATAACCTTTATTCAAATGATCAGTAAAAATCACAGGTTCATAGAGCGTAGGATTTTTGACGAAAATTTTCTCCAGTTCAACAAAAATTCAAATCTATAATACCGACTGTACTTCAATTAACGAAGAACGACTTTACTGGGCAATTCAAACACAACTGTACGTCGTACAAAAAATCAAAAAAAGTCGTATGCAAATTTTCATGAGCTTGGGATATTTACTTTCGGGCACTTGTTCCCAGAAGTCAATAATTGAATGGCTTTTATGGAACAATTTCATTACCAAATCTTCTTTCAGTTCTCAGAGTTCAATTTCAGCAGCTGATGAGTTGGTGGCAAAAATTTCGGGGACTGGAAACCCGTCACTGATTGCGTCAACATGGAAGGGATCAGCAAAAAGAGCAAAACGTGGCTTCAAAACATTCAAATCTTCAAATCTAGCTTGGAAACAATCCAGCAGATTTTGCAATTTATCCCTATGTTCTTTGAGTTTTTCATCTTTTAATCCATTTTCAGGAAGCTCTGTAATTCTTTTACTGAGATAAGGAAAACGGCAGAATTTTCTTGACATTATGTCGTTTTTAAAAAGTTTTATTTTGGTTTGGAAACTAAAAATTGTCCAAGTGAGGTCTGTGATCATATTATTTTTTTCCTGGAGGGCCAAGTTTAGTGTTTGCAAATGCTTCATTACATCGATAAAAAACGTCAAATCATGCAACCATTTATCATTTCCAACTGCGCAAAATGCTTTTTTTCTAGAAGGAAGTCTTGAATTGATTTCAACAAGTTAAAAAAACTATGGAAAACATCGCTGGTTGAAAGCCATCTTACAGAACAATGCAAAGAGACATCTTTAGGTCCATTCTCCAACTCCATGTTTTCAACAAAATTTCTGAACTGCCTGTGGGTTTTCTGAATAAATATACTAAAAATAAAGTATTGAGTTTATCTAGAATTACGTTGTAATAGTTTAGTTAATTTTTTTATGGTTAAGATTTTTAGCAAATATTTTTTTAGGTTTGAAGTAAAATTGAATAAAACAATCTTAATGGAAAATTTTCAGCGTAAACAATAGGCGGCGATGTTTGAGAAATTCAAGGTGAACGCTACTGAAAGTCTTTGAAAAATAGTAACTAGTCATACTTAAATTGTTTTTAAATTCAATTACTCTATTAAGTCAAAAATCATGTCACGCAAATTCTTAGGTTTAATAAGCTGACAAGTTGAAAAAATTTCGGCTGGGTCAAGAGTCAGACAGGGTCAGATAGCAGATAAAGTGGATTACAACCGTTTTAGGTTGTAAAAGGATAAACCCTCGGCCCCAGTCCTGTTTGTGTCTGACCTGGAGTGGATACCCTTCAAACGACGACGAACCGTTTTAGGTCAGTTAAACTGCGTGTTTACCGCCTTCAAAATTGTTCAAATATCTTTTTAACTATCCAAAACTTTTCAACTCCTATTTTAAATGACCAGCCTTAAAACTATTTATTTAATAACAAAAGGTACGAAATTAAGATGCATAATTTCAGTGATCGCAAGACGTATAAAATTTTTTCCACAACAACAAAAAATTACTGAAAGTACAGTTAAATCAATAAAACAGCGCTATAATAAAATTTTCTGTAATCTGGTAACTAACAAGCAAAATGAAAAAGGCTACATTGCATCGCAGCAGTAATTCGTTTTAAAAAAGTTGCAATGATGGCATTATTTTTACAGTTTCTTTAACTTTATCTCAATAATCTTTATTCGTTAACAATAAATTAATTGCACAAATATTTTCGGCGATTGGCAAAGATTTTACAAAGTCTGCAGAAATACAATAGCAGAGGTGGGAAATCTTTCAATTATTAGCGGCCACATTTACATCAAACAGTAACAAAGGAGATCGCATAAGTTGAAATGCCTATAAATGCAATTTTGTAAAAAAATTATAGCTTTTGTATAGTTTTATCAATTCATTGCATTATTTAGAAATAATGAAAAAATTACTAAACCATGTATTTAGTAACAGAAAAAATCACAATATATTTTTTCTGTTCACTTAATATCTTAAAAACTTTCACGGCATGAGTACATTTAATGATTTTATAATCGAATAGAAAATACTAATATGGTGTTATTATTTCTTCCTTAATAAGCTACCACAACTTTTGAAACTATGTCCATACTTGTTATATCAAATTATTAGTATATTTGTAAGGCGCAGCTTCTAATTTTAAGAATTGAACAGCCAGAATCTCGTTCTAACCGGCTATTTTTGCCAAAAGGACTAAATAAAAAGAACCTAAAACTGGCCAATTATTTCATGCGCAATGAGAATTTTAATCCCGTTTCCAGTCCAGATTCTAATATAAATGAGCTGCATTCATTGCAGCTCAGACGTACGTTTAATCTACCAAATAAAAGCTTCAATGAACGAATCATTTTGCGTTACTTTGTATGAAATTTTTGGAACTGCTCCTAAAACAGCTCAAGAAGTTGCCAATTCAAAATTTTAAAAAAATTTGCTTTAAATTGCCGACTGAATTTAAATAAAACTATAATTAGAAAAAATTTTTTAAAGCCTGAAAGATAATATTTACAACTGCTGCGTAGATCTTTAAGGGTGCTGTAGTTCTGCAGCTCCCCTGGACGAGTCGCAACCGGTCGCAAACCAGTTACAACAAGACTGACAAACCATCATTCACTTTTGCGTTTTTTTAACAGTTAATTGTAGAGCGCCACCTAGCAACTATATGTAGATGTCGTTTTATAAATGGCCATTACTACCAGTAGTTCATTGACGCATACATTAATACCGCTCTTTACTTAATTCTATTAATTTATAAATTTGTCAACTGACAAAAACAAAATTTACGTTTATTATATTTTTATTGTCAAAATTTATATATTTAAAAATTAATATTTAACTACTTTAATTTTGACAATTTAAAAATTAATAGAATTAAATAAGAACGATAACATAGGGTGTTCCATAAAGTGCGCCGAATTTGAAATCGGCTAACGTTCTGTGTGTCAAAGACTAACTTTTATCCTTTTCGCAAAGTGTCTTCAGTCCGATTAGTTGTTTTTTGTTTTAATTTGCAAAATACTTTATGTAAAATTGAATTATTTACATACCGGAGTTTGCTTAGTAGTTGTTGCTTAGAATATTATGTCATGGAGCGGTTTTCAGCTGTGCATATTGTTAAGATAATTTACCAAAACGGAGAATGTGCGACCGAAACCGTGCGAAAACTCCGAACCATTTTTGGCAGAAACAAAGCTCCCTGCAAGTCTACTGTAAGCAGACTAGTGACAAGTTTGAAACAACTGGTTCAGTTTTAACGGTAAAATCGCCTGGGCGGAAACGTTCTCGTCGAACTGAGGAAAGGCTTGTTCTTGTGCAAGATAATGTCATTGCGAGTTCAGGAAAATCAATTCGCCGACGTTCGCAATAATTGGATATCCCGACCTTTTCATTGCATCGGATTTTGCATATGCACGCGTACGAAATTCAACTTACGCAGTAATCTTAAGCCAGGTGATCATGGGAGGCGGAGGCGATTTGCTGACAGGATCCTGGAAAGACTTGCAGAGCATAAAAATTTTGCCAAACGAATCATTTTCAGTGATGAAGCCCATTTTCACTTGAGTGGATTAGTCAACAAACAAAATTGCCGGATTGGGGAAATGAAAACCTTCAAATAATGCAAGAACGTGAAATGCATCCATTAAAAACGACTGTGTGGTGTGGTTTCTGGGCAGGTGGAGTGACCGGACCGTTTATCTTTGAACTGATGAGGGGACTGCAATTTTTGTTAATGAAGAAGGGTACCGAGACATGATATCCACTCAATTGTGGCCGAACTTGAAATAATTGGAGATTGACAGCTTCTGGTTTCAGCAGGATGGAGTGACCTGCCACACCTCACGTGAAACGCTTGCATTACTCCACAAAAAATTTCCGGAACGAGTGATATCCTTGCATGGCGATAAGGAATGGCCATTAAGATCTAGCGATCTTATTTACCTTTTGTGATTTGAATAAACATTTGGTGGTACAGAATTTGAAGATTGCTTGAAGTAAAAGATTTTTCTTCCCAAAGCTTTTCATCTGACACTCTTCAGGGGAAATCGTCAGAATGAAGCAGAATTGAAACCGAACTAATTCTTCCTTTATAAATTAGTTCGGTTTCAATTCTGCTTCATTCTGACGATTTCCCCTGAAGAGTGTCAGATGAAAAGCTTTGGGAAGAAAAATCTTTTACTTCAAGCAATCTTTTGTGATTTCTTCTTTTGGGCGCTCGAAAAATCCAAGGTATACGCCAACAAACCACGGACAATTCTTCAACGCCAGGCTGAAATCAAGCGTGTGTTAGAGACATTGGGCCACAGATGTGTGAAAAAGTTATCAGTAATTTCGAAGAGCGCATAGATGCGTGCAGACTCAGTGCGGGTGGACATATGACGGACATTGTGTTTCATTTTCCGAAATAAAATTTCAAATTTGGCACACTTTATGGAACAACTTACACAAAAGCTAACTTTTATGGAGGGCGCACACCCTCGCCTATGTACTGTTATATAGCATCCCGTATTATATAGCATTATATAGTATAGTTTAAAGGCCCGTTTCCACTACGAGCGTGGAAAAGAGCATTCTTTGTTTCTTTTATTGATCTTCGATTGAAGCGAGTGGTTAAAATTGAAGCGAGCGCAAAAAAAATCAATAAAACAAACAAAGAATGCTCTTTTCCACGCTCGCAGTGGAAACGAGCCTTAAGCGTCACACAAACACGAACTACACAAGTGAGCTTTGGTGTTAATGTTTAAATTTCAATACTGTTTATTCCACTGAATTAAAGACAAGGGTAACTTGTTAATTATTGCAATTCTTTTGGTGAACTTGTCGGTTAAAATAAAATAATGACTCCTGTTTTTTTTGTCATCGCGCTTGTTTTGCGGAAAAAAGTTTGACCTTAGAAAAATTTAGAAAAAAATTCTAACGGCCTATCAGCAACGCTTCAAACTTTATCCTGCCCCAAATTGTACTTAAGTTACTCAAGTCCAATACAAGTAGTAGTACAAACATATCTTCTTATGTATAACAATACAAACATATCTTCTAGCCAAGTTTTTCAAGGGGTCGATTGTCATACTAGCTAATTTTAAAGAATACCGTACTGTACAAAAAAGGTTGAAGACCATTATTTTAAAGCAAAGGAAGAAATGACAATTATGTTTAACCCCCAAAAAAAATGTAGTTTTATCAATATGGCTTGCTCATTTATAACATCTGTTAGAATTTTTAACAAATGTAGAAAAATAATTTTATAAGGAGGTTGCCAATGTTTTGGAGCTAAAATTACGTTGTTATTAATTTGTTACTTACCTTTACAATAAAGCATACGATTCAGTGAAATCTCTAGTATAACAACTATGCTTATACACCGTTTTTGAAAACTTCACCAACAATTGACAAATCCATGTTCCCACCACACAACACGACCCCTACATTCTTCAGGCTGTCACTGTTATTTCGAGCCGTCGCGAACTTCTTGCTCATTACTGCAGCGACTCCAACTCCTGACGTCGGTTCGATCACCAGCTTTGCCCGTTCCCAGATTAACTTGGCAGCGAGTTTGATTTCTTCTTCACTCACGGTAATGACGTCATCAACGAGATCTCGAATGATCGGCCACGCGTTTTGGCCAATCGTTGTTTTGACACCGTCGGCAATTGTTTTCGGTGGCTCAGGCAATGGAGTAATTTTTCCGTTCAGTTTCGATAAATAGCAATCGTTTGCAAGTTCAGGCTCGGCAGCATAAACTTTTATAGAAGGTTTTAAATGCTTGGCAGCAATAGCTATCCCACTTATCATTCCGCCACCACCAACAGGAGCAACAATAATGTCCAAATTTGGGCGTTCTTCAAGCATCTCTAGAGCCATCGTGCCTTGACCAGCCATTACAGCAGGATATTGATTAGCGTGAACCAAAAATCCATTTTTTTCTTTACAAACTTGATCAGCTGTTTCAATCCTCCCTTTGTCAGACGGTTCGCACTCAACAACAATTGCTCCGTAGCCTTTAACTGCATCTTTTTTGCATTGAGGTGAATCAATTGGCATTACAATATAAGCTGGCACTTGGAACATTTGTGCAGCTTTTGCTAAGGCTTGTCCGTGGTTTCCGCTACTGTGTGTGACGACACAGCTTGGTTTTGAATTGCTTTGCATGATGGTATAAACAGCATTTACAGCACCACGAAATTTAAAAGAACCAGTTTTTTGAAAGTTTTCACATTTGAAAAAAAGACTTCTTTGACAAAGTTTATCTAACGTTTTACAAGTCATCATCGGCGTATAATGCACATAAGATTTAATAACTCTTTCAGCAGCTTTTACATCATCAAATGATATACAGTAGTTGGTTTGAGGAATAAAACTTTTCTTCATTGCTGATTGCACTGTTAAAATCCTGGCATTTGCATTAACCAAAGTCTTCAAAAGAGGCCAACTCTGTTTAAACATAACTTTGTCAACCTAAAGAATGTGCAAGCACATATTCTAGCTTTTCAGCTTTAACCAAAAAATTAAAATTCTAAAAAATTTATGCAATATTAATTCGCTTAAAACCTGCTTAAACTTGATTTAACTAGCAAAGCGATGTTAACTAGTAAGCAACAAAAACTTATTCTAGTATTATAATTTTGATAAAGAACTTGGTAATTTTTTTATGCGCTTGTTGATTATGAATATCTTAGTTTTTCCAACGGTTCGGCGCAATTATGACAGCACGTGACTAAGCGCCTAAGTGCTCACGGCATCACAAAATTAACAGATATATGAACGCATTCTCTTCTTGTCGTTTTTTCTATAAAAACTTTAGTATCTGATGAGTACAGTATAGTAGCCTACTTGATATCAGTACCAGTATTTTTATTTCTGAATTTAAACCTAACTTCTATTTTACGATGAACCATGTGAAAGAACAAGCAAAAAGAAAATATTATCAGGGACTTCTCTTAGCATCTAAACATAACATGAAGTTCTTATGGAAAACTATTAATGATATTGCCAAATACAAAAAAAAGCAATTAGTCTCATCACAGAGCTAACTTGTGATACAGGAGAAAAAATAACTAGTTCGAAAGAAATGGCAAATATGCTAAACAACTATTTCTCTGAGATTGGACAAAAACTGGCTGCAAATATTGAACTAACCAATTCAGCTAATATCCTTAGCAGCACTTCATTCATTACTCAAAGGTGCACTTCTTTCTATCTTCAGCCAATAACAGAATCTGACATAATAAAACATATAAGGCAACTGAACCCATCAAAGAGTACAGGCCTTGATGGAATACCCATAAAATATATAGCTATGAGTGCACCGATCATAGCACCAGTTTTAAAAAGACTCTATAACAGTTGCATTAGCACTGGGACTTACCCCAGAATTCTTAAAATTGGACAAATTGTACCGATTCATAAGGGTGGTGCCAAGGATCAGTGCTGCAATTACAGACCCATATCTCTACTTAGCTCATTTAGTAAGATCTTTGAAAAATGCTTGTACAAAAGAATTTACTCTTATTTAAATAAAAACAAAATATTAACACCTTTTCAATTTGGCTTTAAACAAAACTCTTCTACATCAGATGCTGTAAGGCAATTATTTGATAATTTTGCTGAAAATATTGACCAAAAAAAATATATTTGTGCTGTGTTTCTTGACCTAAAAAAAGCATTTGATACCATAAATCACCAAATTCTGCTTGCAAAATTGGAAAAATATGGCATCTGTGGATTGCCACTACAGCTCCTTATAAGCTACTTAAATAACAGACTACAGTTTACAGTTGTGAACAATACTAAATCAAAATTCAATCATGTAACTTGTGGTGTACCACAGGGCTCTACTCTTGGACCATTACTATTTTTATTATACATCAATGACATGCCTCTAGTATCCAATTTTAATACGAAATTGTTTGCAGATGACACAGTTCTCACACTGACAAACTCTTGTCCAAAACTGTTGAATAAAAATGTCAACTCTGAACTAGTCAAAATCGATGAATGGTTGAAACTAAACAAATTATCACTAAATACTAATAAAACAAAATTTATGGTATTAACCAAACAAAGATCATCCTGGCACTTTGATATTAGAATAGGAAAGACAAATATAGAACAAGTAAATGAAATAAAATATTTGGGTGTAATTTTTAATGATAAGCTTTCTTGGAAGTCTCATATACAACATGTTTGCTCTAAGCTCTCCAATGGTTCCTGGGCACTGCTCAAACTAAGGAATTATGTTGACACTACAACACTAAAAACAGTATACTATGCTTTAATTTACCCTTATCTTCAATATTGTGTCTCAACTTGGGGACTGGCTTTGACTACTGCCCTGGATCCACTGGTAAGAATACACAAACGCATAATAAGAATTATTACAAATAGTCCTTTTTTGTCACATACAAATCCTCTTTTTTAAAAATTGAATTTCTTAAAAATAAAAGATATTGTTAAACTTGAAATGGCAAAAACAATGTTTTGCTTTAATAAAAGTTTAGCAAAAAATGGGTCCCAAACTATTATAAGTATAACCCAAAAACATCATTATAAAACAAGACTGGCAGCACAACAAAATTACTTTCAACCTAGAAAGAGAACAGAATTAGGTAAAAAGACATTTTCTTACATTGGACCTAAAATATGGCAAGAAGTGCCCTTCGAATTAAAGTCACTTTTTTATAATCAATTTAAGAAATTTAAACTTTTTTTAACTAATCAATATTAGATAAGATACCACAACAGTTTGATGAAGTCAGCTGGTACATGGAAATTTATTTAATACCAACTAATATTGCTATTAAAGCTTCATTGTTTTTCTAAATGTACTGTGTTTTTGTTAAGTGTACTGCTGTGTTTTCTGATAAAAAAAAAAAAAAATTTTTTTTGTCCCACTATTTAGAGGGAGGTAGTCGACTAGAAGACCGTATGGTCATTTCGCTGCCTTCCTGTGCTTTCAAAAACTTTTTTGTCACATATATTGGTGTATTTTTCGTTTTGAAGCACAAAACAAATAAATAGATTGATTGATTGATTAATACTGAAAAAAAGTAAACCTAAAAACAAGAGGTTTCTTTCAGTTTGTTTGTACGTATTTTGTTAGCCGCTTTACAGTTTTATGGTCTAGCTCTTAATGTTAGGGCATCTGCTACTGCAATTTTAACTTTTTAGTCGAAGTCTGCTGAGATTGAGTGAGTCTCCGGTAATTCTGATATTTGCCAATTTCGAATTAAGATTGCACTTGTTCATTTTAATCCGGATTTTTTCGCTTTGGGCTACAACTTTTGCAGGCTGTTTTAGTAAAAAAGTCATAAACATCGTTCTACACAATGATTACAAGTGGTGTACAAGCTGCTATAGCAAGCTATGCTATGCTGCTCGTAAATTTTTAAATTCAGTCTGTTTGCTTGCTTAAGTTTATGCCAAAAGTTCACTTTGTTTGCTTGCTTAAGTTTAACGTAAAAATTCACTTTGTTTGCTAGCTTACTAGCTTTAGGGAAAAACTGTTGGAGAGATTAGAATTTTTACATAAGACTCGCGGACTTTTCGATTTTCAATTGCAAATATTAGCTCAATAAGTTGGGGAACATGTAACTGGTGGATTTCTAGACTAAACGAAGACTCGATGAGCAAAGATTACAGCATAAGACTGCGAGAAATAATGATCGCTTATTTAAAGTAATTGCAGTGCTTATAAAGGTGTTTATGTGATGGTACACTGGTACAGACTTCAAAAAAATGAGCCAAGTTGGACGCTTGAATGTAAGTATGATAGTGATCGAGTCAACTTTCAAGGAAATTTAAAGTGCACTTTTTAAAGAAAACCTTGTCTTCACTCGAGTTTCAAAGTAAAATTCTTCTTTGGAGTAAAGTGAGGACAAATAAAAAAAAGTCTTCCTTTGCAACCTAGCCGTTGGGCTATTTTTGGGTTTTCACTAAACTTTTTAGTAAAAATTTTCTACGTTTAGCTAAATTTGGGGTTGTTGAGAGGGACTTTTTGACCCATAAGTGTGCTTTTTTTAAATTTTGCCCTCGATGGATAAACTAACATTTACCAGCAAAACAAGTCCAATTACCCAAAAACTATAATGATTTGAAACAGAATTTATTACACAAAAAATCCTACGAAAATCGTAAAACAAGTTCAAAGTGTCAACAAGAAACCACGACGTTGTCGAAGCATATATGCTTTGTACAAAGCGGTTGAGCAACTGGTTACGCTTGTGGCAGTAAAAATAACCGTTTTGCTCATGCATCCAAAAATCACGTGACCGCGACGAACACGCTTTTCACCATTTCTCTTTGCTGGCTCTTTCTCTTCGTGTCTCCTCCTGTTAGTTATTAAAGCAGATAAATAGTTATAACAGCACTTTTAGAGCTTAAGATGAAAGATTTGAAATTAAAGGTTACATACATGAGCCAGGACTTTAACTTAAAAGCAAGAACTTGGTTTCGTAGTTTGATTCGCGGTTTTTTCATATTTTGTCAATGCAAGTTTTAAGCAAAAATGTTAGGCAAGAAACAAGAAAGTTTATCGCGATGCATAGACAACTAATAACCAATTTATCCATGACGTTCAAAGAGGTAACCAAAATTGGAATAAGGCTTTTCTCCTTCAACAATATCCAAATTAGGTTTTCGAACAATAAAGCTACTGGAGCAATGTTGGGTGGAATCAAATTGAATCCGCTTGCTCTTCAAAAATGCTTATCGAAACCTTAAGCTTTCAAGAACTGCAAGTTTTAACTCTTCTACAACTTTCATTCGGATCAAGTGGACCGGAAAAACACAGCGAAAGTGCAGCCAATTGGCAGCAGCGAAACAAACACAAGTCAGTCGGAACAAAAAAATAAATACCTTGCGTAATCGGGTGGACTCCGCTTTCCGCTTAACCTTCTTCTCGCCTGTTCAGAGAATTGTGTTTTGAACCGACTCAACATCGAGTTTTCTCGTAACTGAAAACGAACCCGATTCGATCTTGTGTCGCTTCACGGCGTCGACTTCTCTCGGACTTGTCGGGAGCTCTCTCTTCCTCTCTTTGCTTCTTCTCGGCTTCTCATCGTCAGCGATTCCATTCTCATCACCGTCGATTCGAGACATTTTCTTCTAAAACATTAAAAAGCAAGAAATGATAAAATATAATTGCAAAAATAATGTATACAAAAGGAGTTTTATAAAATAATTTTTCTTTGACATTGTGTTTCTCGAATATTCGGTATTCAACTTATAAGTTTATTTGCACAGTAATTTTTTCAAAAAGAAATTGGTAACGTTGAAAAATCTATTAGTTCTCCAAATTTCTCTTGTTCAGCGTTGAAATTTATTAAAAAGTGCACACAAGTAAGCGTTTGTACTAATAGCTAGCACAATATTTTCAACGAAGCACATGACGCGCAGCCGAACGCGCTACAGAACCATTCGTCAATTTACCTTTTCTTCTTTCGCCTTCCTTCCATCGCGTAGTTCCTGCACAGATGGTCATTCAGGTTGTTAAATATGAAGCAATAAATATTGTAAGGCGAAAAAGAAGAATCGGCTTTCGGTCTTCCTTGCACTTGTAGCTTTCTCACTTTAAGCTCGAAAACAAACAATAAACAAGCCCGACGTGAACAGCGCTGAGTTTCTGCGGTTCTGACGACAACTTGACGTCGGCGAACGCGCACCACGTGATTAAGAAAGGAGGCAATGGTTATTTAAAGCTACGATATTTTGCTTCTACAGGTGCGTACGACCACACTAAACTAGAATCGTTTTAACTGAGCCCGAGTCGCAATCTAATTGTGAATGACGTAACAGCTGGTGCAACGCTCTAACCGAAAAAAACATTATCAAGGACAACCAAACTGATGGTTAGACCATTATGCTACGGACGAAGTCGCTCGTGAGGACAAACACATGTAAGCCGTCCGATTTAATTCAAATATCGACAGTTCAAAAACCGACGAAATCTGATCGCAGCCAATCGGCTTCGAGACAATCAAAATCGCTTGAAAAAAATGAAGTCGGTGGCAGGTCTCGCATGAGAAGGGGTTGGCAGCTTCGAGCTTTCGTTTGTGGGACGTTGTCGTTTGATCACAGTGAAAGAAGTTTCTCTTGCTGATTCTGTCAAACGGTCGTCTTGGAAAGCGACGCTTTTTCGCCGATGTTAATCAAAAGAGTCTTATTTGATGTCGTCGCTCGCGGAGAGGTTCGCTTAGATCACGCTTTAGCTGGAGATACTGCAAGCAGTTTGCTTTTACTAACCTTCCCTTGGACGGCGCCGTCAACTTTTCGTCGCTTGTGTTCTGCAAAACAGTAACGATAAAAAACCATAGCGATAAACAATAAAATAAACGATAACCAAGAGGAATAAACAATATGGATAAGCAAGATAAGCAACAGTGATAAAGGATAAGCGATAACAATAAACGACAGCGATAAGGACCCGACATCGACGATGCAGTTGCGAACGTGCACCGTCGAGATATACAATCACATGACTGTGGTTTTGATTCAAAAAACTTTTACTGTTTGACGGAGTCGACGGCGAAATGTAGCAAAGTAGTCACAAGACTTTAATAAACATTAATAAACACGGCTATATATTGGCATACTCGTATTCGGTAATACAGTGCTTCCTAACGGAGGTGCAGCGACATCTGGTTTTCAATGGCAATGAGTGCATAGCAAGCAGCTTCATCTCAATTTCAAGTTCAGTTGTATTTGAAAGAAAACAACTTGGTGAAATTTGTTTTGGTGACGCGAAATATCAATTTTTGGATTAGCTCAAGTGAAAAATGCAAAAATCAAGAATTTTGCTGGTGGTTTGCGTTGCTAAGTTACGAACTGCTACGTGGCTGACGCCGGTTGGTTTATTGCCGGGCAAATTAACTTTTCCGATACGACTATTTTGATGTTTGAACCCGACACCAAGCAGGGGCTGATAGCACCACGTCATTTTAAACCGGATTACGCTAAGAAAACACAACTCAACTTCGGGAATCGAACCACAGACCTCTATCGATCGAAGCGCTGCGATGCTCGCTCGGCATTCGTGTCGAGCTCGGTGCTCTCGGCGATTCCAATGATTTTCTACCGTCATTAACCTTTGACCCGGAACGCGACAGCTTAGCGTCACCTGAACGAGAAAAGTTTGCAAATGAAACCGCGATCGATTTAAGGCGCGAAAAGCAGCCGTTCACACCTGAAGCGAGCGACCTCTCCTTGCTCGAGCCTCGGTCGTTGGCGTCTTTCAATTTCGGCGTCTTCTCTTTCCTGAAAATCAGAGTCCTTCTGTTGAAACGACGAGCTACGACGCTACGACGCTACGCCGCGATAACGCGACAACTCACTTCTCATCAGGCTTCCGCTTCGCGATTTTGTCCTTGCTCGTCGCCGCGTCCTTCACTTTATCTGCAACACGGGTTTTATCGATTCGATTAAGATAATTATAGCTAAAAAAAATCAGACAAATGCTACTACTGAGTAGCATGCCGGACCAAGAGGAACTGCCGAGTTTGCTTGAAGGGAAATTCAGGTGCAAGACAGCGAAGCTGGGCAATTGCTTTCTTCAAGCAGATTCATGGATAATAGATCAACCGAGGTCAGAAAAGTTTAATTTAAAAAAATTTGTACGTATTTTAAAGGGCGCTTGAAAAGCACTTCAAATGTATCAACAAGCTTTACGAATCAGTTTGATGAAACCAAAAATTAATTTTTGAGCAAGAGAAAAAGCGATGAAATGCAACGAATGGCAAACCTTTCGCCGCAGCTTTATCTTTCGGCATCGTTTTATTATGGAAGAGATGCTCCGGAAGAAGTTTCGGTTTCTGCATCTTCAACATCCCGGAGTAACTGCTCAATGAAAAGTTTCGATTAACAACTCACAGATGGTGGACCAACGTTACAAGACCACAAATTTCCAGCAGCACGTCTTTAAATAGTTAGCGTAACAAAACCTTGATTCTTGTAGCACGAACTGTATGTTTTGAACATTTCAAATATCACATAGACAGAGGCAAAATAGCGACAAGAATCAACCAACCCCATAGCAAGAGCGAATAGATCTGCCCGCTTGTCTTTCTCCTCGCTTCTGATTTTGTCGATCCTCTTCTCAAGCGCACCTGCCAGGCTAGTGACGGCTGGAAATTGTGGAAGAATCTGAAATGTGCAACATGAACGGTGGGTAGGTGACTTCAAGCGATTGCCAGTAGAACTAACCAAGTCCAGCTTAAGATTGAAACGTCGCATACTTCAGAAGAAAAGTGTACCGTAGATACTCCACTGTAAGTCGAGGTTTTTTTCAGAAAAATTTGACAGATAAAATGAATTCGACTTATAGACGGGTCAATAAAAAAAAATAAAAACAAACAAGTTTTCTTCAAAATCTAGTAAATTTTCTACCACGACTTATACTCGAGGTCGACTTATAGTCGAGTATCTACGGTAATAACAATGACAAATCAGTTAACATATAACAAAAACTCTCGAAAACATCTTTAAAGTCAAGATGAGCCAAAAGCCACAAGAAAATCGCATCAGCTTATTGCAGGTGAAGTTTTAAGTAAAAAAATTGACAAGTTTCGGAAACAAAAAAAAACAAAACAAACAAAAAAGTCCATTACCTTGGTTAGGATCATGAGAGCGTTGCGGATCTGTGTGTATTCCTTCGACTCGAGACAGACCTTCGATTAAGGGGATGCGGTTAATAAAGCGAAGTAAGGGCGTCTTTGGTTACTCACCACAAGCGCTTTGGTCAATTTGTACTGCCACTTGTGACAGACGTGACGAAAGTTCTCGTAGTCGAGTTGGTTCGCCTTGCTGCTTCCGTCGATCGTGTTCGCGCGCAGGACGGTCACGAAACCGGGGAAGTCCCCGCATTCCTGAAGATTTCGGGTCGTAAAATCACGCGCAGTTTTTAAAGGTTCTATTAAGCCAATGGAAACGCTTAAAGAATCCAACAGTTATTTTTACTTAAATACAAAAACTTGAAGTCTAAAGAATTTACGCAGTCTGCTAGCCCATAAAAGAAATCTATCAGACGTTCTGGACCCTCGAAACAGGTTAAAAAGACTTATATTCGTGACCTTCGTTCGATCACGTGGTTCAAGTGTAAACTGTTGACGACTCAACTTATTCACGTGCGAAGAGTTAGATGGAGCCCGACGATTTCGACCCAGGTTTTCGAACCGATTTCCATTCGAACTTACAATCGCGTGGCACGTGCCACATAACACGGCCTGACCGGGACTTACCCTGTCGTAGACTTCTTTATCGGCGTGCCACTTCTGAACTATCTCGAGCATCGTGCACAAGAAGCGGCCATATCTTGACGCCTCGTTCTCAGTGAAGCTGGCCACGGTGTAAGAAATGTCCGAGAAAATCTGAACGCAGATTACAGTGAATAGAGAATACAGAGTTTTAAGCTAAAACGAAAAGTAAAATTAATATTGGCAGCAAATATCGAAGAAGTCACGAAATAGTTTTGATTAAAACCTTTTATATTTTAAATGCTGATGGTTATTGACAAGTTAATATTCTTTAACAATAAGCACAGCATTTCAACTGGTTTGAACATGCTCATTAAATCAAGTTGTTCACCGACACCCACCCTGTCAAAACAGAGAAGAGTGGAGAAGTTTTGTGTCTTTAGTTGATGAAGGATGTGAATAAAACGCGCGCAATAGACGGCATCCAACGCTGAGAAAATGCTTCGAGGAAAGACGCAAAGCTGGAGGAACTTGGTGATCGTGTCGTTCTTGGTGGTCTCTAGCAAATCACGGCTGCTTAGACTTGTTAAAAAAACAACAACCTGACTTGTTATTGCAGCGTGTATTTTGCTGATGTATAACTGTCCTTCAAACCTTGGTTTCGTTTAGTAGTTCACCCTGAATGCGTTTCAGGAAAAAGGAAGCGAGAGCGAGTTTTCGCTCTGCTTTCAAAATGGCAGCCAACGACACGTATTACACTTGCTTTTTTCTCAAACGCTTTTAGTATGAAGCAAGCTGTACAACAGTCGCAGATAAAATTCTTTCAACTGTTGTCACAAATCGAGTACCGCAAGCTGTACCAGTCTACAGTAATTAAAGCGAAAACGCACTAACACGAAATATTTCAAGTTTAATATTTTTCCGCTGAGTACGACAGATTTTAGGCTTTGACAATCTGAAAGTACTTTTCATGTCTCGCCAAGAACAGCTTTCTCGCTTTGTTCCTTATGCGCTTTTCGCTCCACGTTTTCAGTGTGAACCTAACTAATTGAAAACGAAAACATTTTCTCAAAACCGCGAAACGATATTTTAATTTCCAATTAGTTGGTTTAAAAAAAAAAGCAAAAGCTTAGTAGAAGCAATTTATTACTAAAAATTAAGTCAGACCAAAAATGAAAAAGAAAAATTTCCAACCAGAAAACGAGAAAGACATTGCCAAAAAACATTTCGAAGATTGTTTAAACCCACTACGAAGACCTAGTAATCACACAGTGAACAAAAGGCAATTTACTTGCAAGAAACCATCCATCCTTATCACTTTCAAACCGCGCTCGCACCCTCATCTTATGATCCTCCTGCTTCTTCTTCTCCTCCTTCAACTTAGTGATAAGGTTCTCGCAACGTTCCTTTTCCCTTCGTTTTCTGCTGTCGTGAGACTAAACCAAGGAAGGGTTTTGAGACGAACACAAATATTCGAATGACACAGCGTTTTCTTTGTGAATCCGTCAATCTCAATGCTACTTTATTTAAACAATAAAAAAAAAACCTAGGAGTAATAAATTGCGTGCAATGTCCAATTGTCGTAAAAGAAAATTATTATTCAACGTTCCTAGTTCGATGCCCAACCCGGTCATATAATAAAATACATTTTTTTGTTTACGACGATAGAACTCACAGTTGTTGAGATTACATTTTCATTCAGTATTTGCAAAGCAGAATGCACGGCTTACCCCGTCTTTTTCGATCGAATCGATCGACTTGTTGAGCTTGCTGATCTCGCGCTCATAAGCGGCAACGGGAACTTCAATGTCGTAAGGCGACAACGACCAGAAGGTCATGTAGAAATTAGGCGAAAGGTCAAGCCACACCTGTAACGAGTATCGTTGGGAGTAGGAACCAATAAGTAGATGATGACGTACCCAGTCTGTCGGGGCCGGGTTCAATTACTTAGCTGGCTAAATTTGTCACAGTGCTACCAACTCCTCCCCTACGAGCGCGAAAGCTCAGTAAAGTGGCTACGACGACCAGGCGCTATGTTACGAAAATAAAACCGCGAATTTATGACACATTTTGACGAACGAAATTTTGCATTACATGTAAATAGCGTTTTCCTATGCAAAACTGAAAAAACAACATTAGTCTTTTTCGGTTGCCAGTTCACGAAGTCACATGGGTAATTAATAAACCTGTAAAATTTTAAACAAACAACCTTTTCGGAATGCATTGTGTGTACGAGTGGTGACAGTGGGGAGAAAACGGAATCAGCGGCCGCCATGTAGCGCTGGGCTTTGTCCTGGCCCATCTTCTGTTTCGCTTTGTCTTGTTTCCGCATTTCGTCATACTTGGTCTAAAAAGATGAATTTTTAGCAGCTGAGATATAAAAGTATTAAAAAAGAAACAAATGTAATTTAAAGTTTAATAATATAGAAGACAAGTCAATATATCAAAAGTAAAATGGCGTTCCGGTCAAAATCATAAAGCAAGTTTTGCTATCTAGTTCAAATAAATCTTTTATTTACATTCAATAAAAAATAATCAGACTTTATTAAAATTAATTTATTAAAATCAATAGCCTGCCTCACAAAAAATAATAATTTTCAACAATTTTTACTTTCACCAACGGGCCAAAATATAATTACTTAAACGAGCTTTTGAAAACGTGTAATATTGCATTATCAAAGAATCTTTCTTCAAATGTCTTAGATCTGACACTTCTCCTCGCGCAATAAAACAACTCCTATTGGTGACGTTCTCTGTTTGACAGCGGCGCGTTTGACTCACATTCGTTTGGTGGGAGTACATGGGGCGGGAGAGAAAGAAGGCGACATCCGCGGGGGCGTGATATTGCGAGTACAAGCGATCGATCGACGGAAACCGCTTCAGATATTCTTCCGCGCCAAGCTGTATCGAAAGAAAGTTCCCGAACTGGACCAGGGTGTCGTGGCACTAAAGAGATTTAACACGATGGTAGAAGAGCAAAAAGGTGCCGTACGCACTTATAATACTTATAATTACTATCTTGATAGCGAGTTTCTCATTTGTTCTATTGCTTTAGTGTGATGAGATGACATGAAATTTATTTAAGTGCTGCTAATCCTTAGCGTTAGAGAAACAAAAACTTTATCCAAACCCAAAACAGAGATTTTATCCTTGTTCAAGTTGAAAACCAAAGCTTAGCGGCTTAAATTTTGTTGACTAGTTTTCTTGTGATGGAAAAAAGCATAACAGATCGCGGCATTGTGAAGTATACCAAGTGAAAAGCTTCATACACGGCGTGACTGACCTGGTCAGTGAGCTTGCCCACCAGTTTGAGATGAATGCCGTCATCGTTGTTAAACACGATGCCCTGCCTCTGCTGCGCCATGAGCAAGCAGAGGGGGAGAGCGAGGTTCTGGTCGAGCAATGCCTCCTTGAGTCGATTCGACGATTTTTTCGTGTTGCGCACTTGGCCGAAGTACCCTCCCTGAATGTGAAGCATCGATTGAAAATAGGCAAGTAAATTGAAGACTTCGCGATAAATAAACTTGAAAACGAGTTTCACTGTCTTTCATGCTGTTTTATTGTGAACCAAAAAGCACACGACTTAACTCAAATCGAAGAAGAGATATCTTTCACACGAGCGAATCACAAAAATCACAAAAGTCAGTTAATTCTCCACCAAAAAAAAAAATTGGGCCCATGCAAGAAAGAACGATTTCCCTCAGGGTGGTACAGCTTTTTTTAATTGACATGCTTGCTAAACCCGTCGCTTTCTCATCATACTAAAACAGCACCCCATGAACGAGGGTGCAAAAATATAATAAGTAGCAAGTATATTAGTTTATTCGAGAACTGCATATCGTTTTTTAACTGCTTTCCTTTTATCAGCTTGTAATATATTTTGCTTTGATACATGTTGGTACGGCTGAAAAACACACATACATATACAGACTGTTTACAGGAGTACTAACATGTACGTTAACGTTGGTTTTGAGAAACAAGAGGAATTTATTAGTATGCAATGTATTTTCTTCAAACGTTGATGATTAAGTTATTAACGTAGTTTTTACAGATAAAATTAATTTTACTTGACAGTCATTAGCGTTGAGATTAGGCGCTGCCAAACCAAAACACAGAATTAAAATCAAACACAACTAACTCAAGCTTTGAATCAATTAACTTTTGCATTCAGACGATTTGATGACGGCCGAAAATGTCAGAATTGTTTGTTGTAATGTTGAAACTACGTACATACACAATGCAAAGTTAGCGTCAAAAAAAAAGGCGGCCTCACAATTTAACTTTTCAAAAATAAATTTGTGGCGAAACAACAAATAAAATTAACATTAAGTACCTCAGCCTTAAGGATTTCGCCCCCAGAAAGAGCTTCGAGTTGTTCTTTGGTTATTTCCTCGGATATTTCGATTCCGGACATTTTCTGAACAACCTCTTTCATGATAAGAAGATCATAACTGCAAAAACTTACTTTCAAACAAAGCCCGGTGAAAATTACACACGAAATCAATTACCTTTTTCCCGATTTTAACTGATTGGCGACGTACTGTAGCAATCCTGACAAGTCGATCGGATACTTCTTAAAAACTGCGCCACAGAAGCAGGCCAGACCTGGTTCAAACATACTTGAATCACTCAAATGGTTTTGTTTGTTTCTTTTTAAGATCATGCCAGCTTTGTAAATGCACCGAAGCGAGAAAACAAACAAACACGAATAATGAAAGTTTATGAAACTAACTTTATTGCTGTAATGGTGGTGATGGTGGGCTTACCCGTCCCTTCCTGGAGATGAGGGCAGGGATCAACTTCGCGGAGTCGCAATAATCGGGCAACCTCCCAGGGAAGAGACCAGAGGTCTAGAACAGTGAGGGAGTGGCCAAAGATGGCCAGACGTAGAGAACCAAGAACAGGGCAGTCTAGCACGAGATGAAAGAGGTCCTGTGATTCAGAACCACAGTTGCTGCACTAAGAAGTCACGGATCGATCGCAATGCAGTAAAAAGAGTGCTGTGCCCGTTGCAACGTAAGCGAGAGAGGCACAGAGTAAGCTCCTCAGAGGATCCAATTGGGATTTGGATGTTGAAAGAAACCAGATTGGATACCGAGTCTCCAACTGGTGTAAAGGGGTGGGCGTTGGGAGGAAACAAGAGGTGAGGGAGAGTGGTATGATGGAAGGGTCATGAGGGACACCAACTTTTGCAAAAATATCAGCTAAGTCGATGCCTGGAAGAATTTTTTCGTTTTTTCTTCCAGGCAACAACTTAGCGAATACTTCTACTAAAGTTGGTGCCACTCCTAACCCCACGACACCAATAAAGAAACTTTATTGCGTCTTTAATAGTGACACTGCACAATGGTCAACACAAAAACGTACAAATATTTAGAAAAAAAAAGCTTACTCTGAAGCCAGTTTGATATATTTGTGTCGTCATGCTTCATTCGTTCTTTCTGAGGGTTGGCTAGCGCTTCGATGATGCAAACTACAAAGAAATGACTGGTTTTATTCCGTAAATCACAACTGTGTCAAAACGGACCAAGAAGCTTTCGTTGATGTAATATGGGAATCTAGTAGGCTGCTCCATCAAACATTGAAAGCAATAGCAAAAATTCATGCGAAAAATACTTGAATGGTGCAATTCGAATAAGGATTAAAACCGTTGCCCACAGATCACGTGACATGCTTTTGGCGTTAGAGGCTGGTTAAGATTCAAAAATTAAGCATTCAAATACGCACATGCCAAAACGTCGTAGGTCAAGTTGGTAAGATATTTCAAAGCGTCAACAACAGGAAGAATGAGGTTGTCGTAACTTTGAATTTGAGAAAGAATCTGCAAATAAAACGAACATGGTGAAAGAAATTCTTGTAGCACTTGATCGCTTTTTAGTATTTTTATGTGCTTTTTTTTCGGTAAGCGTTGCACAGTGATCTCAATATGGCTTTATTGAAAATGGCACAGTTCGGCGCGAGCCCAGTTCGGCGCCAGGTTGTTTATGAGGAGAGTTAGGAATAAGGTCAGGGTTAGATACAACCAACACATAACGTTTACAATGGGTCGCGCCAAAACGTTCTAGAACAGGGGTCTCCAAAGTACGGCCCACGGAGCTCTTTTTAAAAAATATATACACTCACTTTAAACTACAGTTAGATAGAATTATGTCGGAAATGTGCCCCAGTTTCTTGTTTCTTTAAAAAAAATATAATCATGGTGATCTCTAAAAAAAAGTCTTCACTTTGAATCGATCCCGTATTTTTTTCCCAAAATCATGGTGATCTCTAAAAAAAAAGTCTTCACTTCGTTTACAGTTATTTATTAATTGTTTTTCGCAAAGTATGTTTTTGGCTTTGGCCAGAGGAGGTCCAAAAAAATCTATACACGGCCCGCTGCTCGAAATGTTTGGATACCCCTGTTCTAGACCCAACAGCAACCAATTGAAACGTGGCCATCAGTGGCTGTTTCAGATGCAGAAAGATTTTCTGTCAAAATATTTTTGACCACGTACTTTGATCCTTGCGTAAAAAAAAACAGGAAAAGTTGTGTTGACCTCTTTTTCAGCTGTTCTTCCTAAACCTAATTAATTTATCGCCACATGCTAGCGTAAGAACTGAAAAAAGATTAACACCATGTTTTTTCAAATAACTTGACGCCATTTAAATGTCAGAAGTTAATTTTCTAAACATCTCTTTTAATCATTAATTGGAAACAACTTTAAGGAAAGTTTTTTCACTCAATAAAAAAAGTAAAGGCATCAAGATTTTGAAAATAAACCAATCCTACAAGAAAAAGCAAAATATATATTAAAAACATTAAGAACGTAATAAGAACAAAAGCAAATTTACAATAAAAACTCATGGAAGGACTCACGCAATCGAACAAGATAGTCGGGTTGCTGTGGCTCAGCTTTCCCATCTGCCGACCGGTTTGCTTCACATTTTCTTTGGTGAGTCGCCTGCGAAGGGACTTTATTACGAAGCTCACGGTGGTTCGATACAAACTTAAAGTACCTCATGATGTACTTAGTTTTGTCTATGATTTGAGCTTTGGTAAGCAGAAGTTCCGGGTGCTTGTCGTAGGTGCTGTTCTTCCATTCCCCATACAACCGATATCTGATTGAAAACGCTACATGAGAAACTTAAAAGCGATATTTTATCCGGGCGAAATGCTGTTTCATGCTAAAACCTTAACATAAATTAGTAATTGTTTATGAAAAGATCTTAAAAACAAACTCCAACGCTTAGTTTAATTTATAAGGCCTAGAACTAAATTGTTAAAAAATCATTCCGCAGGGGGGCACTGATGTTGGCATTTTCGAAAATAGGCCCAGGTGAACGGGTGGCGGTTGTTATAAGTTCAACATCTACACGGTTGTACAATGAGTTCGGAAGATAAACAGAAGACATGGTGATAAGTAGTTGACACTTTGGGAAGCTCCTAATTCTATTTTAACAGCAAAGCAAAAAAAGTTCAAATATTCTTTTGTATCTTTCAACTATCTTTAACTTTCGGCTATCGGCGAATCAAATTCAACTTTTAACTCCAAACTACCAACCTTGTTTGATAGGGCAGCATTTTGATCATGAGCCATATCTCCTCCGATAAATGAGCGTTGCACAGGAGCAAAGAAAGAGAAGGAAGCAGCACGTGACCGATGACGGAGAGAAAATTCCCGAACACAGAAACCTATGACGCAATTCAACAATGAGCTTTGATAGCCGGATCGATATAAAAACATCAAACGAACCCATTTTTGCTGTTGCTCCGAATCGGCGGAGAAGTACTGTCGAAGAAGAAAAACGATAATCAAAACAACGACGAAAACCAGTTTTTTGTAACTCACCTCTTTGAAAAAACGAGATCCGATTCGAGCCAATTTGAAAAGCAAGACTGGCTGCAGGGAGGCTTTAACACCGAGCTTATTGAGCATCGGAAAGGCGTCGTCGAGCAGATGAGAAAATTCGTCCGCCTGAGGAGGAGGAGAAAAGTAATCCGGAAAAGTGACTGGACTTGATTTTGCCGCGCTCTCGGAGGGAAATCTGGAACATGAACAAGATTTAAACAAAATTCGGGGGAGCAATATTGAAATAAAGATATCAGTGTCGAAAATTGGGGGCTTCTTAAACGCGTTAAAAGCGAAATTCAGCAATAAAACAATTCAAGTTTTTGTTAAAGAACGATAAAAATTGATGAGAATACAAACTCAATCGATAACAATGTAAAAGCTTTCTATCTTATTCAACAGCTTTTCAACAAATTAAGCTAAGAACTTCATGTTTTTGCATTGCATGCACTCATTTATTTTCCTGACTTGTACGATAGTGTGCTAAGAGATCGATTGCACTTACTTCGTTTAAATTTAAAAAATATCGAAAAAAAAATTTCTATCAACTTCTTATTTATTTTTTAATCCTATATTTTTATGATCGAAATTTTAGTGAAGAAAAACTTGTCCAGTTTGCCAAGCAAAAAAATTTATGAAATCCATTTTTCAAAAAAACAACAAGGGCTTTTATGCAGCCCAAACACAAGGCGATTGCAGAATAGAAAGATGCTTTAACGAACAAAATAATCAATCAAAGGACCACCCGCAAAAAACATCCAATTGAACGATTAGTTATAGCGAACACAGCAAGCATACCGTCGGTAAAGAGGATCGATGACGTATGATACCAAACGGCAAAGCGCTAGTGCGATTGGCTTATGGGAGATCATATGACAGGGAGCAAACTTGTTCATGAGATCGACGGCGTGAGTCCAATCACCGACACGAAGTAATGCTTCACACAAACCGAACTTTTGATTTGTGATCTAAAAATAAAATTCGACGACTTAGCTATCGTAAACCATTTCTTTTGGAAAGTCCAATGTTGAATTTGTCCAGTTTTCTTTGGTTTTGATTTAAGCCAGTGATTGCCGAACGACAGCTTTGAGGAGTGCCCAGGTCGAAGCAAAAAATCCAATTACTCGGCTAAATATTATAATTTTAATATACAGGGTGGGGCATAAATACTGTTACAAAAGTTGAAAGAGGAAAATCTCCACTTGTTTTTGTCCCTCAAGGGGTCAAGATAAACAAAAAACATTACATTGAGGACATTCTGAAACATGCACTGATACCATGGTGTAATTCTACATACGGTGATAAAGTTTGGACTCTCCAACAAGATGGAGTGACAAGCCACACGGCTGAAGTAACACAGCGGTTGTGTAGAGATAACTGTCCATCCTGGACCAGCAAAGAGAAGGGCCTCCCTCATCACCTGATTTTAACACTTTTGATTAATCTTTGTGGTCAATTCTGGAGAATGAAGCCTGCTCTACTTCTTGCCAAAATATTGAAGCTTTTAAGAAAAAATTGAACAAATGCTGAGATAAAATATCCTTAGATGTTGTGCATGCTGCTATAGATGACTTCCCAAAAAGACTTCATAGTGTAGTGAAGGCTCGAGAGAAGCATTTTAAATAAAAGTTATGCCGTATTGTTCCTTGAGCATTTGCTAATCATTTTCTGTAATTGGGTTGTTAAATACATTTTTTTGTCCAAATAAATCTGAGTTTTTTTTTGTAACAGTATTTATGCCCCACCCTGTAAAGTACACCGAAATACTTTAATAGCTTCAAAGATGCGACAAAAACATAAAAAATTTTGAGAAACCAGAATCTAAGTCTAAGGTTTGTTTTGGCTGCCTCCTCCTCAAGCACGGTCTGTAACTTCGTCACCACAACCACCAAAATTCAATCAATCTTTTAAAAAATGGATACGTTTTGTATGCATAAAGCAAATGTAGTATTTACCCTCACAGGTAAGCATAGAGCAGTATATCTTGAGGCGGGAATCAGTTCTTTGTTACGACCAAATTGATAGCTATCGTTCGATTTGTTTTTATTATTTCATTAATCTAATCGGTTACTTTTTCTCAAGGCCGCCAAATAGAGTACATCGTAATTAAGTCTCTCAACCTGCAAAATGACAAGCGTCTGTTCTAGAACGTTCGCTAACCGGAAGTTGAGTAATCAAAAATCCAAACAGACGAACTAACTACTCGGCCATGTCACTATTAAGTCGTAAACCTACTTTAATCCAGCTGGTTTCTTACCGATATTCTAAGTCTAATATCTTTATCTTCCTTTTTGTCGTTCGAATGAAGGACCATGATATTGCTCCTTCTAGCCTCTTCTGTTACAGCATTTACATATTTGATCCAATCTTGTTGGAGACTCTCGTTCGAAGGAACAAGCTAAAATATTAATAAAAAAAACTTTAAATAGCTAATCATATATTAGAAAAGACGAGCTTCACCCACATGAGGAGAAAGATCTTCAAGGGAGACAAGATTGTGGTACATAAGCAGAGCTGTAAGGGTATACAACGACGGTGGTGTTTCTTTTCCGTTTCCCTGGACAAAATATTCCCGATAAGAACTAGTTCGCCATCTATTGTGGCACGGACCTTACTTGATAGTGAGCAAATTTAAAACCGATAAGGTGGCAGAGAGTTGACCTTTCACATAAAATTAAGTAGTCAAGAACTAAAGGAACGAAGATGGTTTTGGCAAATTCAGGATAGCATTCAAACGATTCCAAAATTAAATCCAAAGAACGGTTTGGGTCAATGTTGAAACAACCTGTGAACGTTAAAAATATTCGGCTTGTTAAAACGAAGAACATTTTAGCAAAGTAAATCGGAAAGAATCAGAGAAAAGCATAGCAAAATAGAACTTATCAAGTTTGGTATATAAATTAAAAGGCATAAACCCTTCTTTAAAAATTACGACTTTACGAAAATTAAATACGGTAAATATCGTGCAAGAATCGATATTTCGTTAGACTAAAAATACCTATTAGACTTTTAATACATTCCAACAACTCTTCTGAAGTAACTCTATGGCCACTCAGGTCACCGATTTCTACAGCGAGTTTTGAATAGCCTTCCATTTCTTCACGAAGAAGATTAAACTTCTGTTGCTTATAGCTGGAAAGTATTTCATAAAAATCACATGTTTTTCAACCAATTTACGCTTAAAAATACAAGGAGATGAGCAGCAAGGCAATGTTGTAGATATAGGTACAGGGAACACTTAACACCCATCAGTGCACAAAACAAGAAAATGAAAGATTTTTACGATAAATACAATTCTAAAAGCACATCGGATTTAAGTATATCGTAACTTAATGCCTTGAAGTCATTATTATGGAAAAACTTTTAAAGTAGCCAAAAAAAGGCTTAATTAAAAACTTACAAAAGTCTGGTTTTTGTTTTGATATATTTCTGTTGAAATAAGCGAGTGCTGTTGATGAGACGAAGTGATTCCAAAGTTTCAACGTCGAGTCGTTCTTTGAGCAGAGTTTCACCGACAACATCCTATGCATGATAAGGTTTCGAGAATAATAATATATACTTTGTCGTGGATACGTAGCGTTAAACGTAGGTGTATTAAAAAATTGGCCGTTAAAGTCAGAAAAAATATAATTACGGTTGAGAAACAACAAAAAAACATGCTCTATTCTTGTGCTTTTAATTTCAAAAACAATTTTATTAATAGTTGAACAACAATATATATATTGTTATCTTTCGATTTATTATATAATAATTTTTTTTTAATTTTGATAATTCTAAAAAATTACTTTGATTAAATATCTAATTAAAAACAAAAAAGCAAAAAAGCATAATGATCTACAGGGTGTGCAAAAAGTTCCCGGACTACTTTTTATTGATTTAATAAATAAAAAAAAAATAATATTTTTTTTTTATTAAATCATGAAATTAATGTTCTAGACCAGGGTGGTCCAACTTCTGCACTCTTGCGGGCCACTTTTCAAAATTATTCGAGTTTGCGGGCCTCAGCCGGCTAAAAACACCTATTTTTGTCCCAAAATTAGAGTTCTCTAAAAAAAAAAAAAAGGTCTTCAACTGGAATCGATCTCTAAAATTCCTATTTTGGTCCCAAAATCAGTGTGTTCTCTGAAAAAAAAAAAAAAAAAGGTCTTCAATTGGAATCGATCAATGAAGTTCCTATTTTCGTCCCAAAATCATAGCGTTCTTCAAAAAAAAAAAGTTGCCGCTGCTTGTAATCGACAAGACTTGTTCCGCGGGCCGCACAAATTCCCGCATGCGGCCCGCGGGCCCGTAGTTGGATCACGCTGTTCTAGACAATTGTTTGTATTTTACGCATTAAAATTCACAAATTTTTAAAAATTAAACATTAAAAATGGAGAAAAGAAATGCAATCATTGAATTACACCTCGCGGGAATATCAGCCCCTCTTATTACTGTATAAGACAACTTAAAGTTGCTAAATCGGCGGTCTATGATACAATTAAAAGATACAAAGAACTGGGAAATAACACAAGACCATCCCAGAACTGGTCGACCAAGAACGGCGCGTACTACAAAGAAAATTAAAGCCGTACGAGAGAGGATCAGGAGAAACCCACGAAGAACAATAAAGGGGATGGCAGAAAGCCTAGGAATATCTCCATATTCTATGCTTTCCATAGTCAAAAAAACCCCTATAAATATCTTGGAAATTCTGTCTCCGGCACTGATCGAAATGAAATCGAAATGAAAAAACGAAGTGTTTACCTTTCAACACAATGGTGCACCATCGCACACCTCGAAAAATACTCAATCATGGAGCAGAGAAAACTTTTCCTCATTTTGGGACAAAGAAATGTGGCCTCCTTCCTCTCCTGACCTAAACCCACTCAACTTTAGCATCTGGTCAATGCTCAAAAAAGACGCATGCCCCTTAGAAAAACTTTCTGTCAACCACTTGAAGAAATCCTTACAAACGGCATGAGCTGATATTTCCAAGAAAAAGATACGTGCTGCGGTAGAAGCGTTCAGATCAAGACTGGAGAAAGTAATTGATGCAAATGGTGGCCAAATCGAGTAAAAATAAATTTCCTGATTAAACTTTTATCTTATCTTTGCTCACACAAAAAATCATTCAAAAAGTGCATTTAATATCATATATATTTTCTTTTAAACTTGTCCGGGAACTTTTTGCACACCCTGTAGTTTGTTAATATTGGTATCGTCCCAGCAGATCGGCGAAAACACGGATTATTCTAAAAATGATGTTTAATGTTTACTTCATGTTTGAACTTAAAAGGTTGAACTTTTACAAAACCATATTCATGGCCAGCCCACGTTTTTAAGTTTATTCAATTTCGGAGGCCAAGTGCAGAAAAGGCAAGGTAGGCGCGGAACAGGACTTCAATTAAGTCAAAAAAATTTTGGTAAAAAAATGTAAAAATGATAAATTAAAAAAAAACTCTATTAATTAACCGAAACGCGAGTTCCCTTTCTAAAAGCGAAAAAAATGTTACAAAAGCTGAAGATAAATTGATATTTTTATAACCATATTTTTGAAAAGAAGACGATACATTTTAACACAGATAAAATAGAGCAGACAAAAATTACCTTAACAAATAAATGTAAAAATTGGAATGAAAAATAATTGACAAAAACACTTGAACTCTTGAATTTAAAATAAGCTTGTTTTTAATTAAGCCACTAGTGCTATCCGTCTAAAATTTGAAGTTGTAAAAATGATACAACGTTATTGACAGCTTCTTAACCAGAAATTGAAGCAGTAGTTGATGTAACATTGTTTTGGCCGGAGCTAAAACCTTACATCTAAATACGGTATTACAGCTCTGAAAGGTAATATTTGAGTATAGTGAAATTTTAAATTATACAATGACAATGGAACTTGCAAAAATAGCTTAATTTGTAAATTTAAAATGTCAATACCTAATGTTGGTCCAAATTGTAAAAAGTGATGCAATTTTATGACCTTTTTTAAAAAATGTTACCGACTTAATCAGACATTCTTAGACCATCTGGGTCATGAAGTTTACAGGTATAAAAATCATAAATAACTTTGATAAATAAAATGACAGTACATAATTGTAATTATAAAAAACATATATAAATTTTAAGATCACATTATTTGAGAATTTGATTTCAATTGTCATTTCTAGAAAATTTAGCTATCAATCAACTAGTAAAATCACTAATTAAAAAATCGTTTTATTACGGTTAAAATAAAAAAGCTATATTTAAGTTGTAAATAAAAAAAGATGCAATTGTCCTGAAAGCAATAGCTTTACTAGTGCTGACAAAATTTTTACCTTAGAACTTGAAACTAAATTGATAAATTTATCACGTGCTTTGTCATCATCCAATGCACTAAGTTCAATATCTATCATTGAAAGTACATCAACAGTTATTGAACAAGCTTCCGAACTAAATTCCTAAAACACAATATATTATTTAATTTTGACTAGATGACAAAATTATTAAAAGTTTAATAAGAATTTTAATTTAAAAAATTTAAAAATTATGTGAGAAATAAAATACCTTTAACACAGCTATTAATCCAATAAAATTATCATTTTTTAACTTTCCAGCAAGCACTTGATGAGCAACTTCATACAAAATTCTTTTCAACTCTAAAAAAAATTCACATTAAAAATAACACTTTTTTTTGATCATATTTTGGAGCAGTCCAATATAAAATTTAACTAAAGAAGCTATGTTATTGAAATAAATTAAATTTATGATAATGATTTCTCAATGTCATCAAATCCAACATTTTTTTCAAAATTGAAATTAAAAGAAGCATGAAAAATTTAAAGATAAAATATTTAAAAATTTTTTAAAGCTTAGTACTGTTCATGAAAACAATAACAAGGGCTTAAAACCATTAAAATCAAAAATTAGTTGGCTTAATGTAACTATTCATTTATTTTAAACACATAAAAGTCTATATTAAAGACTTATGTATATGAGTACACACAAAAAAAATATACATATACACTGTAAATCCTTGAGTATAATCTGCATTTTTTCCTAAAATTTAAAGGATATATCCCTAGTGTGTATTATATATGAAGTTAAAAGTGAAAAATATTTTCTAAGCAATGTTGATGTCCAATGTCAGGTGCGAAATTTGTATTATGTTTTTGCTTTAACTTTTATAACTGATAGTAATAAAAATTAACTTGATATTTATTTTTTACTGACCATGCAACTGTTATTTCTTTATTTTCTGCAAACAAAATGCTCAAAAAAAGCAATACGTTTGCATCATGTTGTATATACAATAATAATAAAGGCATTACCATACATGTTTACCAAACAAGAAAGTTATATACCTCATTGACTCAATTTAGAAAAGGGGTGCATATTATTCACAAGGCTTAGGTTTTTTAGAGGTACAAGCCGCCAAATATCACATGCATTAAACTAAAGAGCAGATTATACTCAAGGTTTTACAGTATATATACAAATAAAAAACAAAAGTTTAAAACAAAGTTTGCCCAAAATGGTAAAAATAAGACGATATGACATCAATGACATAACTATAGAAACTAGCAGCCAGAGTAGTATGAACATATAGTTGAAACTTTTTAATTAAAACCAACTCTTCAAAAATTTACTTAAGCCAGCATTTTTAACCAGGATTTTTAGACAATTGCAAAATAAGAATATAAAACTGTGGCATTGGCTAGAGCAGGGGTCAGCAACCTTTTAAAGGCAGTGTGCTAGTTTACAAATAATTTTAACATTTAATAGTTTTGCGTGCCAAGGATTTTTGTCTGTTTGGGTTTGCACTGTCATCTGACTCATTTTAATAGTAAATGACAAATTTAGTCTATTAATTTTATTAGATAAAATTTAATACTGTCACAAGAGTCACTTTTAATGAGATCCTTGTCCTTGCCTTTCCTTGCTCAACTCTGTAATATCGGGGCTATATTTGGTCACTTTCAGTTGAACACATGCCTCCAAATGACCTTTCATAAGTCGGCTGCGATGAGGACTGAAAATAAATTCCATGTGTAAAAATACTTGTTCACACCAATAAGTGGATCTAAATACAGACAGCAAAGCTATTGCCATCTTCTTCAGACAGTCAAATTTCTCTGGCAGAGATTTCCAACATGTTAAAATGTTTGTTTGTGGGTTTTCAATAGTTTCCAGCGATTTCTGCAAATTGTCAAATTTCAATACCCACAATAAGAATCGATCAGCTGCATCTCAAAGTTTTCGATGTATATCCATTCAAATGCAGATAAGTCCAAGTCTTTGCTGCTTTCAGGCTTGATCAAAAAAGAAAACAATGAACTGAAATGGTGAAAATTTTGAAATCTATTGCAAACTTGAGATGTTAAATCCCTTATGTATGAATGAATTTCAGCTGCATTAACTTGGTGATCCACTGAGAAAGTCTTTAAGTGTTTAAAGTAGTGAAAAGTTGCAGTTTGGATGTCCCATGTGTAGACATCCAGTTTAGCTACAAAACCTTTCCATGCCTCAAAAAGACCTATCACTGTTTGTCCTGGGACCTTGCAAACAAGGATTAAGTTTGTTAAGGTGCATGATGACACGTACAAGAAACATTAGTTTTACAAGCCAGTTTTCTTCCTTCAATTTCTTGCCCTATCAAAAGGACTTTTAGCTCACCTAGACATTTGACAAACCTCAAGAGAACCTTACTGCAACTTAACCATCTAACATTGCAGTGCAGAGGCATCACACTATGAACTTTCCATCTCTTCAAGCAAGGATCGAAACTATCTGTCTATTGTAGCAGAGCATGCAGCAAGGAAATTTACTACTTTCGTTAAAGTTGACATCACGTCATTGAGAGCTGAATTTGAAATCTTTCCAAAAAAATTTTCTTGATGAACAATACAGGGTGCCTAATTTTTTGCTCAACAGGAGTAACAAATCCACAGTGTTGTTCTATCATGGCAGGTGCACCGTCTGTTGTAACTGAGAATCTCTTCTTCATATCAATCCCTCTTTCCTCAAAATGCTTAGTGAAGGTGTCAAGTATATCTTTTCTTTTAGTGGTGCCATACATAGGTTTTAAGCAACAAAGCTTTTCATGCACATTGCCGTCACTGCAATAACTTGCTACAACTGCTAAACAAGGACTACTGTTTATATCTATACTTTCATCAAGAGTTATGGGGAAAACATTTGCAGCTTTTAATGCAACAATTTGCTGCTCTTTTACATCTTTAGCAATGTCTATGATGCATCTCTCTATTGTCCAGGGAGAAACAGGCATATCATTGATCCTCGAAATTAGGTGCTTTTGTTTGGTAAATTATCAAACAAGACATCAGGACAACTGAGAAAAGCCTCCTCATAATTACCCTGCCAGTAAATGGTTTTCCATGTTTAGCAATGCACTCCGTAGCTTTGTAGCTACTTTTGGTTGTTTGATTCGTGCTATAAATCACTTTCTTGAAAAAGCTGCTTTGCTTTTCAAAGTGAGATATCGCTTTTTTCAGCAATTTGATCTTTTCTGCATCGTCCTTGAAGAATTTCTCGTGCTGTTTCAAAATGTTGTTTTAGGCTTGATGTTTGCAAGCAATGTTTTAACAGCAGAGTGCACACAGAGCTCTATCATCTCGAGAAACAAAAGTTAAACCTACTGTCCAGGATGCTTGGAAGACCTGACATACAATTTAAGTCTCTTGAAAAAGGCTATTAAACCTCATTTCACAAGCTAAATTCTGTGAATACATTAATATATTAAATACTGAACTATATTAAACTTATTAATATACTGAAGTTAGATTTATTAGTTATGTTATTACTGGGCACTAACTTGTCCACACCCTGAAACACGAAGATTAGCCTCACAAATTTTTCACTACAATGAGACAATCTGCAAAGTTACCCAACAAAGACCAATATACATGACATGTGACCTTGATGAAAAACGAACTTAAGAATAGGGGGGGGGGGGCTTAATTTTGAAAATTGAAAATGAGGCCCTCAAAATTTTATGGTTTAATAGTAAAAATTAAGAATAAAATTACTCTTTTCACTTTACTTGCTAAAAAACTCCCATATATAGCCCCTTCAAAATTTAGTATACCACTTTCTTCAAAGTATCGTCAATATTTTTCTGTACTATAGTTGTCTTTTTAAAAAAAGCAACTTTGAAAGGATTTTTACATTATATGCAACTGTATTTACTACTTGATATAGCTTTAATGCACCCAGAAACCAAACCAGGGGGACAAGAGATTTTAGTACCTGCAAAAATTTAAAAAATCAAATAAATAGCTTTAGAAGTGCTTAAATATAAAAAAGCTTGTAAAGATACTTTTGTAGCCAACTTGATGATGATTTTGAAATTGCTTTATTTGTCAACTACACTTATCCCCACGCAGGAACACCAGAAGCAGGGGGGTAAGGGAGCAATTGCTATATCTTTCCAGATTGCTTTTGTAGAGCATAGTTATTAGCTTAAGTAGATTTTGTTTTGAAATTATATTATTAGAAGTAACTTTTGTTCATTTATTCACTTATTTAACATTTTTATTTATCCTCTGACTTGCAAGACAACGTTGAAGGTGAGAAACTTAAGGAAACCATCATGCGATTACCCTAAACTGCTATTGAAAATCTTAAGATATTGCTCCTTGATTAAAATTTTATTTAATTTTTTTAGTTTGCATATAGATATAATTGTAGATCTACAGTAATTCAGAGCTGCTAGTTTTTTTCCTGAGGAGACAACAGAATGGCTAAAGGAGGTATTAAACTGCAACTTGTTGATTGTGCCATCAATATGACCTTTCTACTTTTCCGTTCTTGTAATTTTCAGACAAAATATTTAGACTGCTACTTATGGGAAACAACAGACATGTATCTCTGTACTTCTAACGTAATGCCACATAACTTTTTGCTTTGTGTTCAAGTAACTCCAGTTTGATTTAACAAATTATTCACCTCCTATGATGTAATAAATGGACCACTATATAATTTTGTATATTGTAAATATCTGTTTAAACGTTAGTCTGTTTGCATCAATTTGATTTTCTTACTTGGGTGAAGCTTATTTTTATCTAATTTGTTTTGTGAGGTTTCCCACAAATCTATTTTTTGGCACATCCAAATATTTTTTAAACTGTTTTGTGATATTTTTTAAACTCTCCTTTTGGCTTTAATTTATTAAATTGTGTGACTTGGCTTTTCATGAATCCCCCTTCTAACTAATTAGCTTTTCCCCACCAATCTTTGATTCATAGCATATAAATCCAAAATTTGACTTGTCTTAATTTTTTATTGGGATTGGGACTTAATCTAGTTTTTCTAAACTGTATTTGGTGAAAAGCTCAGAAGTGTTCTTATCAAAGTTTTCAAAACCAAACAACCTATAGGGCATCACTGTTAAAAGAATCCTCAAGAAATTTTAGTATGGAACAATCAGAGAATCTGCTTGATTTGACTTAGATTTAAGCTGCTGCATAAATCAACCTTTAGCAAACAGTTTATCAATCATTCTAGGCAACCAAATTTTACAGCAGGTAAAGAACTATCAAACATCTTTTGCTAATCACATGTAATGAGCTGATTGTATAGCAATTGCATTTTTGGGATCAATTCAAAACACCATTTTCATCAAAATACTTTACACTTAAATACAGCTCAATCAGGTCAATTCTAATCAATGCACACTGCACAAAACACATTCAAGTAATCAATTTAACTCAAAGATAAAACAAAAATAGGCAGTGTAAACAGTGAGCAATGTCTAGTGTGTGTGTTTTAATGTGCTTATAAGAATAAGAAACATTTGGACTTTTTAATAAAAACAATGACTGCACAATAATAGAACCATTAAACTTCTCCATTTTCAAATAACTGGCTACATTTTTTCTCAAATATGAATGTAATACTGGTAGTTAAGAATTTGTGACCAAATTTAGGAAAAAAGTTTGTTTAATTCGTGACTAATCAATATACAGTATTATTGTAAAAAAGCCTCATGGCTTGTTACATTTACCAAGAAACTTGAATAAATTTTATTAAGGTTAGTGCTTATTTTAATTTCAAAGAAAAATTTGAATCTTTTTGATAAAAATGTGTTGAGAAAGTAAATATTTTGGCATGGGGTCTACTTTAAAGTCAATGGCAATAAAGTCATCATAACCTCAAATTTTGAGTCTTTAGCATCTGCATTTAATAAAGAAATTTTCAAAACTATTACAATTATGGACACAGCAATTGCACTGATAAAATACACAACAAAGTTGTTTTTTAGCAAAGCTAAATTAGTGCAATTATTGCTCATTGACAATGCTGGCAAACTTCGGTATCTACCATTCATAATATTAGCATTTTACAGCTATATAAGAAATAAATTCATGTATTAATTTATAAAATAGTTTATTTTGATGTTCTAGATCATTTAAAAGTGCTTTGTAGTTTTGAATAAAAAAAATGCTCTAAACTAAAATTTGTCATTTTTTTATATTTTGCACCCCCATTGAAATTTTCTACACCCAATATATATGGGTTTTTTTGAAAAAAATTTTTTTTAATATGAACATGTTTATTTATATGGATACCATATTTTTTAAGGGCCTCATATAAATTTAAATTTTAAGCCCCCCCCTATTAAGATCACGTGAGTATAAAATCATTTGGTGTGCCTTAAAAAATCAGCTTGCGTGCCAGAGGTTGCTGACCGTGGGCTAGAGGTTTGGTACCAGAATCAAAATTTTTAAAAATTAAATGTGCAATAATGGTTTTTTTAACTTTGTTTCACAATGTCATTTTTTATTTATGTGGTGTCTTGTGGATTAGCATGGCACAACAAGGCATTGATGAATGGATTGTAGTACTCAAATTCAATTTTCAGTAGCAACATTTCAATTTTTTTCTTTTAGGTTATACAATAAAGTAATTATAGATTTTGCAAATAAAGTTATATATAAAATTAAGCTTAGGATTAAAAATTAACTAAGGTTAATTGAAGCTCAGTTCAACATAAATTGCTTTGGCTTGTGTGTAAATTATATTGGACTAGCATTAAAACCAATTTTAACAGGTATGTGTATGCTAATCTACACTTAAGCAGACTCAAATGGCCTAAGTCATTTTCACCCTAACATAGCTTTGACCATATACCCAAACTTAACTTAACCACATCTTAATTTATACTCTTACTTAGCTTTAACCATGTCTGAATCAAAATTAAAAATAGGACCATAAATTAAGATGAAATTGATTAATACACAAATTTTGTTGCAGTTGCAATCAAAAAGTAACTTCCACAGTTTCACATTGGGTGCATCTCTACATTTAGTGCTGATGAGCTTTTAAAAGTTGTTTACTGTAAACATTTTAATGTCTCTAGATGTCGGTTGATTTCTGACTGACAAAACATCAGTTTAAATACCTTGCTGATTTTTAATTTGGTATTGTAACTGGTGAAGCATTTGAATTTTTTAATGATAGTTATGTTATATTAAAATGACTTAGGCTAATTTGAGTACAACCAAATTTGTTCCAATTGAAAACTTAATGTGAGCCCCATATAATTTGCACTTAAGCCAATGCAATTTAAGTTAAATTCGGCTTCAAGTTCCTTAATCATATCTAATTTTCAAGTCCTAAACTTAATTTTATAAATTAGCTTCATTTATAAAATCGATAAGTATTTTATAATATAACTTAAAAAACAGAGATGCTCTAACTGGAAATCAAACCTGAGTACTGCGATTTATTTACCACTGCTATACTTGTTGCACCACGTTAATCCACAAGACACCATGTAAAAAATTGCCAATATGAGAATAGAGTTAAAAAGCTATTACTAAACCTTGATTTTCAAAAATTTCAAATCAAAAATTCAAAATTTTCAAACAACTAGATTCTAGTACCGGACCTCTAGTTATTGCCTAAAACTTATTTATATCACTTAAAGAAGTCACTGTAAGTGATTTTTTTTGGAGAAACTAACCTAGACTCCCTCCTTTAAGCACCAGAATAAAATAAAAAAACTAAGAAAAAAAGGGTCTCTCTAAAAGCAATAGTAACAGCAGGGGGATTCGGGTTAGTTTTACAAACAAAAATCGCTTACAGTGACTTTTTGAAAAGACCCACTTATTCAACATGTACTAAGCAATAAAAAATATAAAACACTCAATATAACATACCCTTATCCTTTTTTGTAAAAGATTCTTTTGCATTAAGGCACTTTTTACATGAAGCAATACTGTAAAAAATAACTATTTGAAAATTGATTCATTTACTTGATTTTAACAAACTAAATACCAATTAAATTTCAAAACACAATATGAGTCATAAAAAAAATTGAAAGTACTTACATATTTGCTTTTTCAGTTTTTTCCCATTCTTTACAGACTCCCAGTTTAACAACTTCATAATTGACAGACACCATGTCAATTAACAATAAAAATTACAATTTATATAATAATACACTTAAATAATAACAATAAAAAAATACACTTAAAAACAATTTATATAAATACTAGAAAATTTGTTTAAAAAAGTACTTAATCAAAGTTCTTGTTTTTAAACTTAGTAAATACAGTTATTAACAAACCTATTAAACTTTGTGCTAAATCTGCAATAAAAAGTTCAGCTGGTAATGTGATTCATCAAAATATTGATAAGTAAATGCAAGTCATTAAATCACATAAAAGATAAGTTTATCTTTTAAAGATGTAAGTTAATGAGAATGGCAATAGCTTAACAATAAATTTACAGTTCTCGTTCACTATTTTCCAAGTTTAGTTGATTACTTTTTGAATTTTAAGGAATCCATAAAGCGTACAAGGTTAATAACAACGTACAGTGATTGAGACCCAAATTTGCCATCTTAAGTTTTTCAAAAAAATTAATATTTTTAACAACTAAAACTGTTTGACTGAAATTTATTTCAAGCCTCAAATGGTTTGAAACAAAAATATTAAACTATTGTTACCTATTTTTAAATTCAATTTTGGAGTATCGCAATTGTATTCAATTTTTTTATAACTTAATACAATAGTTTTTTTATTCTTTAGAACACCATAAATTTTTATCTATATTTGAGATGGTGGTCAAGCAATTTAAATTATTGTAATAGAAAATAAAAGAATAAACAGAATATATTAGAATGTATTAGAATTACCATGTGTAATTTTTCACTGGTTCCTTTTTGTCAGTCCTTAATGTGCTTTTGTGCTTTAGTTTGCATAGTAGCAGTTGAGAAATTTAACAAACAAACATACATACATACATACAAAACAGAAGTCTTAGATATCACAAAAGTCATCAAAGTAAAATTCATATAATCAAAGTTTATTGATTTATCACTTTTGCTATGATGGCTTTTGTAAGATTCAAGACTTCGGTTTCAATTCTAATATGATTGTATTCCGACTGTTTGATCCACAGTTTATCGGTTTTCTGCAAGACGTTTCAGTGATTTCTTAATGAACAATCAAAAAACAGATTATTAATATACATAAATAAATGAATAAACAAATTAATAACTATTGAAAATAATAAATGATATGTTACAGAAACTATAGTGATAAATTAATTAAATATATTTAGATAAAATTTTTTAACACGGCGATTGATTCATGAGCAACTAAACTTTGTATACAGCCAATATTAAACACTTTCGTATATAAAATAAGTAAACTACAAGACAAGGTGACAACTGACAATGTGGTTGAAATAGAAAAGTTTTTTGGAAGAATAAAATAGTAAGTTAATTTTTGTTCCTCAAATGCTTCAACATACAAAATGCCCGCTCTATGCGTGATAAGTGGGAAAGAGTGTTAGGTCGGTTCAGTTCTGTTTTTTTTATTTCTGCTCCGCCACATAGTAGAAGCACAACTATAGTTATTAAATGATAAACATAATTAAGACTGCGAATTGGAAAAAAGGAAGAAGCAACAAAACGAGTGTACATTGAAGCTTGCAAGGCCAGTTTTTTTGACTAGATGACCATTTAATGGTCTTTCACTGTCTTGTTTGTTTAACTGAAACTAAAATAAATTTATATTTGATCTGCTTTTTTTATACTTTTTTTTCAAATGGTTGATTTACTGTATTTATTGAAAACTTTTTTTTTGTTGAACTAAAAAAAATAAACTTCTTGTTTTGTCTTGCAAAGACAGAAATGAATTATTTGTAGAAGTTGTTATTTATTTATTTACTAGATGACCATCTTTATATTTGTTCTCCTTGCTCGCAGAAAAGCAACTGAAGCGCTAATACATAGGGCAAGCAATTACCCCGACCTGCTTCCGAAGATGTCAGGATATTGTAATCCGCTTGAAATTTTCTTGAGATATGACTGAAATTAGAACTGCTTGCCAAAACCACCAAGCAGGGAAATGTGCCCCAAAGTGTCTTTTCCAAGGACACAACAGAATGGCGCGAATAGGTTTTGAATCAAGACCATGTCGATAACAATCCCGGAGCTCTAACCACTCGACCACGTTGCCGACGCTATGTAGAAGCCAGGTTGCTTTACCTTAAGATCAACTTCGGACAGCTACATGCAAAGCCATTACTGAAAATAACCCTTTGGATCAAAGACTCAACTAGAATAATAGCTATATCAACTCAGCTTCCGAAATATTACTTTATAAAATTCTTCATAAATTTTCATGCATTTTTCCAAAATTTTAAATAAGAAAAAGAGAATAAAGTGGACTACAAAATTAAAAAAATTTGTGCTGATATAACAGCAAAAACTTTAAGTAAAAATTTGATAAATCTTATATTTAAAAGTGAAAATTTATCATTTAAAACAATGTTTTGCAACGTATCATCTGAAACTATGTGCCGCAAGAAAAAGGGTTTTAATTAAATGCCATCTTAAGCTCCAGCAAGGTTCTCTAACTGACTTAAGTGAATCATAAAATCTAGCTACTTTGTGATTAAATTAGGGCGTCGAACCGAACCCGAACCGAATCCGTAAACTGGTATTAACCGTTATTATTCTTTGAATCTAAAACGGAATTAAGTGAACCGGTAAAAATAAAATTTTCCGAACCTGAACCGAAACTTTAATTTAAACGGATCCAATTCGACGCTTTGGTTTTAATTTTATATGTGCCAAGAGGAATCATAATTTCGTACCTGAAGTTGCCACAATTTGTTTGGTTACTTGTTATGTAACAAAACAGAGATGACATAAACGACTTTTTATAGGCGATAAATTAAAGCAAACTGGTGACGTGACTTAAATAAAGAAAAGGCTGTTTCAAATAAATAGTATGCTAGAGCAGTAAAATAAAAGATTTATTGAAAAGGTGTCGCATTAAAAATAATGAAATGAAATCATAGACAAAATTTAGTTCTTTAAGACTATAACGATTATTTTTAAATTTGTTAAATAAGGTAGTACAAGATAAAAAAACTTTTTTGCTGTTGCTGGCCGCATTACAGAGTTAATTTTAACTAATGGCCGCCAAATGAAATTTTGTATTAGTTGTATAAACACTCCCTAGTGTTTAAGTTCATTGATAATAATTTTTACTCTTACCGATTGTCATAGGTGGGCACGAAAGTACCGCAGTACTTTTACTCGGTACTTTTGAATTATCCAATTTAATAGTAATAAAAAAACTATTTTTGAAATTTTTTTTTTATTTTTATTTTTGAATTAGCCTACACTATTTTTGAATGTCAATTGAAATTCAATGTATGACAGAGTTATAACTATTAAATTGGATTATTCAAAAGTACCGAGTAAAAGTAACGCAGTAACCCGGTACTTTTACTCGGTACTTTTAAATAATCCAATTAATTAGTAATAAAAAAACTTTTTTTTTTTTATTTTTTATTTATTTATTTATTTTTGAATTACACTATTTTTGAATGTCAATAGAAATTCAATGTAGGCTATGACAGAGAAGTTAATAGTTATAACTATTAAATTGGATTATTCGAAAGTACTGAGTAAAAGTACCGTGCCCACCTATGCCGATTGTAACAGAACGAAATGTCACCACTTTTAGCGATCGATTTTATTCATGTTTGTCATACATTGCACACCTAGTAATGATTTCTTTAATTTGCAAGCTTGCAAATGAACCTGCAAAATCAATCAACCTAAGCTGCTATTGTCACATTAAAGCTGCTAACGAAATTGTATATTAAAAATTTTGTACTAAAGGTAAACCAAAGTAGCATGGTTATAATTGCTTCGAAAAAGGGAACAATTTATGTTACATTAAATTTGTAGCGGAATGACGCGAGTAGAATTTGAACAGCGACCGTGTCAAAAATATTAGCTTTCTTGCTCGGTTGCTATTTGCTACACCTTATTTGTCATATACGCAGGTAAGTTGCCAGTCTAATTAGGATCTAATAAATGCATACATACACCCAGTGGCGTACGCAGAAAGTTTCCGAGGGGGCGGCCAAAGTTTCGTCACAATAGTTTGAGGTTACAAATCAACTTGGGGAGTGCCGAAGGCACGACCATTATAGGGTTCAAATTCAGGAGCCCCATAGGCAAGAATTTCAAAAAATTGATGTTCTCTAGAAAAAAAGGGTTTTGATAGTGATCTCTAAAAAAAAGGTTTTCATTTCGATTTCGTCTCTCATTTCGTCATTTCTCCCCCAAAATCAAAAAAAAAAGTCTTCACTTTGATTTCGTCTCCGATTTCGCCATTTCTCTCTCAAAATCATAGCGATCTCTAAAAAAAAGTCTTCACCTTAAATCTATCTTCAACTTACCACTTTTCGTCCGAACTACATAATAATCTCTAAAAATAACATCTGCAGGAAATGCAAACTATAAGTGCTATTTTCAAGGGGGGCCTGAGGCGACTGCCTCATTCGTCTCACCCAATATCCATAACTGCTAAAACTGTTTGGCTTTGCTCTAGTGCTTCTAAAACTGCTTGATTTGCTTTATATTCTCTCATTTTTAGGGTCCGAGGGGGAGGCCATGGCACAGTGGCCTCTCCCTCGGTACGCTAGCGCATACACCAGTACAAAAAACTGACTTTGATACGCCTGCACAACGTCGTTCAGGGCGAAGCCCCCTACGGCTTCGTTCTCTTGCCTCATTCTACTACTATCAATACGTATGTCGATGTAGCTATAAACGCGTAGTTTTAAGACTCTATAGTTATGCTTCTTAGCAGCTCACTAATGCCTCGTAAGCATCTGCTATTTTAGAGAAGATTGTGGTCATGAAATTAATGCTCACTAATATAGCGATTTAATTGCGTATTCGGGATAGCACTTTCTTTTGGCAAAATATAAAAATTTTAAATTGTCGTCGTCGTTTGGAAGGGCATCCACTCTAGGGCAAACACAAACAGGACTGATGCTGTGGCTCTAACCCAATGGTTTTCAACCTTTTTGGTGGAGCGGAACCCCAATGAAACATTCCAGAGGCTTGAGGAACCCCTGTGCAATAATTTCATCGTCTTATGCAAAAAACATCATTTGATTAATGAAATGAGATTAAAATACTCATGTTCAGATTTATTTACTATAAAAATATTAATAAAAACTGTAAAAAATTATATTTATTCTCGTAAAAAATTCAATTGGAAACTTGAGCCTAATGTTTTTCCACAACTCTTTAAGATTGGTGGTTTGGGGTAATAACACACACGAAGTTCATCTTCCACAGATAGCAATTGTGCTCGCCTCTTGTAGTACTTTATTGTTGTCAGAGCTGAAAATCCAAACGCACAAAAGTAGGAGGTTGAAAACTGCACAAGAAGTCGAAGCGCTTTTTGGGCAATAGCAGGATATTCCTTATCAACCAACAACCAGAATGCATCCAAGCTAAGCTCAGAATGCTTCAACTGTAATGTTCTATTACTTGAAACACTAGCAAGTTCTTCTTCTTCTGTTAATGTAAATTGTTCTTCAGATGGCTCAAATTCCACAAATGGGCTTCTAACCCAGTCATACTGGTCAACAGATATCGATGAAAAATATTTGTTAAAATTTATTAACATAGTGTCCAAGTGGTTCAAGATTAGTTGTGCAATTTTCGGACGATTGCTTGGAGTACTTCGAAACATTTCAAAATTTCCTGCAGTTATGCGTTTCTTCCATATTGTCTCTTCTAAAAATTGATTATCACCTTTGCTATATCATAATGCAAACTAACTAATTCTGTAATGATACTGTAGTGAACAGGGAATTATAATACAATACAGTAAAGTAGCCTACTGTACTGTAATTCCCTGTTTATTACTAGTTAGTTCGCATTGCGATGTAGCATAAAGGCCCGTTTCCACTACGAGCGTGGAAAAAAGCATTCTTTGTTTGTTTTATTGCTTTTTTTTTGCGCTCGCTTTAATTTTAATAGCTCGCTTCAATCGAAGATCAATAAAAGAGAGAAAGAATGCTCTTTTCCACGCTCGTAGTGGAAACGGGCCTTAATTGATAATTCAATCGCCATTATGACGTTCCGCGGAATCCTGGTTGAAAACCATTGGTCTAACCTTTTACTACCCCAGGCTGCTGTACTGCCCGGATCAGGTGCTGGCAGTGATGTTGTTAAGCCAGCATCGGGTTTCATAATCCAAAACCATCAGACCTCGTGCTCCATGTGGTGCCCGATGTATGGGGCACGCTATTAGAGCGTGGTCAGCGGTTTGTTCAGAGGCGCTGCACTCGCAATTCGGTGAAGGAGCGAGACCCCATTTGTGCATGGACGAATGGAATCGCCCGACACCAGTCGGTTGAGTTTAACCCAACCCAAGCTGAACTTTAAATTAATTATTGCAAAATAATTTTAAGGAAAGTTGAAGGGGCAAAAATTTTGTTAGGGAAGCCTTCACCCCCTGGCTCCCTAATTTCAACACTCTTACTTGTTATAGCGTAAAATAGCCCAAAACATTTGATAACAAAAAAAAATTTCAAAAACTTTTCGCTCGCGCTTTTAGGTCTCTCAGTATTATTATTATACGTTCATTTAACTTTTTTGAATTAAACAATGTTGGTTTTGCAATTTACACCTAAATAGTTTTGCCAGTGAATAGGTTCAGAGTTTAACTTTTTAAAACTTATACGTGCCAATCAGAAATACCTACACTTTAAAAATTTCAAGTATGCAATTGTTTGCTATAATTCTCCAAGATACATGCCAGTTGAGGCCTATGAGAAACCATTTGGCTACAAACATAGCCTTACAAATTCGAGAGGAGAAATAGGACATCATCGTTATCTCAACCTGTTCACCAAAAATTTCGAAAACAATCTCATTTTTGGGCAATGAACACATTCGAGGCATATAATGCACCTGTACAAATGTTTCTCGGAAGAATGGAAGTTATTTTACGTCTAAATAATAGTTTATTTCAATGTGATGTACACCAGATTCAATCATACAATTGTCTTTTGGGGGTAAAGTTGATTACTTCAACGCATAGTACTTCTGAATTGATTTTGGGCGCCAAAAAGATTTCGGGTACATGACAAAGCTAAATACATTCTGGTGAGTTATAGTCTAAGCCTATTTGTTATAATCCAACAAAAAAACTTAACTCGACACTCTTCAGGAGATAAGCGTTGGAATGAAGTAAAGAAAAATTCAAATGATTTTCTAATAAATTGAGAAAGGCGTCAAAACGCGTGATCACCGCAAGATTTTCAAGTTGTCAACGAACTCTTTGTGGCGGAGTAAATTTGGCTTGCATAATTTGATGTAAACCGCTTCTAAAGCAGATAAATGAAAAGACGAACGGCCAAATGAAAGAATAGTAAATTTTCCATCACTGTAATTTTTGGTGCGCAAAGGGTTATCTAAAAGGTGTTGACCAATTGCGAAATCACTAAACATGACTGGGGTTAAAAATTTGCCAAACCAATGGAAATGTTGCGAGAGTTTGAAATTTGGCCAGTTATAATAACTTTGGCACTTGTTGACGAATTGTGTCCTGTAATCGTTCAGATCTGCGGCCTGCGTACCGACTATTACAGTGACACGAAAAATCATAAACTACATTGCTTTAAAGCGAAGCAGGTAACGCTTTCTTTTTGATTGCAGGAAGAAGTGGGCGAGATATAAAATTAACACGTTGTTTTACTGCAAAGAAGCATTTTTTCACACTGGCTTTGATTTTACTTTTATATCTGATCGAAGGAGTTCCCAACCAGGGCAGATGAAGATAGACAGGGCATTTCTTCACCGCATGTGAAGTAAATAACTTAAAATCTTTTATTTTACGGGAAATTATTTTTACAATGATGTGGTCGGGATAGCCATTCATGAGTAGTATTGAAAAAAATTTTTTAAGTTCAGCTTGCAGTGTAACGTCTGAGCAGATCATTAAGGCCCGATGTACAAGGGTGGAAATTAAACAGATTTTTTTTTTCACGGCTGAAGGATTTTCATTTCAGGTATTGTCCTGTAAATATGGGTTTACGGTAAACAGATGTAATAAGTTTAGAGCCCACCTTTTCCACATGCATATTAAGAAAAAGAAGAGATTGATTTACTTCTTTTTCAAACGTAAACGGTAAGGGGCGTAAGGAGTTTAATTGAGAATAAAATGCATCGCAATTCTTTTGCTATCAAAAGTAGCAAAAGTATCGTCCACGTAGCGATAGTACATCGCTGGTTTCTTCATTCTTCCAAACAATAAAGATTGATAATGACCGACAAAAATATTAGCCAGTGCAGGACCCAAGGCGGATGCCATGGCTACACCATCTATTTGTCGGTACATGACATAGTTCAAACTGAATTCAACATATTTATTTAGTTGGTGTTTGCATCGGTTTAATAAAAACTTTACGCGGAAAAGACGGAGCTATAAGGTCACAGCTATAAAGAGCGTCAGCACAAATACTAATAGTCTCTGCTAGGAGAACATTAGTGAAATGACTGGATATATCAAAAGAGCAAAGGAAAGCAGAAGGGGGTAAATCAAATTGTTTAATTACCTGAGAAAAAGTGAAAGACTTTTGAAGGCAGTTAGTAGAATATAAGAGTAGGGCAGGATCAAGAATAGACGTAAGCCACTTTGCTAAGAAGCGCTGAGCTGAGTCAATCATGGATAGAATCGGTCCTAATGGTAAATCTTTTTTATGAGTCTTGGGTAAGCCATGCAACCAAGTTCGTTGTGATCTGGTTGGTCTAATAGCTTTGTAGAAACTAGGTGGTTGTAGACCATCTTTTTTCAATTGTAGAAGTTGTCGTTGTATTTTGGACTCAACTTTAGCTCTATCATCAAAATCACAGGATGGGCCAATAAACTCACACATGGTGGTATCACGCAAAATCTTTTCCATCTTAGGGATGTAGTCGCTTTTATCCATAAAAATAACGCCAGAACCTTTGTTCGGTTTAGTTATTAAAATATCATTGTTCGAGCGGAGAGACTAGAGCGCTTGTAGACGTTCTTTGTTCATCAAACAATCACCAACATCTACCGGAGTTTCACAGTACGAATAAGCTACGTCATTTAATTTTTCTCGAAGAGCCGACATTCTCATAAGTTGGATTTAAAATTTTCAAGAAGTTTAATTTTTTCATTAAGCTGACTAACCATAACTTTATCAGCTTTGGAATTTACAGTATCGTCAATTTCTTTGCATCTGCTTACAAATTCAATAGCAAGAAAGTTCATTCTTTCACTTACTTTATCGATTATTGACTCTATTTTAAAGATCTTTTTTTATTTTATTTAGTTTTTTTAATTTTATCCAATTTTTTGTCAGCATTCATTTTAAAGGTTATTTTCTCTTTTTTTCTTTTTAAGAAAAAAATTTCTTGAAGCAATGCACAGAACTGGTTATTGAACTTGCTTCGGTAATAACCTATTTTGATCGCGAAAATCAAGCTGATGTTACCTCAACCAAGGCTTTTCGAAAAACAACTCCATCCCCACAGTTCTACAACTGCAAACTTCAATACAACTTACGCCAATCTTTCGATAACAATAACTCCAATTAACACTCAGCAATCTCCACAATAATAATCAGAAATTTTTTCCATCTATTGTATATACACTACGAATTCGAAAACAAACGGGACTTTTTTGTTACATTATTTTGAGTTCTTACGAATAGATTCTATGATTAAGTAGATTCTATTCTATGATTAAGTAGAACTTAAAGCATAATAAATAGTGATTATGGTGTTTATTCCATTTCTAGAATTTATATTTATCCTTCCGACTCGCAGGAAAGTGTCGGAGGCATTGTTTATAGGGCAAGCAATTACCCCGACCTGCTTCCGGAGATGTCAAAATATCGTTGTTGGGTTAAAAATTTTTATTTTTTATAGTTTTCTAGAGATGTGACTAAAATTTAGTAATAATTTCTAAGACTGTCAAGCAGGGAAAAGTGGCATATGCTAAAGTATCTCTACCAAGGACACAGCAGAATGGCGCGTGTACGTTTGGAACGGCGACCATGTCGATCACAATCACGGCGCTTCTAAATCACTCGACCACGCTGTCAACCATGCTACGTTACAATGAATCCAAGCATACAATAAAAACTTTGATAATGAAACAAGGGTTTGCTAGGTCAATGCAATAGCAATTGGGCAATAAACCATCACCACGATTGCGCTTTATTTGTGACACAAATTTATTATCAATTTTCCTTAAAAAATGATTTCAAACTTGTGCAGCAACCTTTTACATGATATGTGGGACAGACGGGGGTTTGTTGTAACGATTTGAGTTAAATCTGCATCAACGTCTAAAAAAACGTAATTAAATACAAGTTTTTTTGCTACTGTTTAGAGCTATTTAAGAACTTCAACGGAGTTTCTGATGATATGTAAGAACAACGGAGTTTAGAAAGTAGAAAGTAGAACGAAGTTTCTGATGTAAACACTTTTTGAGATATAGTGGCTAAAAATTTTATTTTTACTGAAACAATTTACCCCGTCCTGGAGTATGTCGTTAGAACACACAAGATAAGTGATAGCTATCACTCTTATACCAAAAATATAGCTCATACCATGACTTATTGGACACATACAACAGTAGAAGCCAACATTAAAAGTTTAATATACTGAAAATTAATAAAATAACAACATTGCAAAAAAAGTCACCTACATACCACAGTATACGTTAAAAGTTTAATATGCTGAGTTATCAATAAAAGAACAATCGCAAAGAAAGTAACACTAAAAAACTGTTAAAGCTTTTAATAATCAACATCAGTTAGCATAAATTACAAACATATGGAACTGATACATTTGTGCAAATTAAGTTTGCCCAGGTTTTTACATTTGATGCACTAAATTTATTCTTTACCAGACATCGAATTACTGTATTTGTCATTACAATTTAAGCATTCGCTGTTATTTTTCCTTGAAAAACTTTACCGCCTTTTCCTGCTTTAGATTTTTTGCTAGTCTTCTTTTTTTAATTGATTGCTCTTCCCTTGGTTTGGGAGTGCTCGTCAAGACAGCAAAGCGACGTTTTTTCTTATCACGTTTTTCTGTTTTTTTGATTCAGCCTTTCGAAACGGTCGGATTGATTTCTGTGCTGTGTCATTATGGTCTAATTCAGATTCACTTGAGGCACCTCTTCTTAACTCTTTTCTCAAGGAAGCACTGGAAATTTATGACATTATTTTCTGTTAAAGATGTGGTGTGATTTGTGAAACAAGAATGTTATACTTTTTCTGGCATAATGGTCACTGGTGTAGCTGGGTAGAAACTTCTCATCAGTAAAGATGTTCCTGCTAAATACTGTAGAAATATTCCGGATACAGAAAGAGCTTTCTGTATATTTACCGAGGACGTTGCTTTTGATTTACGTTACGACTAGGACGTTGCTATTGCTTCTGCTTTTCTGTATATTTACCGAGGACGTTACCAAGGAAGCGCTTCTTTGACAATCTTAGGAAGATCATTAATAGTGAGCGGTTTACCTTAATGAGTCCTCATGTGATCAACGCAAGCTGAATTGTTGTAACGTTTGAAACTTCAATCCAGTGCGGTGGAAATGACGGAAATGCCATGCTGTTTTCCTTGCAATAATGTATCATTTGGATTGAAGTGTGTGAGTCGTGCTTACCTAGTATTAACAGCATGTGCTTTTCTTTGATGCACTTTACCACTTTGAGGAAGTGTTTCATAAAAATTAAAAAGCTTTCTACAGTCATCCATATTGATGAGTGAGCTGTGCCAGTACAACTTGGAGGACCATTTTTAATAAAATAATTTTTAAAACAAACTCTTGAAAAGATAAATACGAGGGGCATTTAGAAAGTAATGCAATCAGGTTTCTTTTCATCACATTGAGTTTTAAAGGTACACAAATCGTGCATCACAAGAAAGTATATCGCATGAGCGTTTCATAATTACTTCTCAATGTAATCTCCCGCTTTCTGAACCGCCTTTTCCTACCTTTTAACATGTGCACATATTCCTTCATTGTGATATTCTACAGGCTGCGTTTTTAACCACTTCCTAACAGTAGTTTTGACCTCTTCATCACTGGAGAAATGTCGTCCTTCAAACTTTCTTTGAGGGGCCCAAACAAATGGAAGTCAGACGGTGCCAAATCTGGCAAATGTGGGATGTGAAATTGTTGTCCAGTCAAAGGAGCTGATGACCTCACAGGTTTTGAGACTGGTGTGAGGCCTAGCGTTGTCATGTTGCAATAAAATCTTAGACATTTTCAAAGCAGGTCGAACTCTTCGTATTCTTGCTTTCAACTTTTTTAATGTATCAATGTTAACATCTGAATTGATTGTAGCTCCTTTGGACATGAAGTCTGCCAGTATCACACCAACACTAACCCAGAACAAAGTCACCATCACTTTTCCTGCAAACTACTGAGATTTGAACTTCTTCGAGCGTGGTGAGGTGGGATGGCGCCACTCCATTGATGCTCTCTTTAACTCTGGTTCAAAGTGGTGAACCCAAGTCTCATCTCTGATCACTATTTGCTGCAAAAAGCTTTTTTTACTGTGGCAATACTCCAGAAGTTTAGAACAAGCTTCTAGGAGGGATTGTTTGTGAGCCTCTGTGAGCTGCCTTGGGACCCACCTTGCACACACTTTGAATACTCCAGGGTATTCATGATCTTTACAGCACTCCCTGCACTTACTCCTATAGACTCAGCAAGCTCATTAATAGTGATGCGTCTGTTTTCCTTAATCAATGCATCTGCCTGATCAATGTTAGCAGAACTGTGAACAGAAGATAACCTACCACTTCTTGGCCTATCGCAAAGATCGCTTTCAGCAGGTTCTTCCTGTCCATCATAGATTTGCTTTACCCACCTCGTCACTGTGCTGTAGTCTATCGCACCGTCACCATACACTTGCTTTAGCCTTCTGCTTATGTTCTGAGCTGTTTCTCCCTCCGACAGTAGCAATCACAACTCTTTGCTTCTGCCGACATTGCTTAGGGGAAATCTTGCCAGTTTACCTTCTAACGAAGAAGACATAGAGGGATTGCTTAAAATTTTAATTGCAGATTGCAATAATTTTAACCCTTAATTTTTTACAAAATCTGTAAACCTTAGTTACCAATCTATAATCTGCAAAAGAATCAGATTTTAGTTAAATGAATGCTGGAAGAAATTAAATCAATTGCATTACTTTCTGAACGCCCCTCGTAGATGTGAAATGGTTGAGCCACTAGTTTTAACTTCCAGATAAATTGTTATCAACTGACCTTGCTCAGACGATGAGATAGCCCCGACTTGCTTTGCTCCTCTTTTTGTGAATATTCGATGTGGCTGCAGCACAGTGATGATACCTGTTTCGTCACAGTTATATATATCATTACAATCTAATTGATATTTATTCATGACCTCACTTAAATTGTAAAAAAAACGCTCTAAATTAGTTTGATTAAAACTTGTAACTCGACTTAAACTCGTTGCTTCAGGAGTACAAATGGACAATCTGGGGTGTCTTTTTAAAAACGATGTAAACCAGTCCTCAGCTACCTTTTCCTTGCTTTCTTGCTTTCCAAGTTGGTGGAAAGCAAAGGGTGTTTGCCGCCGCATATTCAAAAGCAAATTTTTAGGTATAAATTGGGGTAGGCACATACAAGTTTTGTTTGAAAAGGGTTGAGACTTTGCTTGCTGCGCGAGTTGTGCATGCGTTAAAGAAAAAAGAGCTTTTTTTTGCAAGAAAGTGCAAGCATTCGCCGGGGTAAAAACGCAATTTTACCTTTCTATCACTATTACATAACTTTTTACAGGTTTTTGTGTAAGAGCACTTGAGTATCTATCATTGTGTGATAATTTACGCTATTTTGGCTTCTATGTTGAGTGAAATTAAAATGGTTTCAGAGCAAAAAATTAATCTGAAATTTCTTGTTTGACTTCGGAAAACTCCAACAGAGGTTTTAAACTTGCAAAATCAAGTTTATCGAGATAATGAAATGTCAAGAACTTGTGTTTTTAAGTCGGACAAATGATTCAAGAAGGGAAGAGAGGAGGTTGAGGATGATTCCAAAATTGGAAGGCCTTCACCAGCAGAAATGATAAAAACATTGAACTTGTGAGGAAAAGTGCGCGAAGGCCGTCGGCTGACTGTTCGTATGATAGCAAATAAACTGGGCATTAGCTGCCAAAGAGTATGGACAATCATTAGGGAAGAATTGGGGACGAAAAAGATCTGTGCCAAAATGGTCTCACGTTTGTTGAACAAGGACCAAATAGAGCGGCGTGTTCTAGTGTGTCATGACATCCTGGATTGACTGAAAACTGAACCGCATTTGTTGAGGAGAGCGGTGACGGGTGATGAGTCGTGGATATTTGAGTAATGTTCACTCACCAAAAGACAGGGCCTTGAGTGGAAGAGTGCAAGAACACCAAGATCCAAAAAAGCGAGGCGATTTAAGTCCAGAGTGAAGGTAATGTTGATTGCTTTTTTCGATGTGAGCGATGTCGTGCTCATGGAGTTTTTGCCACAATCAATCAACACATCTACAAAGGCATTTTACAGTGTTTAATGCGATCAACACGAGAAAAAAGATGAGATTTGTGGGGAAAAAGCTCCTGGCTCCTCCATCATGACAATGCCCTGTACACAATGTCTTGAGTATCCATGAATTTTTGGCCAAAAATAACATTACTGTGTTTGACCAACCGCCATACTTACCTGATCTGGCTCCCTACGACTTTTTCCCTTCCAAAAACTCGAAAAAGTCATCACAGGATCGCATTTTGAGCATGTAGAAGCCACAAAAAAGGCCGTGACAAACGAGCTCTGAGAAATCCCGCAAGAATCCCTCCAGGAGTGTATGGAAGCGTGGTAGAAGATGGCAAAGTTTATCAAAGCTGAAGGGGACTACTTTGAAGGAGAAAAGTTGTAGTTTTCCGTTAACGCTTATAATAAAGATTTTACGTTTACAGTCTCAATACTTTTCGAACAGACCTCGTAGTGCAAATCAGACTCCTTTTTAATGTATTAAACTAATAAATTTTCCTGTTTCTGCGTAACGATTTGTCTTGGAGTGATTTATTCAATTGAACCTTTTTTCTCAATTTAACTTTTTCACAAAATTTTTGCAAAGTCATGAAATTAACCGAAAATTAAATATGCGTATACTGTACAAGGAAACCTAATTTTTACAACATCTATGTTTATTGATTTACTCAAAAATATCTTTAGCATTTTTTATAGGCAATAACTATCTATTTAAGAAAATACTTAAGTTTACATTTGCTAAACATTTCTTAAAAAATCAGCAGCCTAACAATTTTTGCAGTTAGTAAAATAATCTTTTTTTGCAGTTAGTAGAATATGTATGACGGAGCGACAACAACTGTGAGAAGTGCAGCAGGGTTGACTGAACAATTCAAGGTAGGTGTTGGACTCCACCAAGGTTCAGCACTCAGCCCATTTCTTTTTGCCATCATCATAGACAGGCTGACGGAGGACATCATGAAGGACGCACCATGGGATATGCTTTTTGCAGATGACATATTCCTGTCCGAACAAAATCATAGGGAGCTAGAGGAGGATCTGGAGATTTGGAGAAATGCACTGGAGAGAAGAGGCCTGAAAGTGAGCCGGAGCAAGACCGAATATTTGAGGGTTGTGGGTGTGGATAATGGAGAAGAGTTGAAGCTGCAAGAAGAAAAGGTAAAGAGAGCAAAAAACTTTAAATACCTAGGTTCAACAGTTAATAGCGATGGAAGATGTGAAGAAGAAGTAAAGAGAAGGATTCAAGCAGGATGGATGAGTTGGAGGGCATTCTTTATGGAATGGAAACGGTGGCAGTGACGGAAAGACAGGTGGGAAAAATGGAAGTTGCAGAGTTCAAAATGGTGAGATGGGCACTGGGAGTGACAAGAAAGGACAAGATAAGAAACGAATACGTGAGAGGGACCGCAAAAATTGCAAAGCTGGGAGACAAACTTCGGAATGCAAGGCTACGTTAGTATGGACACGTAAAAAGGAGAGAAGAAGACTACGTGAGAAAAAAGATGATGGAGATGGCGGTGCCAGGCAGGAGGAAAAGAGGAAGGCCAAGGAGAAGGTGGATGGATTTGGTGAGAAAAGACAAGGAAAGGGTTAGAGCTAGGAAGGAGACGAAGTAGATCGAGTGAAATAAAGAATACTGTCGCGCTGTGGCAACCCCGAGTAGGGAGAAGCCGAAATAAGAAGAAGAAGAAGTAGAATAAGCTTATAGTCTAGCTTACATATTGTACATTTCAGTTGCAACTTTACGCAAAGATTTTTTTTCATTAATCATTCTTAGGGAAGCTTCTTCCGTAACCATCAAGGATGGTGCAGCTCTTTTAGTTTCCTCTTATAATTTCTCATTATCAGTGGCGTACGGAGAAATTTTTCAAGGGGGGGGCTTGCAAGTCAAAAACACGATTATTAAAAGTGGTTCTGGTCAACTTATCCAAACTTACATTCCTTTTTAAAGCGCCTTAAAGTTGAATGACGTTTTTTTTGTTACCTAACTGTAAGCACAACTATGAAATATCAATAAGATTTTTAACGAGTTTAGCTCAATGATATAATTAAATTAATTCAGCTCAAATTGAACTCAATTTCAATAATGGCTACAATCACAAAGCATTGCTACAGAAGTATGAGAATAATTCACCTTGTGTAGCTACATATATGAATTAGTTGAATGAGATGGTAATCGCATTTTGGTGAAACAGACTGTTAGATTTTTTCACAATTATATTTTAGTTGCATGATAGTTAGTTTCAGAAATATTCAACTCTAACTACTTTATCGAGCACTCTGTATTGCAACTAAAGTCAACTACATCTAGCTCAGTGTTTCTCAAAGTAAGCCTGCACTTTGGTCCATAAAAATTAAGAAATTTGTAATCAGTAGAAAAAAATATTTGTTGAGGAAATAATTTGAATAAAATAAAAATTAGTTCTAAATTATTAACTGATAACGTAAACTGGCAGGTCCTTTATAGTTCCACCTTGACAATTCATAAAAATTGCTCAGTAAAGAGAAGACTGAAAAAAGGTTGTTGTTGTCGTACTGTGAAAGACTATCAACTCTGGTTCAAACACAAACAAAGCTAAGGCCATAGGCTTATCCTTGTGCTACCCCAGGCTGCTGCACTGCCCGGACAGATGCTGGCAGCGTTGGTGTTGAGCCAGCATTGGGCTTCGTCATCAAGAACCATCAGACCACGTATTCTATGTCATGCCCAATGCCGGCTGTAAGGCACGCTGTAAAGACATAGTTTGCGGTTTATTCAATGGCGCCGCACTCACAATCCAGTAAAGGAGCAAGACACCATCGTGTATGGACAAATAGAATTGCCCAACACCAATCTGCAGGCGATTGACCTTAACCCAAGCTATTCAAAGCAAGCCCAATCCAACAGGCCCGTCATTGGTCATGGGTATGAAACCAGAAAGCGTGGGTGTATTCTCATATTACTCCATGTTCTATCTATGATACGTCCCCTGGGCGACAACAGACTGGCACGTAGTAGTCAGTGGCGTACCGACAATTTTTGAAAGGGGGCCATACAACCACAATCAAACATGCTTGGGGAAAATTTTTTCAAGTGGTAAAAAAAGTTTTCACTTTGAATCTGTCTCGGTTTTGTCGATTTTTCTTCCCAAAATCCTACTGATCTCTAAAACAAAAGAAAGGTCTTCACTTTAAATTTGTCTCTGATTTCTCATTATAGTGATTTCCCAGTGGGGGCCATGGCACAACGCCTCCCTCTCAATACACTACTGGCTACGAAAATACAACTTTTTAGCGTTGAAATCAGTCAGCCTACTTTTTAGTAAATCAGATAATTTTTTGCAGACGTTTAGTGGTGCAAAAATGTGTAGCGACATACGCTGTGCGCTTACTCCCATTAATTTTTCTTCAAATTTTTTGATTTCACTATATTTTTATGGAAAAGCTGAAATAAAAGATACTGATACTAAATCCTCCCTTCGAAATGTTAACTAAGAGAAAGCAATCGAAAAACTTACATTAAAATATACACTTTAGTTTTTTGTTTGATGCAATATAAATGACTGAAATCCTTTAAATTGTTATTTTGTGAAGCCTATACAATACGAAGCTAATAGCCCCTATAGGTTAAATACTGTTCCGAAAAATTTCGTCTTTAAAAATATCAGCAGTGAAATTTGAACTTGGTAATCATAGTGGAAAACTAGACCAAAGAGATTGAGAACCACCGTCCTATAACCATAAAAATTAAGCCCATTTGTTTCCTAAAATCTTATTGTTTTGTATTTTGAATTAGCAAAATCTATTACATTTGATAAAAACATATATTAATGTATAACTATTTAATGAAGCCCAATTTTTGTTCAGGGGCACTTTTTTGGCGTTTTTAAAGGCTGCAGCCGCTCCGTCGCTTCATACTTAAGCCCTCACTGTTCTTTGCCTAACTATAATATATCAGAAATAAAGTTAGTCAACTTGATTTTTTTCTCATACAGTTATTCCAAAAGTAGAATATTGCTTCAACACGCGCAATGTTTAATTCGCCATGCACTTTCAAAATTTTTGTTTATTACAAATATTTCCGAGTTCTGATCATACGAGGTACTTTCAAAATGTAAAAACAAAAGTCAACCTTGATGCAAGGTTTTTTGTTCGTTTATAAATTCATTAACAATAAAGAATTGTAAAATTGACTTCTATAGACTTTCAAAAGTCTATGAAACAAACAAACGAGTTTTCACTTTGGAACAAAGCAATAGTTTTTTCATTAAATCTGATGTAGATATAAACAGTATTCAACGACTGAAGTAGCAATAAAAATACCGATCGATGCGCTCGCATGATTTCCTTTGATTGAAATGCCACCGTGACAAGCATCCGTGAACGCCCGATCAATTGATTGTTCGAAATATTCAATAAAATTTCGCTCCGGCAAAGTCTCCACTCATAATGGGCAGAGAAAAGCAGAATTTATTCGCTCTCAAGTCGACCTTCACTCTTTCTAGTCTCGTCTTTGAAACAAAAACCTGAAAGTTATGAATAATTTAATAGATTATTTCGCTTACCTTTCACGTTTCTTATTAGCGCCACGGAGGAAGAAGGCCGTAAAGTGACATTAAAGTGAAAATGCTTTGTTTAAGTAAATCAAGAGTTTAGAGATTGATATTAATGAGATTTTCGTTTAGCTAAAAGTGAAATGTCATAATTGCAAGGAAGTAAATGATCAATGAAAATCTTTAATCAACAAAGTGTAAAAAGAAACTTATTTTATTTTTTAAAATGTCGAAAACGGGTTTTTGAAATCTTCTGCAGACTAATTTTTTAAAAAAGTAATGTTTTATTTTAATAAATGCATTGCAGTTAATGCACAAAAATAGTCAGAGTTAAAAAATCTTTGGCACGGAGATAGTCGAGTAAAACAAAAACGATTGCTGTATCATAAAATGCTATCAAAAAAGGCTTTCATATGAGAAAGCAAATTAACAGCAATTTGATTGACAAGTGACTAGAAATAAAACAAAAACCCTTTGAGCCGTAGATATAATGAGTTTTTTTGTTTAATAAATCACCAGGGTAAAGTGAGAAAACAGTACCAAGCTAATTTTGTATATTTCACTAGCAGTTGCATTGGCCGATGCTGGTGTTATCCAATTAGGAAGCAGACAGCAGAAAACCATCTAACATGGAATAACAAGGTTTGTTGTATGTTCATCGTCGCCACACTTATTATTCAATATAAAAGCAAACTTCCATTGCAGATAAAAACACGAGTAAAGGAAAATACTGTATGAACGGCACTTTTAAAAATTGTATGGCTAAAAAAACCTTTTACTGTACAAGAAATTCAAAACAATTTTGAAAGGATGAAAATCTCAAACTTTAATTAAACAGAATAACGTTGGTAAAGTTCGAATACTTAGCTTCATGTTAAACAATATCTAAAAATTTTTAAACTTCTGCAATAAACCTTTGTAGAAAAGTAATTTATTTTTTCAAATTTAGGGGATCTTTAAAATTTCAAAACAGTAAACTTTTTTTAAGAACTTTTTATTATTAAAAGCAAACCTTGAAAAAGAGCTTAAAAATTCACAGTGTTGGCTGCAACAAAGTTTCATTAAAAGCTGGTTAGGTAACGATTTGACGCTCAAATCTAAAAGCTAATTGTTTATTAAAATGATGTACGCCTGAATAAATTTTGAAAAGATGTGTTATTTGCTGACGCCTGCTGTGCATTAAAGACACACTGTTTTTGTTTTATTCCTGTGACTTCCAACATTTTTTGCTTATGTTTGCTCATTTTCAAACTATTCACTCTTACTCATTTAACAAGAACAGATAAATATACGGAAAAATACTCATCATTTGAAATAGAAATTTAAAGAGTTTTAAAAGTCTTTGTAAAATCTGCTTCCTTCTTTTCTCAAATTTTGAAAATGCTTCGGGGGTTGTGGAAACAGTCGCTCGTCAAAGATTGGTTTGGCAAGTTTCTTTTTAAAAGACTTCATCAAAACAATGAAAAAATTTCCAATGACGTAACTGCATAAAGGCGCTAGAAATAGTTTATTGAATCTTGCAACTGGAAGCAAATTGACATCTGCTGCATCACAGTAAAACCTCGTAAACTTCTTTTTATCTTAATAAAAAAAATATTACTTTTTTCCTGCAACATGTTTTCCGGTATTTACTAAACTAATAAAATAAAAAAAAATATTGCCTAGGTATTTGAAAACTTTTTTGGATTAGTTCTTTTACTGTTTGCAGTATTTTGTAATGAAAGTTTTTGATTTTTCTTTATATAAAACAATTAGAGGTTTATGTTGATTTTTCTTTTGTATTTTCAGCAATAAAGGGTAGGAATGTAAGGTAACTCAAAAATTAACTGTTTTAAAAGCACAATCGAGTGAATTTTTTCTTCAAAAATGTTTTTTCATTCTCTGAGTATCGAAAACTGCTCCGGGGTGGTTAAAAATATGCTTCGAAAAAAGGATATATCTGTTGACATGCAAAGAACAGGTCGGTTACTGTATTTCTTGCTGATCGCTATTGCTTCGTAAATTATGCAGACAATTTTTTTCGCGAAAGATCTGACGGTACACTTCATTGGCTTATGAAATTAATCAAGTTTTACGGTAAGCAATAAAGGAAGCGGGTTTCTTTTCCTGTCAAACTCCTGTAGAATTGCTAACAAAAATATTTTTAAAACAGCTCTAAAGAAAATTAAAATAAATCACGTTATGTTTGTTTTAATTGGGGTTTAGATCTTCTAAAATAAATAGTAGCCAATCGAAACAGTTTTGCTGTTTTAAAAAAGCATATAAACAAAAAATTATTCTCATTGAATTTATTATAGATATTAGTTAACATTGGCAACATTTTAGCTTCAAAATCATCCTAAAACCGAAGCTGGACTCAGGGGTGCTGGAAAATTTTAGTCAAGGGAGGAAGGCAACTTTAGTAAAAAAGACACCTTTCACAGATTTGTCACTTAGTATTGCAACCGTTTTCAGCGCAAAAATCAAGTGATGACAAAAAAAAGTTTATCACTTCCAATCGGTGTTAAAATTCTCTATTTTTGTCCTCAAATCAAAGTGAAGACTAAAAAAAAGGGCTTTCACTTTTAATCGATATAATATTTTTGTCAAATTTCTATGACTGTTGGGGCAAATTTAATCCAATGCTTCTATATCTGCCCACCTTTACCCTACATTTTCCATAAGGGCAGGGGTGTTTACCCTTTGTCCACTGCGTTAAGCTGCAAAAGTTTTTAAGTGCTTTTAATTTTCTTCAAAATTAGTTATTAGTTACCCTGTTACTCAGTTTTAGAGCCCCAAAAACCCTAAAGAAAAAGGACGGAAACTTTTTTAGATTCAATTCAATTACAAAATCAACACTAATAAATACAATAGAGAGTAAAGTTGAAACTGTTTTGAGTAATTGCTTGTATTTCACGCTTTTTCGTGGTATCAACAGAGTAATTTTTTTAGAGTTAAGAAGGTGCTTCGGCCTGGCGGACCTCACATTTCTAGCCATTAGCGGCATGGTCGGGTCGGGACTGTACGTTCTGTCTGGCGCAGTCGCGAAAGACATCGCAGGTCCATCGATCGTCATAAGCTACACTCTCGCGGCTATTGCCGCAATTATGTCAGCAATGTGCTATGCAGGTGTGAATGTTTCGATGATGTGATATATTTGAAATGTAGCTTTTTTTGCTTTTTAAAATGACGATTACAAGCAATCGATTAAGAAAAATTTGATTGCTGGAAAAAAATTTTCCTTATTAAGCTTGAGAAAAAATGTTCAAGAAAATTGAAAAAAGTTTTGTATCTTGCCAATAAAATTACTTGTTTAGTTATTTAAATAATGCAGTGATTCTTAAACTTTTTTCACGCAAACAAAACTCTTGCTCATAAAAAACAAAGCTCCCCTTTTTTTCATGTAAGCGAAAGTTGCGCCCCCATTTTCTCATGCAAGCAGAACTCTCGCTCCCTCTTATGAAGACACAAACCAAAAGTAAAACCCAAGCGATTTCATCAAATTCTCCAATTTTCCAAACATTCAAGGTGTAGAATAAAAAAAAGATCTTTACTTTCCATTAGCGTCTCAAAGCCTTTATTTTTGGCCAAAATTTAAGGTGAAGATTAAAAAAAAGTCTTCATTTTCCAGCAGCGTTTTATTCGTTCTAAATTAATGAGGTAGACTGAAAAATTTGTCGTTTCAACTATCGACTCAGTAATCACCCAGTTTGTCGCGCCTTCCAGTTTGAGAACCTAGGAACTAATGTATTAAATAACAACTTGGAATTGGGATAAAAATTAAAAAAAAACTTCATCAGTTTTATTAAAAAACCCGATTGATTGGTAACCACAAATTTATTTGACTTTTTCGTACTTAATGACTTCTATGGAGCAAAAAAACCAGCAACTGTTTTTAAGCATCATTTATTAATTTCATCCAAGTATCTTGAGGCGTTCCATGTGCGGCAAAATAATCTTTTTGCATAGGCCTATATAATGCACGTTTATTGGTCTAACTATTTAATTAAAAAGTGTGTTTAAAAAATGTGTGAATTATCTTTAAATGACTAGAATTGCCTCAATAACGAATATGATTTTAGTCAAACACTAGAGACTTTTATACAAAGCCGAAATAACAAAAGCAATCAGAATTAAAGAAGTTTTGTTGGTCGAGTGGTTAGAGCGCCTCGATTATGATTGACATGGTCTTGGTTCAAAACCTACTCGCGTCATTCTTTTGTGTCCTTGGAAAAGACACTTTACGGCTCTTTTCCCTGCTTGGTGATTTTGACAAGCGGTCCTAAATTTCAGTCATATCTTTACTAAACTTCAGCTGGACAGCTATATCTTAAATTATCTTAAATCTTAGTTATTAAAGCCTTATTGTAAATCCATTCTTGAAAGCAAAATTTATAGATCTGGGAGATCGATTTCTTTAGGCCGAGGGGTACAATTTCAACGTTGGCTAAATGATATTTTGTCAAACAACTTGTAAACTTCTTTTTTTTTATAGGTTTTGAGCAGTTACTCTTCTAGTTAATTGTGGAATACTCGTTAAGTTTTACCGTTCAACCTTTTATTCAATGATAAACATTTTTTGGTTTCTTTACTTACTAACCTTTTCTGACTTGATCGATTGTCGACTTTCGAAAGAAATTTTCTTTTTGAAACCAAATGGCAAAGGATAGATTTGAGTTTGTGTTATTATCTCCTCGAACATCCTCTAAAATCTCCTTTAAGTGTTTATAGTTTGTTTATATTCTTTCAAGTAATTATATATCGGTTATAGTTTAAGTGTTTACATTTCTTTTTCAATTCCGCAGCCATAGTTATGTTTATTATTAAATAATCATAGATGTACTTTTACTATGTGGCGGGGCAAAAATGAAAAAAAACTGAACTGAACTGAAGAGTACTGCAGTTTAGATTCTATTTGTTTCATCCGCCTAAGAATGAGCCGAGTCTAAGGTTTGTATTTTGGCAGCATTTTGCCCCAAGACAACGCAGCCCCTTTCTTTGCTCAATTGCGCAGTGGTGGCGAGCTTTTTGCAATGTATCGAATTTGGCCGTGGCGGGAATTAAAGCCTGAGGTTCAGCGTCTGAGGTTAGAGAGCTATCTACATGGTTCCAAAGCTCAGATTGGATAAAAAGTCATTTAAATTTTTTAATTAGGCATACCATATTTCCGAAGGAGCAAACCAGGATCCTTGTCAATAAAAAAATTGGTCCCTAAAAAATAGTGTTTTCCAGAAAACAGGTCTTTACTTCAAAACTGCCTCTGATTTCATGATTTTTGTCCTTAAAAAGTAGTGTTCTCTAAAAAAACGGAGGTTTTTACTTCGAATCTGTCTCCGATTTTTTAATTTCCTTCCCTAAAACGTAAAGTTCTCTAAAAGAAAAAGCAGGTCTTCAGTTCGAATCTGTCTTGAATTTCTAGGAAACTGGGCGGGAGAATATCCTAAAAATTGTGGCTGTCCCGCCAAAATCGGGACGTATGGAAAACCTATCTTTAATGGATATTTCATACTGTAAGTTGGAATGCAAATCTTTGCTATTTAGCCGAGCAGCGCAGATCGGTTCCGCGTCAAAGTGTCTGAGAAATCCGAAAAACTGATTTTTAATCTCGGTAATTTATTGAAGCTGTCAACAACGTCCATAACAGCCTGAAGCTAAGCTAATCAAGTAATTCTAATTCAAGTAATAATCAAAGCTTGTTTAAAAATTTTTCAGTTATTGTCGGATAGATCAGTCGATCAATTGTAATATTATTTACGAGTGTGAACGCTGTTGCATAAAGTAAACAATCTTTAATGCCATAAGATTTTATTCAGAATTTGCGGCAAGAATCCCTGTTGCTGGGTCTGCTTACCAATTCACGTACCTCGCTGTGGGGGAATTTTGGGCCTTTTTGGTCGGATGGAATGTGGCGATGGAACATACAATCTACGTATCAGCAATTGCTAAAACCTGCAGCAGGTGATATTTTTTATTTACTCACTTTCATTGTGAATAGGCCAGTAGCTTCGGCGGGAGGGGGAAGCAACAAATATGATGCTCTAAAAACTTCAATAAGCAATTACATGTAGAAGCTCGAAATGATTTTTTTGCTTTGCTCAACAAAAATTTGTTTAGAGATGAAAATTTTTTTAAATAGGCTCAACCGCTTCTCTCATAATAGTGTTCTAACCTTCGAAAACGAATTTTACGTCATTTTTTCCCACTTTGCGGTTTTAACTAGTATTAATATTTAACCGGTTCGGTTATTAAACGATATGTTAAGAACCGGTTCGAACGGACCTGCTCCTGACATATCGTCATCTCAGCGAACCGATAAACTATTTGCTCAAATCAAATTATTAGATGCAAGTCAAACTGAACGACAAAAATCCACAATCTGCCTCTGGAAAAAACCTGTTTTTAAATTTTTCGAATCCCATCGCTGGTTTAACAAACAATTTTAACTTCGCCTACCGCCATATCGTTCATATCACTCATTTTAACTTCGCCTACAGCCATATCGTTCATATCGCTCATTTTAACTTCGCCTACCACCATACCGCCATAACCCTATTTTTTAAAAAGGCACCTTTCGTAATTATGACCGTTTTCAGCGCAAAAATTTAGTTATCTCTAAAAAAAGGTCATCACTTTTAATCATCGTCCAAATTCTCGATTTTCGTCCCAAAATTGTAGTGATTTCTAAAAAAAAATACGGTTATCACTTTCAATCGGCGTCCAAAAAACTGTATTTTTGTCCAAAATTTAAAATTGGGCCAAGAATCAGATTTAAAAGTCTCCACCTTTACTCGATCTAATATTTCATCGATTTTCTAAGAATTTGGCGGCAAATCAAACCCAATGTTTCTGTATCTGCCATGCCTAATCGCTCTGAAGAGCTTCGCCCTAAAAACATTCGCCTTGTTGTCCAATCGCTCAAACATATGATCACCACTTTTCTTGAGGCCTCTTTCCCCAGAAAAAACAAAGTATTACGTCTGCGAACAACATGATTATTTATATTTTGGGTGGCGGTTTTCACTTATTTACTTATATTTTTTGACATTTTAATACGGTTTTGTTGTTGCATTTATTTTAACAAAGTTTTAATTAAAAGTACAGAAAAAGAGCAAATAAATCTATGCACTATTATCAGTTATTTTATTTTTTTAAGTTACTTGGACGGATTATTTGGAAGTACAATAAAATCTTATATGTTGGTTCACGCTCCCATGAAAGGAGGTTTTCTTGCTCATTATCCCGACTTCTTGGCAGTTTTACTTGTATTAGTTTTTGCTGTCGTTCTGGTCACGGGTGTCCAACTCTCTTCAAAAATAAACATGGTTATAGCAACAATTAACATCGTTGTTATACTTTTTATCATTGGTAAGTTTTCGAAACATTTCTAAATGCTTGACACAAAGATTTTTTCAAGTTATATTCCCTTTATTTATTATTTATTATTAGACGATTATCTAACAATCAAATTTTTTAAATGCCGATGCCCGAAACGGGTGAATCATACGAAAATGAATTTAAAAAAAAATTGGTTTGATAGCGACACCTTACCGACAAATAAAAATCACTAAATAGCAGCAAATAGAACATTTTTAAACCGATTTTTGGTTTTTGGTTTTTGGTGTTCATTCAAGAATTCAAAAGTTTACTATTTTTTTCCACCTTCCTTTTGTTTTTTATTTTGAAAAACTGACTATATGTCTTATCAGTCACTACTTTACTAGCAATGTTGAGCCTTTTAATGTTTTTAATAAAAATCAATAATTTTTTTTAATGCCAAAAAAACCATCAATCGATTTTCGCGTCTTTAAAATATTTTTTAAGCTTAGTATTCAACATAAAGTAATTAATAAAACAAGGGTTCTTATGGAGATTTTTGATTTAGTAAGCTATATTTTTTTCACCATATAGACTTTGCAAACTACTTAATAAACGCTTTAAATCACAATAAAGTATGATTTTCTCAGTTACCGGATTGATTCTTGCTAATTGGAACAATTGGAATCAAGAAAATTTTTTCCCATATGGTTGGAGCGGAACAATCCGGGGGGCGACTATTCTCGTATATTCATACGTCGGATACGAAGTTGTTGCTTCAGCTACCGAAGAAGCTGTAAACGCAGGAAGGTGGGATATTCGCATGCTGACTTGGGATATTAGAAGTTGAGAAATCAGTAAAACGAATTTGATGATGGCAAATTTATTTTTGAAACATATTCAACTACATTTTGTTTAAAAAAGTTTTTTGAAATTATAGTATTGTTTTCATATTTAATTCTTTGTTCCGTTTTCCAGCAGGTTAGTGGGGCTAAAATCGATACTGGACTAGTAGGGTCCGGTATTTCCTTAAAAATGTTCAAAAAGAATTTTTTTAAGAAAATTGAAAAACCAAAAATGTTTTTCCAAGCGTTTATGTATTTCGTTAAACGTAGTCGCGATCGTTTATTTCGCAGGGATATCCCGCTGTCGCTGCTCATTTCGGTCGCGGTCGTAGTGTTCTCGTTTGTCGGAGCATCCGGGGCATTGACCTTGATCGTTCCTTGGCAGAACATCTCGATCGAAACGCCCTTTCCGAGCGCTTACGCCGAACGCGATTGGTATTGGGCCAAGTACGTCGTTTCGATTGGCGCACTCGCTGCCATGTTAACGTGTCTTCTGTCGGTCCTTTACGTCATTCCGCGATACCTTCTCGCAATGTCCAGAGACGGCTTGCTCTGGACGTTTCTGACGAAGTTGACCTCATCGACCCAGGTACTGTAGTAGACCCTAGTATCATGTTCTTTTGTACGATTTGAGCCGGTTGTGCTTCTTCCATTGGAGGGCGTCCGGGTCGTACACAGACCGGACGGGGCCGAGGGTTTATTTTTTCACTATCCCAGGATCAGATGCTAGAAGAGATGATGTTGAGACAGCATTTGGCTCTTTCATCTGACAGACGACAGATGTCGTGCTCTATGCGATGAGCGATATATAAATTATGCCGTCACAACGTGATCTGTCGCTTTGTTCATGGCGATGTAAAAGCGATACAAAAGCTAGTTGAATCGGAGGAAGGAATCTCATTTTATTCTTCAGTCAATTTAGATGAATTAACTTTTGAAAACTTCAGTTTTGCCATACTTTCACAAATCTCAAACCACCATGAACCATGAATTTCAAATAACCATATTCAAAACAAATTTCAAACTATGAAGCAAGGCTACCAACTCTTTGGCGTGCGACTGAACACTGTGAGGCAACTGGGGGATGAACGTTGCAAGTAACCTATGACATATATAAAAGTTTTTGACCGAAAGTGTCTTCACAAATTCTAAAAGTAAAATGAAATCGTGACTTAACAAAACCAACCTGATCACAAGAAAAACGGATTTTTTGTAGAAAGCCCCCGCCAAAACAACACCCCCGCCACCGTGCAGACTTAAAACGTGGCGGGGGTATTTTTCTCAAATCTCACATTTTTGCATTAGTGGCTGGAGCTTTCTACAAAAGATCCAGAAAAACTACGACAGCGTTAAAACCGCTCTGTTTCATCAAAATTTGCCCCCAAAAAATACTTTAAATTGTTGTCTCAACAAAGCGAATTGTTTTCATTTTGGCTTCAGAAGTATTGAGAATAACAATGGTCGAAAAAGCTTTTGCCCTTGCGTATTTGCTAGCTCAAACAACTGTTTAGCCCGGGTAACGTAATAGTGACTAAGTGGAGTTGTCATTCAGGTCCCATACATTTCCACCTTTATCGTTGCATGCATAAGCGCGTTCATGGCGCTGCTCTTCGATCTGACCACGCTGGTCGAGTTCATCGCGATCGGGCAGCTAATGGCTTGTACGTTCGTTTCGGTTTGCGTCATCAAATTGCGATACATTCCGAACCGTCTTTCGAGGTAAGTGCGTTCATAACCAAATTTTAGACAATTTTGAACTCTATTTATTAAGGATGAGGGAGTAGGAGCTTCTTTTAGTCAACACTTTCCATACAAAGACGAAAGTCAGGGTACAGTACTTTAAATAGGCTACCGGCGTACAATTAATATACAAATTGTAGAAAAAAAATTTGTGGTTTACAAAATATTCATCAAATATTTTAGTACACAATATGCTTTTACAATGAATTTTTGATGACTTTAAAAGAAACCACACCAACATTTTTGTAAAAGTTTTTTTTTAAATACCACTTTTTAATTTTTGCATTGTTATGTAAAAGTTATAAATACAGTACGTAACCATTTTTTAATATTTTTTCTAAGCACTGCAGAGGCCAAAAAAGGTAATTTCTTTCTTAATTTTAGTTACAAAAGATCGGATGATTTTCTTGGAAACGCATTGCCAGAAGATACAAAGTTAGATCAGTTAAATGGATACAAAAGCGAATACCAAACCCTCAAAAACGACAATGGTGATCTTCTGACAACTGAGCTCAATCTTCAGGATGAAAAAGAAGTTAAAAATAAATCTCATAAAGAAACAATTAATCAAAATGGGACCGCATCTAACACAACCAGTTATAACAGCAACAATCTGACTTCTACTACCAGCTTGAGTCCAGACGAATGTTCAAACCTTGTTCAGACAAATTACGGAATAATTAAAAAATCTGTGCTTTATTCTCCTTTCGGGTTTCTTTTTCGGTGGACTTCTTCGTGGGAACCAGGAAACCTTCCGTTTTATAGTCTTCTATTTGCGATTTTCACAGCAACACTGGCAGTAGTCATGCTAATCTTCGGGTTTTCTCTGAAAAACCAACCCTGGTACATAATACTACTGATTGTTTTCATTCTTTTAACTCTGGCGTTCCTATGCTTTATTTCTTGCTTTGTTCAAGACGGATCAATTCAAACATTCAAGGTAGAATAAAATAAATTATATTGGGAACAAAGTTAATTGATTGAATTTTAGTATTATTTCATATTATAAAAGTAACTTATTCCGTTTTTTCTTTTTTTTTTCAACAGTAAAACTATCTGTTTGTAGTAACAGTGCTAAAACATCCGATAACAAAGCTGTTTCTAGAAAACGCCGTAACATGCAACGTGTCAAAGGGATTTTTTTTGTTTATAACTAGGATATTCAGCAGTATAAGCACGAAAATTTATTGGACATCAGTATAACTTTATATCACAATGTCTAGCGTTCGAAACTGAACAAACGCATAAATGCTTTTCCGCTGATCAATAAGTGGCAGTACAGATACAAGCAGCAAATAGTACATTTATTAAACCGTAGCATACAAACTTCAATTATTACTTTGTAATAATTTCTAAGCATTTTTTGAACCATATTATATGTTTTATGTTATGAAATTGAATCTATTCAATTTTTAAGAACTTTTCTGGCTCATTTTCATCCGACTTTGTTCACAATAAGGTGACTGCATTCCAATGCAGATAACCAATGGTTTTACGTTATTTTTAGGGTCTTCATTCGAACCGAAAAACAACACTAGGTTGTGTTAGAAAATCTCTTTAGCTATTCGAGGGAGATGTTCTCATTGCCTTTTCTGCAAAATCATTATATTCTTCATTTAAAAGCATCGATTAACCCTAAATAGGGTTTTAAACCTAAACAGCATTTAAAAACAGGCCTTAAAATCAATAATATTCGAATTAGTTCCAATTGATCTGCGTTCAACCGATAAAAACATCGATTTTTTACATCTAATAGGCCAGTAGTTTCTATATTTTTTGTTTACCTCAAAAAGAAGCAAGCATTTCAATGCAAGTTGGCAGATTAGACTACATAATCCTTAATTGCATTGTTAACTTTTCTTTTGACATCCAACGTTTAAGCTTCAAGAAAGTAAAGGGTATTAAAAACTCAAAATCCTTCCATGCACTTTACTGCTGCAACGACCCAAGGCACTTCAAAATGGATCATCGTAATACAGTGGCATTGCGATAACAACCAAATTGATTTTGCTTGTTGTGGTCAGTCGGTGTCTGCCCCATGCACTGAGGGACAAGCGAAAGCCACTAGATCGCTTTTTAAACCGAAGCGTTTTTTTAGTTATACATTATTAAAGCATTTTGCTTTCATCTTTAACTTGGTCAAAATTCACATTGATAATAATTAAAATCTCCAAAAATGACTTGAATGTTTACTTTACATTAAACAAGCTTGTAAGTACCCTCCTTTTACAGGTGCCGTTTGTTCCTTACATTCCTTTTGCAAGCATCGTCATAAACATTACACTTATGATGAAGTTAAAGCCGGTCACGTGGATACGATTTGGAATTTGGCTCGGTATCGGTAAGAGGTAGTTTATACAAACAGTTAAACCTTGAGAAAAGGCGTTATTAAAATCTTTAGCATTCTCAAAGTTAATGTAATATCGACCGTTGTCCTTCGATCCGTCCGGTTAGTTTATTAAAAGTCGTAATTTAGATACATCCGCCTGCGGAATAATTCTGACAACTTCTGGCTTGCGAGCAGAAGGACGCGAGTTCGATGCTCAGTCTACCTGAGTGGTTTTTGTTGTGCCCATGTGAAAGGCACTTAACGAACAACTTTTCGATTGGGTCACACTGTTTACCTACAATGGTTACTCCCTTAAAACATAAATCAGCAACTAGGCTCATAAGGCCATACAAAGAATATCAGCCAATTAAATGGTTTAATTGTTTTGAATTGAAAGCAGTTGATTGGTTCCGAATCGAGTACGATTAAAGAACAATGAAGATTTCTATTTAAAGCCAACGAAATTGTTTTTTAAGGATTTTTTGGCATCTCGGAATAACTTTGTTACTCATTACAAATAAATGTCAAGAAATTTACAATTTTTTTATTATTTATTTTTTTACTATTTTTTTACAATAATATCGATCTTCTTATTTTTATGTCAAAAGGCATTTTGTCCGTTTAACATCATCGCCGATATTTGAACAAATTTATGTTTTTTTCGGATCTCTAAAAATTTACAGGTTAAAATATAAATAATCAAAATTTGTTAATAAGTTATAGCAAATTTTTGTAGATTGTTTGTAAAAAAATATTAACTCTCTTTATTAGTTTGTTGTAAAAAAATATTAACTCTCTTTATTAGTTTGATGAAAACTAAAGCGTTTGAATTATTCTATAAAAAATTTAATTTTATGCCAACAAGCTAGGTGAAAAACTCAAATTCAGTAAGTTCTTTTTTTTAGGTTTAATTGTTTATTTCTCTTACGGTTATCAAAATAGTACAGCAAAAAAAGCAAATGAAACAGAAGAGGGGGAAGAAGAAGAAAAAGAAGCCAACAAATAATAATTTGAAGGATGATGTCATCAATTGTTGTAAGCTTAACGATCAAAACTTTTCGTAGTTGTTGTTGTAATTGAACTTCTTTCTGTAGGCGGAACAAAACGTTTCGTTATTGCAGTGGTCCCCAAACTTTTCGAGCAGGGGGCCGGATAGAGATATTTTTGGACCTCCTCGGGCCAAAGCTGAAGACTAAAAAAAAAAAAAAGGTCTTCACTTCGATTCGATCTCTGATTTCACTGTTTTTTCCCAAAATTCCCGACATAATTCTATCCAACTCTGGCTCAAATTGAGTGCATATATTTTTTAAAAGAGCTCTGCGAGCCGGATCCGGCCCACGGGCCGTAGTTTGGGGACCACTGCGTTATTGACTCGGATTAATCTTATAAAAATAGACTGGTTTTAAAAATTTTTTGTTCATCTTTGAGAATGTTCAAGAATGAACCAAATCATGAGGATTAAAAAGTCATCTTCAACTTAAAACCACTTCCACACATGTTTCCATCAAAATTTTACTAAGAGATCGATTTTGATTTTTTCTCGTTTATTGCACAAACGCTTAGAAAAACTTTAGCTTTTACTAGTTGTGAAAAGAAAAGACATTTTTTGCTGTCGCTGTATAAAGCGCCAAATTTAAAGATATCGTCTGTAGTTTTGAACTGTTTTTGTTATTTATTACAATTATGCATAATTTATAAAAAATTAATATATTAAATATTGTATACGCCTAGTTTTCAACAATAAATTGAGTGCGTCATACAAAAAACAAAACCTTTATGGTGGTTGCTATATATTTTGTTCAACCCCACCTTAAATGTACGAACAAGCATTTTTTTTCTTTAAGGGTATATCAATCAATTCTGTACAAAGTTTTTCTCTTCGAATTTTAAAATGTGACCTAGTTTTTTTGCTTTGCGCGGACGTAGTGTTAATTGACTTTTATCAGTTTCATTACTGTTTGTTTTATTGCACGTTTTTCGATTGAATTTATTATTTGTTTGAACTATACTGCCCTTTATCGTCAAAACGGCGTATTTATTCATTATGTTTTGTATCTTAGATTGGTACTGTGCTGTGCGTTACGTAAAACAAAGTTTTGTGTAATCATATTGAAAATAAAATTGGAAAACAGATAATCAGTGGCTTAAACTAACGTCTGGGTCGGCGGAAATTTTCCTGCACGAATTCGTCTCTGTTGATCCTTGGAAACAGCGGCAATGGTTGTCAGCGTTTAGGAGTATGAGGAAGATAGTGAATTATTGTTTTGTCATTGCGAATTAAGGTATACTTACACGGGCCCAAACCGAGTCCCCTACCCAAGGCCTTTCGATCACGAGTAAAATCCTTATTTCACAGCTGTGATAGTACTCGTTCAGCTCTCAGAGGTAAACAGGGTTATCATTTCATGCTAATTACTAAGATTTGTGCTAATTCTTACGAAAATTGTTTCAGAGAATTTTAATGTGCTTATTTTTATAAACGTGCTTATTTTGGAATTCAATACTTAGTTTTCATCAAAAATTCTAATAAAGTTTTAGTTTTCGAAGGCATTTCTAGAAAACGTGCTTTTTATGCTAGCAAACAAAAAAATCGTCTTTGGATTAAAGGTCGTTATTTTGATTGAACATCAAGCAAACATCTTTTTTGTCTGAACTTGACGTTGCCATAGTAAAAAAAGCATCAAAACGACTACAGCTCGCACGATTTGGCTAATTAGCCGCGCTTATTTTTTGGTTAGTTAGAACGATAACCCTGATAATAAGTAAAGGGCTTTCTTTGAAACAAAAATGGTGTCAAAATTTTTTGAAGAAGAATAAAGCCGTAATTTCTAAATTTTTTCAACATCAATACGCTTGATTTTATTGATGCAATTTAAATCTGTTTTAACAGTTCTTGACATTCAAACTCGGACGAGGCGCAACTGGATGGATTGATAACAAAAAGCAAAATTTGCCGTAAAGTTCGAGCTCTTACTTCCCTTGTGATTGCACAGAGCTCTGCAACTTCCTCCCACTCAAGGCACAATTAAGAACCTTCCAAAATCTTGCGGCACTCTTCGAACAAAGTGTAAACTTTTTTTTGGTCAGATTTCCAACGCTTTTTTTATCCGAAGCGCATATCAAGTACAAAACAAGGTTGAAAATCAAGTGAAGACCAAAAAAAAGATTTTCACAATACAAAAAGGCAAAAACTTGAAATTTTTTGGGCTTTTTTTGTTGCTTCTTTGGACTTCATAGGTAAAAAAAGTTTTCGCTTGTCAAAAATGTTTGCCAGTCCACTGGTTTAGCAGTTGTAAAGCTCAAATTTCAGAATAAGTAATTTTTTAAAAAAGCAAATTTAGGTTACTGTTTTTCTGCGACTTACTTATTTTCCGCTTGCGGCAAACGGGTTGCGGAGGACACCTGCAGAGAAAAGGTGTTGTCATGGTTTAGAACAGTGTGGTGCAAGTTCTTCACTCTTGCGGGCCACTTTTCAAAATTGTTCAAGCTTGCGGGCCTGAGCCGGCTAGAAATTGTTCCAAATCATGGTGTTCTCAAAAAAAAAGGTCTTCACTTGGAATCAGTCTCCGATTTTCCTATTTTCGTCCCAAAATCATGTGTCTTCACTTAGAATCGGTCTCGGATGTTTGAAAATTTCCGGACGGTATGGTAACCCTAGACTCTGTCCCGTAAGCTCGCCATGCCTTGTTATGAAAGGTTGCCGCTGCTCATGATCGACAAGACTTGAATTGTGTAAAATTGTTCAGCGGACTACAGAAAATTACAACGCGGGCCACATATGGCCGGCGGGCCGCGGTTTGGAACACCCTGGTTTAGAAACACGAAGCAGCGAGAGAAAAAGTAGCCTGAATGTTGTTTTGTCTTGACATAAAGTAAATATTTTTTTAAATTATGGTACAAATAAAAATTTTTGCTGAAATGCGGGTCAATAAATAAAAATTCCTATTCCCTGAAGGTTGATAAAAAGATTAATAAAATTCAGTACAGAGAATAACTTTTTTGAAAGTTTATAAAAGTATAAGAAAAATCCCCTAAATTTTTGTTTTAGGAAACTCCAAAACAAATATCAATTCAGTTTAAAAAAATTTGTTTCGTGAAAAATCACCGACTCTATAAAACAAAAACCAGCCATTTATACACAAGCGAACTCAGAAGTCTGAAACTATAAATACTGCCGGGAGGCAAGCATTACTCAGAGCTTACAACAAACGTACATCCGTAATGAAGTGGTTCGCTAACAATTCACACAAAACGGTACAATAAGTCAGTAGATACAAATGCTGCGCGAATGGCGCTGTGGCAGTCTGCAGTTTACTTTTACTTGAGCAACAGTGATTGATAATTTTTTTTTGACGGGCTAAACAGCAAAGTAATTGATTTAACGCAAAAAGCGCGTCGTTAATCTGGAGAACAGCAATAGTATAATTGTTGATTAGGGGCAGTTTGAAAATAGATAGAGATTCAAGCTGTAGCATAATGCTAGACAAGAAGTTGAAAAATTTTGAAAAAAAACTTTTAGTAAAGACATGATAACATTATCAGACTTTTTTAAGGCTTGAAGGTGACAGTTGTATGTGTCAAAAATATGGACAGCCCTATGACAAGGCGTAATATGAGCTTGAGGGTATAGAAGCCTAAGTTTTTCTGTTGTTAATTCGTTCAATTACTTCTTGTGTTGTTGTTAAGCCAGATGGTGGTTTGATCATCAGCTATTCTTGAAACATCAGGCGTTAAACTGTTTACAGTTTTAGTCAGCTGATTTTGCTCAGAATATCTAAAAGAAATCTTTCAATTCAAGCGCAGTTGTATTAAGGACTTCAACTATAAAAGATAGAACATTAGTATTTGTTTGATGTTCAGATTTTTATTCTACTGTACAAATTAAACAAACAAGCAAATTTAGCAATTGTTAAGTGAAACTTAAACTCGCTCAGTTGATTTTGATTAGCTTGAGGTTGAACAAAATTTTTGTTTTTGGTTTTATGTTTAGCAAAACAATTGTCACTTTTAAACATTCATCTTTATGCAAATCATTTGCTAGGCTTGAGCCATAGGTGATGTTTGACCGTAGCAAACTGTTAAATCAGCTAGATTTGTATATGGGAATAGAAATCTTTGAGCTGGAACAAAGGCTACGTCAAATACATCAAAAATGCTTCATTGAAATTCATTTCGTAAAAATCATCTGGCAATTTTCTGGTTTTAAGTCCCACAAAAATTCGACCCTTTTTTCGGCAGAGATTGTTGGGACAGAATCTTTAAGCGTACTGGAAACCAAAAGTAGGTATATATGCAACAAACGAATTCGATAATAAAGTATACAACTTTCCAAAAATTGCCGAATTTTTCAATTAAGCCTGTTGTTTTATAAAAACTTTACTCGAGCATGATTGACGCATTTTATATAACTTTCGTTTCGTGTTAACCTTTCTGCGATAATTTGCACGATAAAATAAGATAATTTGCACTTATGTAGACTAACCTAACGTCGTTACGATCTGTATCTGTATAGTAAATTTTAAACGTGAGAAGTGATTGTTTAAAATTTTTAAAAATGTATCACGGTAAATTGATGCCAGAAATTTCATATTGAAGCTTTGTAAAAGTGAACTTAGAGATTGTTTTACAAAATGTTATAAAGCAAATGTAGCATTTGCTTATTGCTTATTGATACTTAAATAGCGTCAGCATGACACCCAATTTTCTTTCTTTCACAATTGATAATTTTTTTTTTCACACATTTAATTTTTCGTGCTGCAATTCTGTTTTGTTCCAGTTGTTGTTTTGCTATTAGGTTTTTGGTCTGACTTAAAGATATGTTTCGATGCATCAAACAAAATAACGAGTGGGGAAAGTTTTTTGGTGACAAAACAGCTCAAAAGGAAATGCTTGAAAAAATTTTGTTTTATGTTTTTTTAAATACACCTTGATTAATCGTTTCATTAGGTTTAACATGAAATTCTTACGGAAAAAAGATTGCACTTATTTAGTAGTTTCATCTTGGAAACCCGAATCAAAATAAAAACAATTTTTTTTGTTGTTTTTCTTCCAAAAAAATAAGCGCCTTTATTCACAAATCGTTATTTTATTAAATCGAATATCTAAAAAATTACTTTGTGACTAGAAGCAAGCTATACAGTATATGACTGCCTCTGGCAATTATTTCCGCAAGTATTTCATTTCTTTACTTTATCGTTTTTAGTCTTTTGTTCGAAGGCATGATAAAAAAATAATGTAGATAAATTTTTTTATTTTTATTTTATTTTTTAATTATATCGTATTGAAAGAAATAGTGAGAAATAAAATTTTATGATATTTTTTGAATATTGCAAATTTCTGCAGTGTGTTTTTTGAAGTTTAATAGAAGGGAAACAAGTCTGTCACCGAAGAGCTCAACGTAAAAGATGAGAGCACAAATGAGTTTATTTATTAGTATAGCAATTAAGTTTATGTACAAACTTTATGTTTATTAAGTATAACATTATGCTTAATAAGTTTATATATAAACTTAAACTTATTTGTTAAATTTTGTACTTTTTGTAAAGTTTCATTTATTATATTAAGCTTTTTGGTCTTTTTTTAAATTGTTTGAGAATTTTGTCTTGTTCAAAGTTGTATGAAATGTTATTATAGTGCTGAACTGGAGGTAAAAATAAACTCAAAATAGAGTCTGAAAAAGTTATTTGCACACAATGGGCTGCTTATCATTCTTTCGTGAGATTATGAGGAAAAAAGACTTATCTGCTGATATGATGCGAAAAGGTAAGAAAGATGCTATACACCTTTCTCCCTAATTTTTTTGAAAAAGTGAAACTTTAAATCCGCTTTCTTTTCGTGCTCTGGTGTATAGCTTGTTAAAGAACTCATCATTTATAAGTTGCTGACAACCAAGAACGTGTTTAATAGATAAACAAATTCGTTTTTTAAAGTAATTTGCTTTTTTTTCTTTTCATGACTCCAGCCAAAGCTGCTAACAAGTTTCTATGTGACTCCTGCACCAACTTTAAACTTACTGGTGCAATTCGTATACGTTGTAGCTGTTTTAGAAACATTAAAAGTTTGCATTAGAAAAATAAAATTATCCAATACTAATGTTGCCCCTTGATAGCAGGATCAGAGATGGCTTAGTTTGATTTGGAATCAAAACCTTGCTTATTTCTTTAATAAAAAGCGTTTTGCGATTACATCAGGTCAGGTTGGTTTGTTAAAAAAAATATTCCAAATTTTACTGACAGAAATCAAGTCATTTTGGTTAAACGTCAATTGTATACGAGTAATTCTGTACTAAAAAAAAGTGTTATGCAATTAATCTTTATGTTTATCGGTATGGCTTTAAAATTGCTCCAATGTATTTTCAAGAGCTTCGAAGAGTCCTGACTCTGTCGGATTTGACTTTTCTCGCCATCGGATCCATGATCGGGTCAGGATTGTACGTCTTGTCTGGTAGTGTTGCTCGAAATGTTGCGGGTCCATCGATTGTAATAAGCTACGCAATCGCGGCAATCGCTTCAGGATTCTCAGCAATTTGCTACGCAGGTAAACCTTCCTAACGTCACAACAAATCATTTGTCTTTTTCTAAGCAAAGAGAATTTCCCGTTTTAAAATTTAATAGAATTCGCGGCTAGAATTCCGATCACTGGTTCTGCCTACCAATTCACTTACCTTTGCATCGGAGAGATTTGGGCATTCATTGTCGGTTGGGCTGTTTATATTGAGCACGTGGTAGCTGCTGCTGCTATAGCACGTGCTTGGAGTGGGTAAGTTTTTAAGGGTTTGGTCTACACCTGACTTTTACCTAGCGTATACAATCGGCGTACCTTTGTTTATTCCTTTTTGAACATCAAATGTGGGAAATTTAATAAACAAAAGTAAGCCAGTAGCGAAGGTATACGCAGGTAAAGTTAAAGGCAAGGTTTTAACATAAAGCTGTTATAGTAGTTGAATTAAATTTGGTACAAGTTATCTCGGTTTAAAAGCAAGAACAGTTTACCTTCGTTCCAACAAAGCTTTTTATTAGATATATCGATGGTCTGTTCGGCCATCCCGTTAAAGCATACTTGGAGGATCATGCACCTTTACCCGGTGGATTACTAGCAACTTATCCCGACTTTATTGCAGCTGCATTGGTTATCCTTCTTTCCGCCATTGTCGCATTTGGAGTAAAGATTTCGTCCAAATTTAATATCATATTTGCCACAGTTAACTTGTGTGTGATTGGGTTTATTATAGGTAATTTTGAACGAGTAATTCTGTAGATTAAATAAAGACTGGATCAGATGTTTCTGCCTGCGAAACGCGACGTTGTTAAGCGTAACCACCATTTAGTGGTCTTGTTCTGGTGATTTAATTTTTTTCCCGTCCTCGTCATTATATTTAAGCTCTAGATCAGAATTGGGAAAACTGCGACCCGCCAAAGATATCCATATAGCCCCCCCGTTGTTTTAAAAAGATAAAGAGGATAGATAAGGGATGTGCAAACCACGGGACGAAAATGAAGAAATCCAATACAGATTCAAAGTAACCTTTTTTAGAGATTACAACAATTTAAGGACAAAAATCAAGAAATCCAAGATAGGTTCAAAATAAATATCTTTTTTTTAGAGATCACTATATTATAGAACGAATGACATTTCATAATGACCCATAAGTATGAAAATTTACCAATGTTAGTTAATGTGCGGCCCGCGAATCATTCCAAAAGCGCCAATGAAACCCCTGCTATATCAATTATCAATGTACTGTTTTGTGAGCCGCTTTGGATTGAAAAAAGTAAATTAGTTTTTATTAAGCACGTTGAGTTTTTAAATCATGAATTTTCCTAACGACTATGATACAAAATTTTTCCGCATTGGCTTAAAGTTGTCACTATTTAGGCTTCAAACCTTAGCGCTTTTCATACACAATTTTAAGGATAAGGCATGTTCTATTAAAAAAAAGAAAACAACTGCATTTTTTAATATTAAAGTATATTAATTGTATTTAAGCTACTGGATTTTACTTGGCCAAAGTTGAATATTGGACTGGCAGCGGAAACTTTCAACCTTTTGGATGGTCAGGGACTATTAGCGGCGCTTCAACATTGATATTTTCTTACGTCGGTTACGAAGTAATCGCGTCAGCTACTGAGGAAGCCGTCAAACCAAAAAGGTATTTTTATTGTGCTGTAATCCAATCGTACAGAATAGAGTTTCTAAACTGAGAGTCCATGGAACCCTAAAGGTGCATATCGAGTAGTCCACAAAATTTTTTTATTAATATAAAAAAGATTTACTATTTCCATTCCACTTTATCTTAATGCATTTCTCAGATGGTAAGAACTTGACAATGATAAGCGCATTTCTGCAGAAAAAAGCCTTAAAAAATTTTTGTTTCGAAAGTCAAGTGAAGACAAAAAGTCATCAATTAAAGTTAGGGTATGATTTTTCGTTGACTTTCAAAAAAAAATTTAAGACTTTTAAAAATACTTAATTATGTACTTACAAAACTCAGATACTGAACAGTGTTTAAAATCTTCGTCGTTTTTCTAAATATTGCAAAATGAATAAAAATAGGAATACACACATAAATAGAAATAAGAGCTACTTGAAACGTTATTTGGATCCTATTTCGACAGAGATGTTCCGCTGTCTTTGTTTATTGCTCTCACTTTTGTTGTGATTGCTTACGTCGGAGCTTCAGCCTCGCTGACCTTAATGGTTCCCTGGCGGAATATTTCCGTAGAATCCCCTTTTCCTACCGCTTACAAGTATCATGGCTGGAGGTGGGCCCAATATGTGGTTTCAATTGGAGCTTTGGCCGCTATGACGGCCGCTTTGCTGGCAACTCTTCTTGTAGTTCCAAGATATTTGTATGCCATGGCTAGAGATGGACTCTTGATGGTTCAATGCGGAAAAGTACATGAAACGACCAGGGTAAGATTCATTCTAAACGTTCTATAAAATCAGCTTCATCTTGTTGGCCAGGAGTAGATTTTATCAGGCTTATATGCGCTTTTCCATAACATTCAATATTCTTTAAATGTTGACAAGTAACCTTTTGAACAGTTTGCTTTTTTATTATTTTTTTACCCTCTTTAACTGTAAAAACAGCAAAAAATAATAATGCCGGACAATTTTGGTAAAAAACAAGCTATTCTCGTGCTTTTCACTGCTTTGTTATGTATCGTGAATTTTTTAAAACTAAATTTTCGACCTTTTTTCTGATGTTTGACATACATGAGCCAACTAAAAAACACCAGAGAGCACTTTGCTAAGTTTGTTGAAAATATATGGTTATGGTGTTGACACGCTTGCTTTCATTTTTGTTTTTTGTAAGGTGGTGTCATAAAAGACCATTAAAATTGGCTGATTTATGACTACACCGATTTTCAAATAGTCTATGAACTATGGATGCAAAAATTTGTCTGCCAACTGGATAGCTGTTTTATAAACATTTTTAATAGGTTCCTGTAATAGCTACCATTGTTTGTGGAATCTTATGCACAATGTTTACACTGTTGTTCGACTTAATCACTCTGGTGGAATTCATTGCAATTGGCCAGCTGACAGCAAACACCTTTGTTTCGATTTGCGTTATCAAACTGAGATACGAGCCTAACTGCGTGGCAAAGTAAGTTGCATGATTTATAAAGCGTTTTCTGTGGTTTACATATATTCAAAAAACCTCTCTTCCGGTTTAAATTCGTGAGATACAAGCTTTTTTCTTGTCACGACTTTTTTACATTCCCGTGGGGTTAAATATACTACACAGACCGCTTAATCGAATGGACTAAGCCTGCCTTGAAACGAAGAAGGAACAAAACGCTTCGCTAATTGACGAAATAACTTGAAACACTTTCAAAAAAAGTTTCCGTCCAATATATTAATGATGCAAAATAGCTTAATAGAATTGAGTTAATTTAATTTATTTATTTTATAGATTTTTAGTGCCGGTTATACGAACAAAGTGCATATAAAGCTATGTAAAAAAATTCCAGTACATATGCCCACATTTGTCTTATAGTGGGTAATCAGACCAAGCGTAGACAAGTTTTTAGTAAAAAAAATACAAACAAGAGAATGTTTATGGAAATTTTGGCAACTATAGTGTATAGAAATCAAATATAATTTATTTTTCTTATTTGTATTTTCCTTTGGCTTGAACTATACAGTTCAATCTGTCGGTAACCTGATTACATGAAGCACGGATGGTTTCTGAAGAGATTTGGCCCCTAAAATGCTTTAATTTTGCTTTTAATGACGTAGCGCTTAGATGATAGGACGAACAGGCGTTGCTCTCCATGACACTTCAAATTGCAAAGTCCATCTGATTTAAATCTGGTAAAGAAGAAGGCCATAACTCTTTAAGAACCTGCCATATTTTGTTGCACCACTCTTGGACAAGATTAGCAGTGTGGAATGTGGCTCCGTCTTTTTGGAGAGTTATACCTGATTCCCTAAATGTCGCATTGATCCAAAGAACAAAGTGTTCCTTCAACATGTTCATATTCACATCTAAATATAAAAACTTATTTAAAAATGGCTCTTAAGTTATATATCTTATATTAGAAAATTGTCTAATTGTCTTGTCTGAAAATTGTCTTTGGTCTGAACACCTTGTAAAAAAACATGATTTTGTTCTAAGTTTTTTACTGTACAAGGCAGAGACAGCTGTACAATATTTTTATTTTATATGTAGTTCAAATTTGAAAATGTCGAAATAAAGAGTATAGACCGCATCTTACACACGGCTCTGAATTATGTTTTTCTCCAGCTGTGGCAATTTAGTAATAAAATTTATGGTATAGTTGGATACAGTAAATGCGATTAGAAAATTAAAAGTCGATTCTAATGGCTTTATTGCTGTAAACGTTAGACTGCATAAAACTCTCTAAAGTATAACTTTTTATTTTATTGCTTCGTTTGCAGTTTGCTTCGCGAAATACAGTTATTGTGAAATACTGTATTTTCATCGTTTAAACGCATTTGTTTTGTGTTGGTGAATCTTCCAAAAAATATGTATGTTGTAATTTCTATGCTATAGTCATGTATAAAGACAAAGAATATGAAAATTAAACTAAAAGCGTTTTTTCGTTTAGTTTAAAGGATTTTTTGCAGATGCGCAACTATAGCCTAGGAACGTTTATTAGAAAACTCAATTCGTCTCTGTTTATTCTCTTGACTCGCAGGAAAGCGTCGGAGGCGCTATACATAGCGCAAGCAATTACCACCACCTGCTTCTGGAGATGCCAAGATATTTGTTTCCGGTTGAATTTTTTATTTTGGTTTTTAATTTTTTATAGACATATCACCGAAATTTAGAACTACTTGCTAAGACCGCCAAGCACATTGTTGCTATTTATTCTAAAATTTTAAAAACCATTTTAGGTACGAGACTTTGTCGGATGAGGCAGTCTGCACTGAAGAATCATCAGTGAACAATGGAAATAGATTTAGGCTATCGAGTAAAGTATCATCTTTATCCCAATCAACTGATTTAAATCAAGAAACAAGCCTGGCAGAAAATTCTAGCAACAAAAACTATCAAGCAACAAACCAAAATGTATCGGAAAATGTTGCCTCAGCGCAATTCTCATCACAAACTAATTGCGGTCTTGTTAAAACTCATTTACTGGAATCGAACTTCAAGGTTTTGTTTCAATGGACTACAAGCTACACCCCGGGTGACATTCCAATATATTCTTTACTACTGGCAACACTGTCGGGCACTGTGCTGTGCGTCATGTTTCTGTTTGGTCACAATTACTTACAAAAATGGTGGTTCATAATTCTCCTTGTTGTTTTTTTTCTCGTGACTATCATCAGTTTGTTTTACATAAAATCGTTTAACCAAGATTGCAACATCAACACTTTCAAGGTAAGTAACTGAACTTTTTTTTATTTGCTCACAAAAAACTGTAAATCAGGTTAGGAGTTTCAACTTGTCGCATGGCCAAAAATTTAAAGGATTGGGCCTTGGTAAACTTTCTTTATTCTCCAAAAAGTCTTTTTCCTCTAAACTTAACCGTGATGACCGAAAAAAATTGTCACTAAAGCTCAATTTTTATTATTCTGTTTCGATTTTAAGGGGCCGCTTCAACGCCGGTTCAACCTAACTGTAAATTTTATTGTGATCAAACAGATTAAAAATTCAAATTTAACTTGTATACTTAGCTAGAGGCCGTGTTCAAAGCAGCAAGTTTTCGTTTTTCGGTCTATTTTAAAACTTAGTCACCATCGTTGGTTATTTTTTGGTATTTTTGATTTCTCTTTTCGTGGCAATTGCCTTTATTGAAGAAGTTATCATTTAAAATTTACTTAATATTCTTGTAATATTAATGTTTGCTATTACTGATCTGTCAGTTAAGAACCAAAATATAAACCAGATAAAATATACAGTATTAGACTAAAATATACCATTTTATTGATAAAATACATCGATTTTATCAATGAATGATTGGAATCTACTTATTGTTTGTTGTTTGTTGGTACAGTGGACCTCAGTTAATGCGGAATTTGGCTTAACTCGGATAAAACTGAAAGTACAAATGATTTTCTTTATAATGTAATTGTTAATAAAAAAGCTTTGAATTATCCGGATCTTTGCCTAACTCCGATGATTTTGTCTGTCAAATAGAATCCGGATGAACCGAAGTCTACTGTATTTTTTTATTTCTCTTTTCCTGGCAATGCATATACTGTATCCAGTAAAAAAAGTTAAGGCGATTTACGTTTTCGTTTCCCTTTTTTTTACATTGTTTTTCGCGTTTTTTTATGGAGCATAAAATACGCTAAAGTACAGACGGAGACAAAAGTTTAAGACCACCACGCATAAAATCAACATTATAAAAAAATTCTGTATTGAGATTAAAAATAGTGCAAAAAGCGTCATAAGAACCATTGTTATAGAATAGTCATTGATTCTATATTACGTGCTCGAGAATTACTATCATTCAGCAGCGGCAGTCGGAACGTTTTACAAGGAATTTAAGATTTTGAAAAGCTAAAAATGGGTAAAAATAGCGTCACTGATGGAAGTGCAACGGTCTAGAATTGTAATTCTACACCAAGAAGGCTATTCAGAAAGACCAATTAGCCTAGCAGAAAAGTATTGTAAAACAGCTGTCCATAATGCATTGGTCAAATCTATACTCTGGGAGCCACTCAGACAATAAACCATTTGGACAACCTTGAAAAACAAATGTAAGAAATGATCGCCTTCTAAGGCGTATTCCTGCTCCGTCTCCACGAAGTTCATCTAAAAAAATGCGCTTAGCACTATTGCAGCATTGTACAGACGTTTTAATCAAAACTGTAAAGCCACGTGCCTCATGGCTTTTAAACCGGCTAAAAAAAACCCTCCTAACCCCAGCAATAAATGAACTTTGCAAAGAACACACAAACTGGACAAAAGAACAGTGGTATAGGGTATTTTTTTTCTGATAAATCTTGCATATAGCAATTCGGATCTCGAAAACATTCAGTTTGAAGACCAGTTCGAAAAAGATTCAATGAGAAATACACACAACAAACCATAAAGCATTCTCCAAAGTTCATGATGTGGGGAGTCATGTCGGTTAAAGAAACAGATGGGCTGTTCTTTCTACCTCCTGGGACAACCGTAAATAATTCAGAATATCTTAAATTGCTAAAAAACAAGTTAGAACTTCATATGGTAGTGCATCAATGCACTATTTTTATTCAAGATGGTGCCTCATACCACAAATTGAAGATTTTAGGCAACGGATCTTTTGTAGAAAGCCTCCGTCATCAAATCAAAAATGCGAGATTTGAGAAAAACACCCCCGCCACGTTTTAAGTACTGCACGGTGGTGGGGGTGTTTTTTTGGCGGGGGCTTTCTACAAAAGATCCTAGGCAACTTTTAAAAAAGTAAGAAAAATCAGTCCTTCATTGGCCAGGCAACAGTGCGGATCTTAACCCAATCAAAAACCTGTGGGTAGTTTTGATAAACAAGATATCTGAAGAACAACCTAGCAATCTCAAGTAACCGGAAAATGTTACAAAAACTGTTTGAACCTGTGACATAACTTCTAAGTATTGCTGCAAGCTCATTGAAAGTATGCCAAGACGTTTGCAGATAATGATTGATAATAAGGGTGGTGTTACATAATGCAAATCGCTTCTTCGGAGAAAATTGGATTATTTTTTGTGACCTATCGAAATACAACGAATCATAGCTGCCAACAGCGAGGAAATGTGATATATTAGACGCTTTTAACAGATCAATCTACTCATAGACTTTTTAAAATTAAATGTAATAACCTGTATCCGTTCTAAATGACCTAAATGCATCGTCCTAATTAAATAATCTCAATGTGACCTCGCTTTGGCAGTAATTTGTATAAGGGCATAAAATTGATTTTTATTGTTAAATTTGTCGTCCGAGCCACGTGGCCCAATTCGGGTTTATGATAAATAGAGAGAGATCGCTATTATCGGACAGTAACCAGAATTTCGGTCTGAGAACGGTGACCATTGTATTGTTTTATGCTGTATTGTGTTCAGTAGCTGCGCGCGTGAAACCGCAGATAAAAAACAAATTCAATCCTCTCCTTCATATTCAAGTTACAGCTATATTTTTCTGAATCGGGCGTCATAGAGCTACGCATATTAAATAAGGGTAGTTTGTAACTGGGAGGGATTTCGCTGACCTTATTCAAACAAGTTCAGCACTAGACGGATATAGCTATTCAGCACTAGACGGATATAGCTATTCAGCACTAGACGGATATTACGTAAATCGTCGGACACGTCGGCATTCTCTCACGAAGAGTGAATTCAAGAATCGCGAGTCTTTCCTTCACCAACAAAAAAATTGAATTTATAATTCACTCCTTTCTACCAAAAATTGAATTTAGTCTTTATAATTTGTCTTTCAACAGGTGGACACGTAAAATGTTAAATCTTATATCATTTATGTGTATTACAATGAACGAGTTCTTGCAAAAATAATATTATTAATTATGCAGTCAGAGCAATCAAAAAACGGACGACTTATTGCATCATTTTAATCATAACGCATAATTACTGCGAAATGCTTATTTTAGCTATGGTGGTCTTAGGCTTTTGTCCCCGATTGTACCCTAAAAACAATTATCTTGATTAAGAAGTAAACAATTTTTGAAAGCTGGTTTATTTTGTGTAGGTTCCTTTGGTCCCGTTTGTTCCATTCATCAGTATGATGATTAATATCATTTTAATTTTAAAACTTCAGCAATTGACTTGGATCAGATACGCAATTTGGCTGGTACTTGGTAAGTTGCTTTAGTCTTTTTTATATATCAAAAATTTGCTAGGTGAAAAACTATTTCGCAGCAATACATAATCGTTGTACTTTTACACATGGTATTAATTCATTCTTTTGACATACGAAAAAGGTCAGTGAAGATTTTGCTCTTTGCAAACAACCAAATATTTCTAGTGGTCGCACCAAATTTTGGAACTAATCCAGCAAACGATCTGAATAAAAGAAAGCCTTTGAAGGAAGGAAAAAAAAAAGTTCTTCAAATGCTTGCGTTACCCTTGAAAGTCAAGTGAAGACTAAAAAAAGTCTCACCATCAAATCCCAACCCAAAAACTGGTTTTTATTTTCGTAAACTAAACTGATAAAAAACACTGCTATATAGCATTAATTGGTCTGATTTCTAAGCTTCCATCTTTTTTTCTTTAACTTGTTGTCAAAGATAGAGATGGCTTGGTACATTTTTCTTTCGTAACCTTTGATATGATTTGAAATTTCTTTTTTTTATGTTCACACGACTTCAATTTAAAGGCTTATTTCTTGAAGCGAAAGCAAAGTTGAATTAGATGTTTTTGAGGTCTTCTATGACGTAGCATTAAACGAGTAGAACGCGTCACAAACCGTGACTTTGCGATTGCAAGCTCTCTAGAGCGAATTTCGCACTGTGCTAACGCGCTTAACAATTTTAGCAAACAACTGTTATAAATTCAACCACGCATACGCCGCGCTTATCCCTTATAAAAACAATGACGTTGATAAAAGCATAATTTTTTGTTTGTTTAATAGCGTTCATATTCAAATTTAACGCATTGACGTAAACCTGTCATCAGTCTTTGGTGCATTAATCTATATAAACCATTGGTTTTTCGTTTGTGCTTGGTAAAAAACCCTAAATCATTAACTTTTCTGTTTATTTTAACTTAAGCTACATCGCACTAACCATATGGCGTAGTTGTATCTTTCACATAGTTGTAATGAGATGCTTTACAGTAAAAGCTATGATATATATGCACAATTTACATTGTGATGGCAACAACTTAGGCTTTTTCTCGGGTTGTCTTCGTTATTTTCAGTACTTTGCTTTTTAAAGAAGTTTTTAATTCCAAATAAAGTGAAACAGAAGAGTGAACACATTTTTGTTCAAGCCTTTTTATATAAACATTTTTAATGTTTTTAAAGTCATTAAAAAAATAGTGCTTTTTCCCACTATATTGCTTACACCTGATATAAATGTTTTTTGTATTTTTTTAGCGCTTTTTTATTGCCTTTTGAACAAGTGAACAATTAATTAATAGAATAAACGGGGCTCTATTCTACAACGTTAGTGTGAAAAGAAGGATGGTAAAATTTTTATAGAGAAATTTACTTGCGTACTTGTATAAAATTAAATCTAAAAAGAACCGATCACAGTTGTTTCAAAGTAAGCAGTTTATAAGCAAAGAATGAATAAATTCACTCTTTTTTTTGTTCTTTTCTGACATCTACTGTATTAAAATGAAGAAAAATTTTCATACCATTAAAATAATCTTTTGATGAATTTGATAAAAATAAACATTACTTACTATATTTGTTTGAATGCAGTATAATCCGAATATTAACGATGCTGTAAATTTATTGGCAAAACTCTTAATGGGCTTTAAACCATTCTTATAGTTTAATGAAAATTATTTACTTGAGTTTTGTGATTTTTCAAGCAATGGAAATAGACAGATGTTCTTTTTACAAAAGCGGTATTTTTATTGATAAAAAGATATAGCGTTCTTGTGAATCAAAGTTTTTGTTTTTATAAAATTTTGTAAGTTAAGAAATAAAAATGCGATCGATGTACTTCGGGGTACACCCAATTTTTTTGTTTCAACATGAAAAAAAATTGCTGTTAATCTTAAGTTATCGCTAAAAGAAATATTTCTAACTGTATTAAACTATATCAACAAAACAAATTGTACTATATCAACAAAACCACTAGTAGTAGTTTTTAATGTATTTAGCGATCAAAAACATTCGCAAATCCACACACAGAAGGCAATTTGACCCCTTATTTTTAAGACAAACGACTGTCCGTGACTTTCAAAGTTCAAAGTTCAAAGGTTGACTTGATTTTTAACAAATTCACATTACTAGTTAACTGTTGATCCTATTACCGCATCGCCGAGGCGGGAAACCTGATTGCACTCGCGGGCCGAATCACAAAATTAAAAAATTAGGTGCGGGCCGCAATAAACTTTTTTTTTTATTTAAGAAAAAAGGTCGTTACTCGACAAACCACGCTTCTTCATACGGTTTGTCATGTCAGGACCTTTTTTTGTTTGTTCACTAGCTTTTTTGGTGTTTACCTGATATTGATTTTTTTCTGGTGAGCCTGCATTTCTATTATCATATACCCTGGTTGTTAGTAAAACGAAAAAGGACCATTCTGATCAAAGAAATTGATATGGTTACCCCCAACTACACGCGAGCTGCATTGAAATATCTAGCGGGCCGCAGGTTTCCCCACTACTGCCGTATCGGGTTAATTTTCAACAGTAAGAACAATTACAAAAACACAAACGAGCTTCTTAAACTACCAACGATAAACCACCCAATTAAATTTTTGCCTGCTACAAAAACCTAACGATTCTTAAAAATTTTTCAGGATTTTTTCTTTATGGAATCTATGGATACCGACATAGTACTGCAAGAAAAGTGCAATAATTGTTTTAAACTATGGTTTTTCTGGAATGAATATTGAAATCTTTTTCTTATGCGGGCTAGTGTAGCATGCCGCATTAAATCTCTGGGCAAGTGCTTTTGAATCGATGTCATGCAAATTTTATTTTTCGTTCGAAATCTTATTTCACGCATTATTGGTTTTTTCACGCAATTGCTATATTTATTTGAATATTTTTCAATGAGGCTACGTATAGGTGCTGCTGACTGTGTTTTACTAAATTTGAAACACTTAAAAAAATTTACCAAAGTTACACATAAACATTTTTCTGTACAATGCTGTAGCCATCCAAAGTAAATCAATTCAATTACATTTATTTCGTACTCGACCTACCGGTATTTTTCTAGTGAGGATTAAAGATTGATCTTAGACCTGCGGCTAATCAAGAGTTTCTTTTTTTTTTTTAAGATAAAAAATTATTTTGATGTTCGAAATATGTAATTTAAACCAAATCTTATGACGAATCGATCGAATGGTTGTTTTGTGACGTCATTTTGTATGGTTGATAAACTTTCCTCTGTTGCCGTTAAATCAAGGGTCCATAAAAAATATCAGGGAGTCCACCCATAAAAATTTTCAAATAAGGGGCCATGATATTATTTTTGTCGTCCACAGGACCGTCAACCAAAGTTTTTCCATCGCACCTTCCTGATACTAAAATTCCAACCTCAAATTTACTTGAAGGCCAAAAAAAGGTTATTGCTTATGATTTGTAAATGAGCTCCGTCCAAAAATGTTGGTTGAATCGAAGTGATGAACTTTTTTCGGTCTTCACTTAGGTTTTAAGTTAGAGCTAGCAAGTAGACTTAGGATGTCAAGCCTTTAACTGTATTTGTGGATCGACTTTGCCTGTGTAATGAACTCAAAAATATTACGATAAAATCTAAAAATTATGCAAGCTTATTATGACGCACTTGCAAACAATCATGTTCATTGTTCAGCGGAACACTTTCAAGTAAGGTTGCGGAGCACAAGTGTTTCGCGGAACACAATTTGAGAAATGCTCGAATAGATCATAGAAAACAATTATTTGTTAACGAATCATGCTGGCGCCGTTGAATTTCATGATTGTTTTTATATATATATATATATACACGCGAAAAATCACAGGCTTAGCCCTGGAAGTGAACTCAAATCCTTCTGATTGCGATTTGATTGCTGATTGCTTTGCGATATATCCACTAAGAGTAGGCAACATTGAAAGATGCATGAAATTTTTGTGACCACCAGCGTGAAAAACTCGTTACCATTTCGAATTTTACAGCTTTTTAATTTATGAAAAAGAGATTTCAAATATAAAGCCCACATTAAATTTTTTTCAACTTCGAAAATTTTTTTATTTTCGTAGTTACTATTTGTTAATTTCAAGCCTAAAGTTTTTAAACATCCTTTCTTTTTTATAATGTCATACAGCACATTTTCATTTCTGCGTCATGTTATACGAAAATAATTAGAAGTTTCAACTCTGTCACTATTTACTGTGCCGTTAATACCGTGCAAACTGACTTAAGAGCTTTAAAATACTGTTTTTTCGAAATTTGAGTGCGGTTTAACTGGGTGTGTTTGATTTTTGCATTGTTCTTTTGGGCTTCTTGCAATATTAAGAAATAGCATTGGTTATAAACCTGTTTGTAATTTAATGTAAAACATTTTTTGAATTTAATTCTTTAAATTTTAATTTTTTCATATTTGCAAATCCTTACCAATTTAGTGTTATGAGAATTCAGTTTTTCTGTATGTTAATTTTGCGAAGGAGATCAGATACGGCTGAACCGGTTGTTTTTGAAGTTTTTGAGACTTAAGGAGTATTTGTTTGTTTAATTAATTCTTTTTAATTCTCGTAGCGCTTAAGCGTGGAAAGAAATAAAAAAAATGAAAAAAACAAACAAAGAGTACTCCCGTCAATGCTCGAAGTGGAAACGAGCCTTTAGAATCGCTAAATCAACATAAGCATTTGCACCTGTAATTACCGATATTATTTAATCAAAGTTTAATTATAGTGATGACTAAATGATTATCTAAAACAACGATGTAATTTAATTATCAATAAGCTACAATTTGCTTTGAGCTCTACAAATCAAGTACACCGTAGTCTAAATCCAAAAAACGCTTAGGCTCTTGGAGCAAAGTTGTAAGAACTACTTCATTATACGTACGTTCAAAGTGCAAAGATTTATAATTGTTTTAATGCATATTGTTGAATTTATGTTTGCGCTAATATTGCAATAAATAAAGTATTAGAAACCAGTTGTTACATTTGTGTATTAAGAAAAAGTTATTTTGTTTTCAAAATTGAAATATATTGTTTCGAAACATTAGTGGGTTATCAAAAGATGCAGCAACCAAAAGTTTCGTTAGTAGGCAATGCAAAAAAGCCATTATACTGTAATAACAAGAAAAAAAAAGACTGTAAAAATTCAATTATTAAACGCGTATTTTTTTTAACAAGTAAAGCACTTTATTTAAAAATAAAACGATTACAGCAATTCTTAGGTTTTTCAAAAACAGGTCGGGTAATTACTTGACAGTTTATTTTACGGTTGATGGCTCTAATGCTGTTTAACAAGCCCGTAGAAAATGACGCCTTTTATTAAATGCGATTATTTCATATTTTAACTAGATTTCTATTAAAAAGCGAATATCATCAAAAATGTTTTTCAGTTGTCCTACATCTAAGGATTTTGCATTCAGGTACCGCCAAAGAAGTTTTTGCTAAAATAGTGTACAAGTTCATATTATCATCCTATTTTAAACCTTCAAAAACCACAAGCAAACATAAAAGAATCAAAAATTTGATGCGGATCTTCAAGCATTTAGCTCATTCTTCTGTGGCGAAAATATTCGAATTTCTAGTAGTGCTGTGTCGATAACCGTACGAGCCGTAAACGATCAATCCTAAAAACATTTTTATAATATTATACTTTTATTATTGTTTATACTACTGGTTTTCCAAGTTTTTCAGTTGTCGGTCCCCTTCTGCTTTCTTGAAGTACTCGCAGGCTAATATTATATAATAGAACTAACACTGTTGGAAAATCAGTTCTTCTAAAGTGCTCGATAACAAAGTTAAAGCTTGAATTAAAATTAACAATGGCGAAATTACGGAAATACATGTAAAAACAAAGCTAAAACCCAACAGACTGTTTCACCCATAAAAGGGATCATCAGGGTTATGTAAAAAGTAAACTGCCAAAAAGAATTGAAAACAATTGAAAATAATTGAAAAAACTGAACAAACTGAAAAAAACTTAAAAAACAAATGAAAAAACTTAAAAACTTTAAACGCTCTTATTAGGGTCGGAACATCCCATCACGGACTCTGCTAAACTAAACTGATTAAGATCAGCGATTTTCATTTTTTTCATTTTTCGCCGTGTACAACGTTCTACCTTAGCCGATATTTGTACCCCTTTAAAATTTTGAAATAATATTTGTATTTGTAATTCTTTCGCGCGCTTTTCTTCTCGTGTTTTCTCGCTGATCTTAATCAGTTTAGTTTAGCAGAGTCCGTGATGGGATGTTCCGACCCTATAAGCGTTTAAAGTTTTTTAAGTTTTTTAAGTTTTTCATTTGTTTTTTAAGTTTTTTCAGTTTGTTCAGTTTTTTCAATTATTTTCAATTGTTTTCAATTCTTTCTGGCAGTTTACTTTTTACATACCCCTGATGATCCCTTTTATGGGTGAAACAGTCTGTTGGGTTTTAGCTTTGTTTTTATTTCCGTGATTTCGCCATTGTTAATTTTATAATAGAACTAGTGAGAAGGCGCTGTGTAATTATAAATAATATAATTAAAGAGAACCATACGAAAGACAATAAATTTAAAATAATTCAACAAATTTGTAATAATAAATTTAGTCCTTAACTTTAAAACTAAAGCAAGTTGCACACTTTTTCCCTCTGATCTTAATTTGAGACCCATTGTTCTATATTTGGTGCAGAATGTGAACGCCCGAATGCAATTAGATTGCGTTTTTGACAAACTTGAAGATTGCATTTCTCTGCTTTAAAGTTATTTATCAAAAAACAACAAACTCCACCTTCACCGTTGCTAATTGACATTTTTCTTTTAGTTTCACACGAAACGAATAATCTTACCCCAGTTCAAATTTATAAAAGGCCTGTATTCGTTTTAAGAAAACGTCTACAAATGCTGCCCAAAAATAAATCTCATCGCTTGACAAAATCTCAAGTGTCACCAAAACAATATACATATATAAAAAATTGACATACCGACGACAAGCCAAATTGCAAAGCGAATCCATGTTATTTCGTTGAGCTTCAGGATCAGCAAAATGTTGATGATCATGCTTATGAATGGAACAAAGGGAACCAAAGGAACCTTTGCATAGTTATAACAATTAGTGGCTTAAACCACCGAGTACAATTGCGACGGCCGCATGCGGTTTTGAATGAACGTGCATGGATGTCACCGACTTAAACTAGCGTAGACCTCAGTTAAGTCGGATTCGATTTGACAGACAAAAATCATCCGAATTAGGCGCAGATCAGGAAAACCCGACGGTTTTTTTAAGAATTACAGTATATAGGAAATCATTTGTACTTTCAGTTTCATCCGAGTTAAGCGAAATTCCGCATTAACCGAATCCGGATTAACCGAAGTCTACTGTTGTTTTCACCTATGTTGTTTTTTGTTTTCACCTAGTTTTCTATTTCCTACAGGTGGGTTTTAAATATAAATATTGTATACTTACCCTTCATCAGTTTAACATAGTTAATAAACCAGGGGTTCTTAAACTTTTTGAGACGCGCCCCCTTTTTTCACGCAAGCAAAACTTGCGCCTCCCTTGACGATACAAACAACAAACAAAACGCAAGCCCTATCATCATATTTTTGTCGGGAATTAAAGGTGAAGACTAAAAAAAAACGGGTTTTCACTTTCTATCAGCGTTCAAAATTTTTATTTTCGTATTCAAATTCAATGTAAAGACTAAAACATTACCATTGCACCAATCATTTCAGTTTGATGCCAGTTGCTCGCGCCCTTCGGATAAACCTTTCACGCCTCCCAATTTAAGAGCCCCAGATAATTATAAAAGCAAGACAAAACTTTTTAATAACAATTCACCTTAAAAGTGTTGATGTTGCTATGTTGTTGAAACGCTGTGACGTAAAGTAAACACATGATTGTTACAAGAAAAAAAACAACAAGAAGAATTATGAACCACCATTTTTGTAGGTAATTGTGACCAAACAGAAACATGACGCACAGCACAGTGCCCGACAGTGTTGCCAGTAGTAAAAAATATATTGGAATGTCACCCGGGGTGTAGCTTGTAGTCCATTGAAACAAAACCTTGAAGTTCGATTCCAGTAAATGAGTTTTAACAAGACCGCAATTAGTTTGTGATGAGGAATCCTCTGCGGCAACATTTTCCGATACATTTTGGTTTGTTGCTTGATAGTTTTTGTTGCAAGAATTTTCTGTGAGGCTTGTTTCTTGTTTTAAATCAGATGATTGGGATACAGATGATAAATCGCTTGATCGCTTTACGCTACTTCTAGTCTGCACTGTTAGTTCTTCGCTGTGAATGAGTTCGTCAACAAGACACTCGTATCTGTAAATAAGTTAAAAATGCAGTTGTAGAAAAAAAACACAACAGATTGTTAGCTCTTATCCGAACAAGTTTACTAATCAAAACAATACCCTCACAGACCATCGTATAGGTCCACCGGCCGTGAAAGAGTTAGAAAGCTATCGGCCGTTTCTAAATGAAATTGTGCGGTCAAAATCTTTATCTGAAATAAAAATGCCATTTCTATTTGAGCGGGTTGCATCTCGACTATAGTCGAGATCGGTATGCAAACGTTCATTAATGTGTCTCGACTTGTTTTTTCTGCAACTTTGACCTGCGACCTCCGCTGTTTTGTGTCACGGTTCTGTTTGGCATAAGATTTTCGAAGCCCAAAAAGCTTTTCGAACATCAAGTTTGAAAATTTAGGAAAGAAAAAATGTAGAAGAATTCGGGCGATTCCGTAACAAACGCCCATTGTCTAGAATTATAATTGGTGGTGGTCGTGGTAAGTTTAGCCAACCATTCTCGGGGGAGGGGCGTCAATCGTCTTTAGTGTAAATAAAAAGGTCTCCATTCTGGGCCAGACACAGACAGGACTGGGGCCGCGAGTTTTACCTTTACTTACCCTATCTGCTGCACTTTTAAAATTAGATGCTGGTAGAGATGGTACTAAGCCAGCATCTGGCTTCGTCATCTCAAATCTCATTGTCAGACTCTGTGCTCCATATGATGCCTTGGAGCATCTGATACATGATCTTCGGTTTGTTTTTTAGTGCCGCCCTCGAAATGCGACAGAGCGTGAATCAATTTTAAAGAGTCCTAACAATCGCGACGTATCTCACGGACTAACATAATAAATTGAAGGCTTGTCAAAAACCTTCAATTTATACAATAAAGATGTAGGTGGGAATTTGCAGGCAGTTTTAACGAGAGGAACTGACGCCAATAGAAACTATTATGACAGCAGTGGCGCTACTATGACCGCAAAAGTAGATGATACGATATAATTTCAACTCTCAGCCTCGTCACTTTATTGTTGGCCCTTAGAAAAAGCACTCTGCACCACTTTCTTCCGATTGACGTACTCAAAAAAGTTCTCTATTACAGTTGCATCATTCTACATCAAAGTTAGAGTTTCAACTGGAAAGCAATACTTGGTATCTCAGAAAATGTGTCAAGGTAATCATTTGTAATTGCTTTAATTTTAAAGCCTTCGCCGTTATCCTATAAGTCAAGCCGATGAATAATAAAACAAAACTATCAAATTTTTTTCCTCAAAACACATTTTTTAAGTTTTTCACCTGGCAACATAAGATGGCTTGTAGCGGAGCTTGATGACGCAAAATGAAACAAAAGTACAAGCTGTAAGCTGACCGATGGCAATGAATTCAACCAGTATATTTAAATCAAACAAAAGTGCGATTAGTGCTCCTAAGATTCCACAAAACACGGTTGCTAAAACTGGAACCTATTCCAAACAATAACAAACATAAACAAAATTGAAAATGAGCAATAGAAAAACACTGAGTTAATTATGGTAATAAACTAAGCAAGGCCTCAGTTGAATATTACAATCTCCGTCAAGTCTAATAGTGTAAAAACAATATTTTCTTTTGAAACTTTTATTAATACAGGTTAAATATAATTTTTTTTATTAAACTTCAAAACTTTTAAAGAAACCTTTGAATCAGTATAAAAAATTAAAAACCTTTAAAACTATTTAAACTGCTCGCTTCTTACTTTTGAAGTTTGGTTTATTTTTTCACATTGAACCATCAACAGTCCATCTCTAGCCATGGCATACAAATATCTTGGAACAAGAATAAGGGTGCTTACTAAGGTGGCCGTCATAGCGGCCAAAGCTCCAATTGAAACCACATATTGGGCCCAACTCCAGCCTCGAAACTTGTAAGCGGTAGGAAAAGGGGATTCCACTGAAATGGTCCGCCATGGAACCATCAAAGTCAGTGAGGCTGAACCACCGACGTAAGCAACAGCAACAAAAATCAGAGCAACCAACAAAGACAGGGGAACATCTCTAAGAAAACACAGAATACAAACGAGTTAAATTTCACAAAGCAATTTGCTAAAAATAGGTCAAAGTGGATTAAATTAAGTCAAACAGTTTCAAATTTGGAAGAAGGCATACTAATTGGGCTCATGAAAGTAAGGTCGGCAGGAGTAATTTTTTAATAATTTTTTGGTAATTTTTTGGCATTAGTTGGCGGATAGCTTAGCGAGATAACACACTGATGTGTGAACAGAAGGACTCGACATCGATGCTCGGTCTACCCTAAAGATTTCTGTTTAAGAAAAGCAATGTACGACTCATTCCTCAATGGGTCACACTGCTTACCTACGATGGTGGCTCAACTTAAACAGAAAGCAGCATATAGGAGGCCACTACGACCATACAACGAAAAAGCTAACACAAAGCTCAACACAATGACAAACAAGATCAAACGTCATGATTTATTAATAGCAGATGCACAATGCTCAGCTAATAAAAAAAAAGCTGTTTTAGAGTTTTTTTTATTACTAAATACTACCAAGTAGAGTTTACAGTTGGGTTTTTTAACTTTCACAGCTTTTACAATTATTCATCTTGACTAGCAAGCACAGGCGAAAGAGTTATTTTCAGAGAAATCGTACAACGCTTGATACTCGCTTTTTAAAAACCCGAGAATTACCACTCATTAAAGCTTTTTTGTTGAATAATATGACTCCGCATAATATGGAGATATTTTGGAAAAATCAACAAGCAATTTATTGATTTAAAGTAAAAGTGTTTTTTTATTCTTGATTTGAACAACGCTTGGATAAAATTTGATCAAAATTGTTCTGCCCTCTCAAAAGTGTTTGGTCCGTTACGGCTATGCTTCGAAAAAATGAGTGAAATCGACTAATATTCTGTTTTGTATTGGCAGAAACACTAAGTAAAACATCGCTAAGAGCACTGTAACATCGGTATTAACGGGATCATTCAGTTTTTTATACTTAATGAAGGCCTTGCAAAGGGGGGGCCGGTGCAAAAAAAATAGGGGGGGGCCACGTTTTAGTGAGCCAAGTTTTTTTGTCCCAAAATAAAATGATCTCAAGGTCTTTACTTTCATTTAATGTCCAAAATCTTCATTTTCATCCCAAAATTATACAGATCTCTAAAAAAAGTCCTCACTATCAACCGAGTAAGTATCCCTACTTTCGTCTTAGATTTAAGGTGCAGACAAGGGGGGCCACCGTCATGGTGCTACTATGAAGAAATAGAGCAATATTTTTTTAGGACCACTTTTTGACGTTTTTTAGGGGGTTGGTGCCGCCACTCCGTTCGTACCGTACTAAAGCCATCACTGCCTATACTGGTTATGTTGTCTCAAATAATGCGACTGCAAGAATGACATTGACAAGGACAAAAACGAATGCAAAGCAGTGGTAATAACAACAGAAGCAAAAAAGTTAGTTTTTTAAAATGTTTTAAAACAAAGTCAATTAGATGAGATCATCCCGTGTTGTTTTACAACAATTACGTAACAACATCGGAAATTCGTAACGACATTGGAAATTGAAAATTTGGAACTGGTGTCTCACCTTTTTGGTTTGACAGCTTCTTCGGTTGCTGACGCGATGACTTCATACCCAGCATATGAAAATATCAATGTAGAAGCGCCGCTGATAGTCCCTGACCATCCGAAGGGTTGAAAGTTTTCGCTGCCAGTCCAATATTCAATTCTGGCCAGATATAAGCCGGTAACTACATATACTGTATAATCAAATCATGAAGCGAAAATTCAATCACGTACCAGCAATAAGTGCTGAAACATTCGCTAAATTATTTTTACTGTTTTTCATTTGAACAAGGTTAATTCGTCTGTGAAGAGGGAAAAATAAACTGTAAAAAAATACCTTTAAAAAAAAGTTTTATAAAGGATTTTATAAAATTTGTTTAGCATAAATGATGAAAGCTTATCTTCTTAACTGTTTTTGGAAAACAATAAAGTGACTGTGTTTCGAATTATGAGTAATTGTTACGTAGGCAAAATTGCACTCAAGAGATGAAACTTAGTTTTCAACAGGCTTAATAATTTAATTGAAAATAGATAACAGCAAAAGCGCAACAGACCATCTCTTTCGCGATGTTTAATTAATGGTTCAGTGAAACCGGCTGATTAATCAACTCTTAGGATTTAAAAGACAAAATAACTAATTTCCTTGTGGAAGTGTAATAAAATAATGAATGGCTACCGCAACAATTAAATCTGTACAAGTATAAAAACCGAATAGCTCTGCATGAATTAAATATAAAAAAATAACTTTCATAATAATTGAAGTTTATTTCACAATTTTTTCGGTTTCTATTTCGCGCATGAATTGCTTTGCAATCGAGGTTTGAACGTAAAACCTTTGGCTTACAGTTGAGTGAGCTTAAAGTTAGAGTTAGCAATTCAAGTCCTGGTGTTTTTCGGCTTGCTCATTACTCCAACGCTTGTTCCTGCTTTTTTTGCTCTTCAGATTTGTTCTTAAAATTTTGCAATTAAGTCATATCAATGTCCCCACTTGTGAAGACCGGTCAAACTGTTTTATTTATTTATATATATCTTGTCTTCTGTAAAATACGGCCTTTTTTAATGAGCGTCGCTAACTTTAGGTTTATGAATTACTGATATATAAAAATTAACTATGGTATTTTATTTAAAGTAATATATTTTATTTGATTGCGATCTGATTTTAAATTAAGACACGGTCTTCCGTCATCGTTTTATTACGTCGTGTAGTCTATGATGACTGTAATGACACGTCATACGCAGATGGATCACAAATAAAACACTACAGGGTGTCCATAAAGTCCTGCACACATTTAAAATTTTAATATCTCAAAAACCGCATAAGGTAGAAACTTTAAATTTTAGACAGTGAATTATACCACCATAAAGTTTTTTTGTTATTTTTTACAGGTTATTTTATTGTTAAAAAGGCGTAAGTTTATGAAGGCGTAAGTTTGCAACAAAGTATGAAACATGTTGACTGTAGGCTCCAAACCTACAGGGGGGAGGGACGAATGGCCCAACTACCGCTATCTTAAATCTAAGAGACTATGAATAATTTCGAATGCGCAAAATTATTACACCAGCAAATAAATAACTAAATAATTTAATATAAAAGACGAGAAATGCGAAGCGCTATGCAGCCTGCTCCAGCACACCAACAACGAGCAAAGAAAACGAAAACACACGCCGATATAAATAGTTGCGATTCAAAATTTTATAGGTCACCTAAAGCAATGTCATATATTAGAACTGTTCATAAACCCAATAAGACGTGACTTACCAAATTATTCAAGATAGCGGAAACTTTCTTCATTAAGCGAGCGAGCCAAAATTTCCGTGCGCAATCAAACCTGCAACTTCACTGAATGAAAGAAATCTTATGCGTGTGAAACGTAGTCCCGATTAGAATGACGTGTATCGTTTTAATTATTCAAGCGTAAACCAGATCACGAAACTAGGTCATAAAAAAAAGAGAATTGATTTGGTCGCAACATTAACCATTCAACAAAAAGTACAATGTGTTCTTTGGTACCATAAATTGAAATCACCAACTGCAGTACAACGTAAATTTAGAAATGAGTTTGGATTACCTTAACATTGAGGTTTGGAAAAAACCACACTGTTAAGGTAGTCATTGTCATCATCAATGCGCTGAAGAATTTCTTCAGCAAAAGCTGCTCGGCGAGGGTGATCATCTGGTTTAAGGAGCTTTAACAATGTGTAACTTGTAAGCATGGAGCCAAAGTCGTTTATGTAAAACTTTGTGAACTGTGCTTCGAGGAATAGCAAGTTCATTTGATGCAACACGAATTGATTTCCTTGGGCTGCGATAAAATGCTACACACGCAGCATCAACAGTCTCTTCATCAATGCTTGGCCTACCCGATCTTTTGCGATCCAAAATGCTGCCGGTTTCCATAACCATTTTTAAACCATCTCTTAATGCTGTTAGTGTGAGGAGGGTCTAGTCCAAACTCATTTCTAAATTTACGTTGTACTGCAGTTGGTGATTTCAATTTATGGTACCAAAGAACACATTGTGCTTTTTGTTAAATGGTCAACATGTTTCATACTTTGTTGCAAACTTACACCTTCATTAAAATGACTTATTCTTGCTTATTTTAACAATAAAATAACTTGTAAAAAATAACAAAAAAACTTTATGGTAGTATAATTCACTGTCTAAAATTTAAAGTTTCTACCTTATGCGGTTTTTGAGATATTAAAATTTTAAATTTGTGCAGGACTTTATGGACACCCTGTATATTTGCCGATGCTTCTCGTAATTTAGTTTGCTTCGTAAGTACAGTATATTCGGACTAGTTGTGAGGACAGCTTTCACTGAATTAGCTTTAAAGTTCGGCACCGGTTCGTCAGTTGTATCGGAATGTTAACGAGTGATCTAATTGATATAATTTTTAAAATATTAAGAATTTTACTAACTCTTTTTCGTCACAAAATGGTAAAACTTATTTGCAGCAGTGTGTGAGCGTCAACATATTGAATTAGAAAAGTTGCAAAGTTGTATACAACTAAGGTTTTTACTTACCTATTATAAACCCAATCACACACAAGTTAAGTGTGGCAAACACGATGTTAAACGTGGACGAAATCTTTACTCCAAACGCTACAATCACAGAAAAGAGAATAACTAAACCAGTTGCAATAAAATCCGGATAAGTTGCTAGTAATCCACCGGGTAAAGGCACATGATTCTCCAAGTATGCTTTAACGGGATGGCCGAACAGACCATCCATGTATCTAGTCCAAATGGCTCTTATAAGCGATCAAGAATAAACATTAAAAACAAAGATTATCCGTAGATGATAAATTTTGAAACAATTACAGTAGGATACCGGTATAAATTAATCAAACGCAACAAATGTAAAATGTGAAACCAATCATTCCATGATTTAAAATGTACAATAGGGTATTGCAAACGCTTTCATTTGCCAACAGAAGTGTCTGTAGTACTACAAAATTGCCAACAAAACATCCTATTTTAATTACTCTAAGAATTCGTAAATATTTTTTGATTGTACGATTTCAGTAAACCTATTTGAAAGATCGTTAATAACTTGATAATGCATAATCTTAAAAGGCCCCTAGTGAAATACTACCTTCAGATTACTCCACACTATTCTAAATGGCAGGTACTGCAAATTATACCTAATTTGTGGGGGTTGCTTACGCTATGCAATCTGATTGATAAAGAAACAAAACAAAAAATCATAGAATTAGAAAGATCGTTCTAAAAAACACCGCAAAATTTTTTGGAAAAAATCGATTCAAAAAGGTAAAACGGAAAAAAAGCAATTTTTATTTGATAAACTTACCCACTCCAAGCACGTGCTACAGCAGCTGCAACTACCACGTGCTCAATATAAACAGCCCAACCGACAATGAATGCCCAAATCTCTCCGATGCAAAGGTAAGTGAATTGGTAGGCAGAACCAGTGATTGGAATTCTAGCAGCCAATTCTATTAATTAATGTTTACAGGAAGCTTTCTGACTGTACATTTGTTTGAAACTTAGTTTAGATTTACCTGCGTAGGAAATTGCTGAGAATCCTGAAGCAATTCCTGCAATTACGTAACTTATAACTATTGATGGACCGGTAACATTTCGAGCAACACTACCAGTCAAGACGTACAATCCTGATCCGATCATGGATCCGATAGCGAGAAAGGTCAAATCCGACAGAGTCAAGACTCGTTTAAGTTCTGGAAAAGAAGATTCGACGTTTTTAAACCTTGATTAAAAGCTGTGAGCAAAGGTTATGGTACAAATTGTTCCAATTTATCTTTTTTTCATCAGAGGTTATTTACAAAATTTAAAAATAAATATAAAGCATCTTTAAATAAATAATGTGAACAAGTTTTCAATAGGGTTAAGCCAGAAGTTTAAAGAAAATACTTTTTAGCTCGAGGGCCGCATTCAGAAATTGATGGTTTTGACAGCTGTATTAGTATTTACAGCGGGAATTCGTGCCTCAAGCTTACTCAAAGACAAAAAAAGTCTCGGAGTTTTCAATTTAATTTGTTACGTCACTGTTGGAGATAAATATAAAAAAAAGGAAAAAATAAACGCATTCTTAGACATAACATTGAATACTTGGCAGGCCGCATTAAATCGCTTGGTGGACCATAGTTTGCCCATCACTGTTCTCGACCTAATTGTACATGTAAATTAATCTTGCTAATAGTTATTAAGAACGTTATTCATTTCATTTCATTTAATTTTTTTTATTCTCAATCATTAGTAAACAGTTTAACACTAAAAGTTATAATTATTGGAAAGATCAAGAAAAGGAAGAAGCAGCACAACGTCAGACGTTAAAACATGCATAAGATAATTAATCAGAAAGTGAAAGTTAAAAACAGTAGAAAGCATGGCCGCAACACCTTATTTTAATAAAAGATGAAGATGCTGTTTATTACCTTTGCACTTGCTCATGCTGTTAGTAAAGTCTTTTCTTCTTGTGATATCTTGATAAAAAGCCAAAAATCCCATTTTAATATGATGTTTTTCTATTTTTTTTAAGCACAATTGGAAGTAAAAAATTTATTGATAAATTTTTTTGCTAGACCAACTTAAATATCTTTTCAATTATGGTGCTGTCAATACCTGTTATGTTTATATCAATAGTATTACAAAAGATACAAACGAAAAGCAACATCAACGAGAAAAAATCGTAATACTTGAACCAGAAAAGTGGACTCGTCAAAATTTTAAAGCAAGTCCGAGTCCGAGCCCGAATCCTTGTCTAAAACTAAGAACTATCCCTCTGATTTCTGTGGAACAAGCCAGCCAAGAAGTGGCATAAAGTTGCAAAAATCTAACTGGCAATATTTTTGTTCTGTACAAGTATTAAAAACCAGGGGTGCTGGAAGCGGGGAGGCGAAAAGGGATTTCCCCTGCCTTTTTGACCCCTTTAAATTGCCTCCCTGCTCTTTTCAAAAAGGGATGGCACAAGTGCGCAGATACAGAAGCATTAGGTCAGATTTAGGTTTACAATCATTGAAGCTCGACCAAAATATCAGATCAATTATTGGTGAAGGCTATTATTTGGTTGTGTGCGCACCTTAAATTTAGGACAAAAATAAGAATCATGGACTGGATTAAAAGTATCGGTTGGATCATGGACTCAATTGAAAGTGTTTGGTTATAGTCTGCATCTTAAATTAGGACAAAAGTAGGAATCATGTGACCTTTTTTTAGCCTCCGCCAAAGCCTTGGACTAAAAGGGAAATTTTGGACCCTGATTAGAAGTAATGACAGTTTTTTTAGTAATCACAAGATTTGAAGCCTTTTTGGCACAGATGTTAGGTGTTTTCTCGCAGCTTGGGTCGTACGTAAACCTGTTCTTGCAGTTAAACACGACAGTCCCAAACCAAACCTACCAAAACGGAAGGGTATATACCCATCCCGATGTTCGAGGGTCTACTAATCGGCAAACGTTCTTTTTAGGACGGGGCAATGTCTGGAAAAAATGCTTTTTTCAGAGCACATTGACAACAAGTTCCAAAGGTCCACTATCCTCAAGCACAATATCGAAGGCTTCACTGCAAACAAGATGAACGTTCTTCATTATCTTGCTCTACAGTTTGAAAAACTCGTCATCCTACTACAAGGAGCCCACTGCACTAATATGGAAATTGGAGCAGCTACTACTTCCAAGCTACCACCTAGCTGGGTCTTCTTTAAGCAGGAAACATGGCCTTGCCACGTTTGTTCACGAGCGACTCAGGTATACGCTTTTGGACCAATCTTTACCGAGATCGGAGATTGAGTGATTATGCGTGAACGCTGATGGTTATAAAATAGTCAACGTCTACAAACCTCCACCTACGCAACTGCAATCCATGGATGTCCCAGTTTTTCCTCGCCCCTGCCTTTATGCTAGCAATTTCAACTGTCGCCACGTTGATTGGGGTTACGACAACAGTGCAGACGGTGAGTGCTTGGCTGGCTGGGCAAGTATTAATTGCCTTGCCCTCCTATGCAATGCTAAGGATGCCGCCAGCTTTTCCTCTGGCAGGTGAAACACTGGCACCAATCCAAATCTAGCTTTCGCTAGCTTATGTCCTTGCAATTGCTTACCGGATAGACGTGTTCTTGAAAAGTTTCCCAGGTCACAACATCGACCTTCGCTTATCACACCATTAAGGTTTACTCTGTCAGTGCCAAGCATGCCTGTTAAGCGATGGAACTTTTGCAAGGCCAATCGGAGTCACTACATTGCTTTGACAAAAAAAATTTGCAAAGACTTTGTTGCCGCCTGATTCACTTGAAATGTATGCAGCTTACCAGGACTTATGTAACATCGTCAAGAAAGCAGCCAAAAGACTATCCCAGGCGGTTATCAAAACAACTATATTCCATGTTGGGATGCGGAGTGTGAATTCCTCTACACAACGTTCCTGCAGTATCCTCAGGGAGACGACTCAAGTTTGGTTGCTACAGCTTTACTCGCCAAACTTGATAGGAAGTAAAGGGATTGATAGTCCGAAACAGTTGGGAGCATTGACTTTTCACACTTTAGTCCTAAAGCATGGAGTATTTTGAACAACCGTACTGGTAGGTCACGACACTCTCCTCGTCCCTGTCCTGTTTCAGCTGATACTATTACATCTCAGCTAGTCAGAAATGGGTTGTTCAACGCAATCTCGACTTGTTTCTCAAAAAGTGTCTGACCTTTGGAGGGCGACAACACCAGACTTAATAAATATTTCTGAGACTTTCGCACAGAGACAATTCATTGCTGCCTTCCCACACTTAAAACCAAGTAAAGCTCCGGGCCCTAATTCCATCTGTTCAGAACTTATAACCTACAGTATGTTGGAGCTGCTTTAAAGACCTGGTTACGTGAATTCCTTTCTTCCTGCTTGCGCCGCTTCAAAATTACCAAGATCTGGGAAAAAGCACTTGTAGTCGCAATTCCAAAGCCGATGAAGCCAAAGGGTAATCCTTATCTCTGCTGTGTGTTCCCTACAAAATCCTCAAGAGGCTCAGCTACGCCCGCTTGAACCAATTATTGATCCAGTGCTCCCAAAAAAACAGGCTAAGTTTCAACGCCGAAAATCAACCGTAGGTCAAGTCGTTCTCCTCACCCAGACGTCGAGGAATCTTTCGAGGCTAAGAAGAAGGCCGGTGCGTATTTGCGCATGTGACGCTGCCTGGCACCGTGGCTTCACCTGTAAGCTGCTGAGAATTTTGCAGGATAATCACATGATCAGAATGATCATGGGGCTTGTAGAAATCAAAGTTTCACCCTTACTAAACCGCTTACTTAAACCACTCTGAGACCATACAAATTTCCTTTTAAGGATTTGAGTGTAAGAGCAGTATATAAAAACGTTGTTATTATTATTATTATTATTACTACCGGTGACAGCAAGCAAAGCAGAAAAACGGCGTTCTTCAGGGATCGGTTTTGGCTACCCTCCTTTTCAACATCTATAGTCTACGACCTGCTCTCCACGATTTTCAGAAAGTTTGCTTATGCAGACGACCTAGCATCGCTGCACTCTTCTGGAAACTGGAAGGACTTGGAGGCATCGCAGCGCTTACACTTGCTTCATTGACAGTGTTCGGAATGGCACGTTGTACATTATCACTGGATGTCTGCGTTACGCTTCAAAAGACCACGTATCCATACTTTCAGGCATCCAGTCAGTTGATTTTCGCACAATAGGAGCGACACTCTCCTTGGTTTACCGTGGATTTTTGGACCCTGATTATATCTTGTATGTTCTTTTTACTAGGTCCTCAGATGCTTGCCAAGAGAGATTAAGATCTAGACGCCCGTTTGTACCAGCTGCGCGGAATTTATTAAACAACCTAACCGGACTTGGCATCCGCGCTTTTCAGTAGACGAATTACAGATAGAATGCAGAGTACTGCGAGAATACCTCCAGACTTTGTGTTTTTATATACATGACAAGACCCAGGCTTGTTGAATTGAGTTTGCCCCAAGCGGTGACTGGAAAATTCTCCCTGGAAAACTCCCCCGCGGAAAATTTCCCCGCTGTAAGTTCCACCAATGGTAGTCAATCATCTGATTAAAAAAACCAAGATAATTGAGAAGTGAATTTTAGAATTATTGCAGCCAACCTTATCAATTCAAAAAATTTTGTAAAAAAAAATTTTTAACTTCTATAAATATCCTTTGATTGATGTGAGGGGATTTTAAAAAAAATAAGGGGGGGGACATATTTCTCATTTTTTTCTCTGGATTGTCGAATGTAATGATGTAGGGGTGGGGGAGGGTAAATCAATATCATAATTCTTGTAATAACTTTTTTTAGGTTTTTCAATCGACGTCAAAATTATTGAATTTAATTTCAATTACGTTTATAAGAATAAGATAATAAGAAGAAAATTTTCATGAGTTCGAGAGAACTTACAGCGGGAGAATTTTCCGGTGGAAATTTTTTGATTTTGCCCCCCCGTTGACAAAATGGCTTTCCGGCCCTACAGTTAAAAATTCGGTAATACAAAAAAGTTACAATCTTGAGCGCAACGTAATAAGAAACAGTTATAATATTTAGAATAGTGAAGAGAAATATATGAAGGAAATTATATTTTAACGTCTCTTTCATTTTTCATTCAAGGTTTAGCAAAAAATTGTTTTTTCTTAAAGTATTGATGACAATAATCTGCAAAACCTTTAAATCGTCGATGCTGCATGAAATCTAAACGCCGGACTCGCTAATTTTTTGGCGAGTCCCAAGTCCCGAATCCGAGTCCGAGTCCAAGTCTGTAACCCCGACTTAAACCAAGTAGATTAATTAGCTTCAAACAGTGATGCTTAATTTTACATCCATGGGAATCTCAAATTTTAAAATAATGATCCTGTTAACTCCTCGCTTGCATAATCTACAAGTTAAGACAAAAAATATCTTTGCTTCAATTATAGAAGTAAACTTGTGCTTGATCGAATATTTTTTTTGTAAAAATTAAGCAAAGACTCAAAAAAGTATTTCAAGAGCATAATTAAGTTCACTTTTGATTTAACTTGGAAGATTAAAAAAAGTTTATCCCTTCAAGTAGCAAGAGTTAATTTTGTTGATGATCATAATTTTGCCGAGATAGGACAGGCTATAACCTAATTTTGTAAGTTTTTTTTATTTGCAATAATTTATTCAAAATATTTTGTTAAAGTAACTTAGAACGATTTTTTAAGTGTTTTGCAACAACACTATGACAAACATTTTGCATTAAAACTAAAGTTTACCTCAACTATTGCAAATACTAACATAGGTTTAAAACTGGACTTGTAAAAGGTCCTAATTTGGTAACCTTTTTTATAGCAAAAACTTTCTCCTTCGAGATTAATTTTGTCATACTTCCAAGAGCTAAAATTTTGAAAAAACTGCTTACTTTTCTTTCAGGTTTTATTCTCATTTATTCAGTAAAATATATTAAAAACATATCAAGGTCTGTTCAACAAACTATTTTTTTAAATGAATTTACGATAAGACTTTATTGATATGAAACCATTATTTTTTGGAAACAGTCAGGTTTTTAAAAAAATTTTTCAACAAATTGCAATAAGTTTGAAAAAGGCAAAAAATTCAAACATCACAAAACTCAGGCTTCCTTCAATTCATATCCTTTAAAATGCTCAGCAAAGAAGAATTGTGTTAAAACAACCTACTGTAATCACTTCTTTATAATCAACCGATTTAAATCTCTATTGTAGCACAATGTATGCTTACTGCTTGTGCTTCTTCCACTAAGTAGCGGAAGCCGTTTAGTCAGGAACTCATAGAGTTGGCTTTTGTAATTCCTGGTAGAAAGCTATGTAAGAATTTCTGGTTGAAATATTGCTCATAGTGGATGTGCGTCAGATTAAAAAAAAAAAACAAAACAAATACAAATCATTCATTTTTTCCGGAAGTTGTTTGGTCATACTCCGACCTTTTTCATGACCGAACAATGGAAGCGAATCGATTTTTTCAACTCTTATTTTCATGTTTATTCTATTTTCAAAAATTTGTCAAATTGCGCCACAAATTTTCTTTTGTTTTAAGTTTTTACTTATTGTATTTTCTTAAAGTGAAAATTCCTTACAAAAATAAAATAAAATAAAATAAGGAAAGCAAACGGCACAATTTTGTTATCGGCGTCAAGGTACTGTACTAAAAGCTATAGCTTGGAAAGAACTCCAACTACTTCTGCATCAACTAGGATTGTTATCTATGTATCAAGTTTCAAATTGTTCTTTTCGAAACGAATCGGTGCTTTTGAAAACTTATTTCATTGCATTTTTAATTTCATCTTTGTTCATTTCCCGGACTCGCAGGAAAGCGTCGGAGCCGCTATTCGTAGAACAACCGCCAAGCGATTACCTCAGCCTGATGTGAGATGCCGAAATATTGCGGTACGGTTAAAATTTTTTATTGCTTTTTTCTGTTTTTATTTAAAGATGTGACTGAAATTTGGAGCCGCTTACTAGACCGGCAAGCAGAGAAAAGTGCGGTAAAATACCTTTCTCACGCACAAAACAGAATGGCGCGAATAGGTTTGAAATTTCGACCGTGTTGATCACGTTCACCATCAATACGGCCCGCTTTACCACTCGGTCACGCTGATTCACCCGCTAGCTCCAGCAGCGACGAGAATGAACAGTGTTTATTTTAGCTTATATTTAATGATATAATTTTATTTTTTTATTCCTTTCTTCATCTCCATTCACAAATTTCTTGTCTGTCATTTACAAATCTCTTTTCTCTCATCAAGCAACAAAAAAAAAATCATTACATTGTATTTTGAGTTAAATGACCTGTAAAAGATTAATTTTTTTCCTTTTAAAATTATCCAAGGCCCTTTGAAATCCAAAAAACCTGAAAATGCCTGATCTTTAAAAAAGTCCTGAACCACTGACTTAGACTAGTAAAAATTTTTATAATTGTTAGTTTATGGTTGCAAGCAGCAAGTATCATAAAAATAAAGCCATCAAAACGAACCCATTCAAATTTTTTACACACGGTAATTCGAGTTATGGTTTTTACGAAACACTTAAAACAAAAATTATCTCTCACAATCTCAACTCAAGCACCTATTTCATTTTTATTGATGCGAGTTTTATTGACGATGTATCTGTCTGGCAAAGGACCTTGTTTTCATTGTAGTTATTTTTCATACAATAACCTAGTTTTAAATTGGATGAGCTTACAAGATGTTTTTTATCTTTTGACAAATAATCTCTAGTTTTTTGCAACTGTGCTCATTACTGATTTGAATTTTACCAAGCTTATTTTCATTTGTAATTATCTTGGTTGTTGAAAGTTATCGCAATGCGGTCATAAACAATTAGGTACCGATGCGATATTAATCTAATTGGAATGAGTCTTCGTACTTCTGTAAGGTAATGTTTTCCTAAATAATAAAAAACCCACTGAAGGTGTTTTATGATCACTTGAATATAAAATGCCAGAACAGATTTAAGTATGGTGTTTTTAAACGTTGCTGAGTTTGGGGAACCATTACGTATCAGTTCATTTTCTACGATTAAAATTATTCAGTGTGTCATTGTGACTGCACAATTAGTTTTTAAAAAAATATTTGCTTGATTAGGACAGAATCAAATATGCTGCAAATTCGGCAGCCAATCTTCATACTGGCTTTAATGGAGATAAATATTTTCATTTAAGCTTGAAATCTAACACCGCTATGAAATGAGGAAACGATTAAAGTGACTTTTCTGATGGGAATCACTCTGTCTGAGCCGGTAACAGAAAAGAAATCAGAACTTTATGAGGATGATCATCTCAGAGTGGCAACATCGGCCATGCAAGGATGGAGAGTTGGTACTCTATCAGTTTAGAATATCTTAAAGTTTATCAAACACTTACACCAGTTAACTGGTCAGACCAAATGATGAAATTAAATCTCTCTAGATCGGACTCGGCAGAAAATTAGCTATGATAACAATAGAACAGATGAGATATGATATGATAAATACTAAAAATTTTATTATAAATACTAAAAATTTATATTATAAAAATTTTATGCGATACGTTTTATTACAATTTTTGAATATCTTTTCTACCGGAAAGGAAATTTAAAAAATTTTAAGTTATTTACGGAAAAAAATTTTTCGGAACTGGGGCAACTTTTTTATACACAAAAAATGTTATTACTAATTAATAGTTTTAACGCTCACTAATTTTCTAAGGTGAAATACTTTTTTTTATATCAACGTCAACAAAACAGCTATGGAAGACGCCCACTTGGTAAGGTTGAACCTGAAGAACACCGAATGCGCTCATCTTTTTGCTGTGTTTGATGGTCATGGGGGAAATGTTGTCGCGGAATATGCGGCCCATAACCTTGTCGAGGCCTTGGTTCGCCTTCCGTCATACTGTAAGTTATAAATATCTAGTTAGATGCCGCGTAGATTTAAGTTGTCGAAATTGATCGTAGATTTAAGAAGTTTGTTTGATTTGAAAGCAGGCGGGCGAGGTATTTCAAATAGAATGTCAGTTTCTACTTTTCTTAGCAACATGACACTTAAGGCCCGTTTCCACTACGAGCGTCGAAAAAATTATTCTTTGTTTGTTTTAATGATTTTTTTTGCTTTGCTCAGCGCTCGCTTTAAGCGCGAAAAGATCAACTAAAGAAACAAAGAATGCTCTTTTCCACGCTCGTAGTGAACAGTCAGCAAGTTTGCTTTATAAATTTTCTAAACGTCTGTCTTTTTCCAAAATCTATCTTCAATACCAATTAAAGCAGTTTACTTATTTCTTTCATCAATCTTTCTTTAGACTTGTTCCTGAAGCATGGCGCGAGTTTTTGGTGCCCACTTTCCTAATATTGCGCATGGGCCGCACAATCACTTTGGAACCGTAGAAACGGCGGCAAATTATTGGCAAAAAATGACGTCAGATTTGTCCGGTTTTAATACAGAGCCAAGAGCCAAGCAAGACCCCCTGACTGTGAAGTCATAAGAAATAGCTTTTCCACCAAGCTCAAATATCTTCGCGTCTTTCTTAATGGCTCGAAATGTTGTTTTTTTTTTCAAGGCCAGGGCGACTTTGTGAAAGCGTTTAAAAGTGCATTTATAAACATGGACGAAAATATGAGAAGGAAAAATATCACAACGAGCGATAATGTTGGATCCACCGCTATTTGCGTTTTTATCAAAGGAACTTCGATGTATTGCGTAAGCATATTATAATAATAATAATTATCCGTTATTTTACTATGATTTTTCTTACATTTTTTTCGTCTAGCCAAAATGCTTTTCAAATGCTAGTTTTTAATTTTTTTGCCAGTCGGACAAAAGTGTTGTTCATACTTGAGTAATCGTAGCTAACATATAAATGTAAAAATACAGTTGAGTATGAATAACATATCGTAAACATTTGTAAATATAGTTGTCAAGACCAATAATTACTTTTAAAACTTTTGTTTATATTTCTTTATATTATAGTATGCGGCATTTCACCCAGTTGCATTATTTGCTTAAAGAGCTTTAAAATTATGGTTTAAATCTAACAATAAGCAGCCTAGTAATCTCAACAAAATTTTCTGCACAATAGCCTAAAGTAATTTACTTAACTTTGCTTTTCAATAAATGTCAACTACTAAGGCTCGTTTACACAACCTCAGTTATTCAACGTGCGCAAAAAAATCTTTTTTTTATTTTTAGTTACCAAATTTGGAACAAAAAGAAAAGCAAAATGATAGATGAAAAACAAAAGTCTTTTCGTGCTAGCACGCTCGCCCCAGAACGCGAGAGCTGGAGGGACAACGGGGCAAAGTTTACTTAACTAGACAAGGACAGAGTGCGAAAACATCAGGCGAAGACCAAATTTGAAGCCATAAAAACCGGTTAAAAACCAAAAAACATTTAATAGCCTAAATGTATTTTTGTAGCGAGTGAAGATTTTTTGGTCTTCACCGAGTTTTCAGGCTTTCCGAATTCTGTTTTTAAGAGGGCCTCAGTTAAGTTTACGCCAGTTCTGCCTAATTATTGAACAATTACTTGTATTCAAAACAAATCAGAAAAATTCGGGGGTCGCAAACGTTTTTTAGGGCAATTACTGGCAGTGAAAACGAGCTATTATGTTTGTTCTAAATTTTTCTGAATTGCTTTTAAAATCCAGGCCAACATCGGCGACTCTCGGGCAGTCGCAAGTGTTCGCGGTCATCCCCAGCTTCTCTCGTTCGATCACAAGCCGGAATCTGTTAGAGAAAGGGAGAGAATAACGGCTGCTGGCGGCTTCGTCCAGTACAATCGTGTGAATGGTGATTTGGCAATGTCAAGGGCGTTTGGGGACTTTACTTACAAAAACAACGCCCGCTTTCATCCGCAACAGCAAATAATAGTCGGCAAGTTTGGATTTTAGTTTTTTGGAGGTTTTTCTTCCGGATCGGTGCTTTGTTTTTAAGCGGAGTCACTAAGCAGCGTGACGTCATAAAGGAATTTGTCATGAAATGGCTTTTTCAAAAGCACAAAAAAAATCATTCACTTAGGGCTAGGCTAAGCACCGAATTTGCTTCCTTTTGCTCGCATGTCAGATTGTTGTCACACTGAACTATTTTGCCGGTTTCGTTTTTATTTTTTTCTACGACTACGCTATTTAAGGTTGCATTAACGTGGTCAATTTCTTTGTGTAACTCAACTCATTTAACGTCTTTTCGCACATTCATCATTTTTCTTCATCAATTTGCGCTAAACAATAGCGGAATGTTTTCATACTGTCATTTTTTGCTAGTTATACGCACGATAAACCTCGTTAAGGAAAACTTTACATTGTAGCCCTGACTGCTTTTCTTTTTGAAAAAAGTAGGTGTTTAAATCAAAATTGAAATAAAGCTTATTCGCTCGGGTGTTGGATACTCATAATCGAGCTGATTCATAACTACATCAGGATGGGAATTCAGCTAGTAAAATTACCAAACGCCTATTTTACGTTTTAACATTTCAATTTTATTAAAAAATTTTTATTAAAAGTAGAAGAGTAACAAAATTTTTAAATCAATCTAAGAATATTGCTACGTTTGTAAAAAATTCAGGCTTATATTGTCAAAATTTTTCATTTTATTCAGGCAAAATGAACTAAATGATAGTATTAGTTTTGACAAAGTTTTCACAAAGAGATTTGTAACCGTCATTTCATGTTTTAAATGCTTTTTTTTATTATGCAGCTGATCCTGATGTCCTTTTAAAAGAAATAACTAGGGATCATGAATTTATTGTTTTGGCTTGCGATGGAATTTGGGACGTTTTGACTTCTCAAGAAGTAATCGAGTTTGTTCGGGGCAAAATGGGGGAGGGACGTCCACTTGTCCAGGTTAGAAAGTTTTTTCTTTGTCATAAAACTTTAAGAAGCAATTCGATGGTCGTTTTACATTGACAAATGCGTCTTTTTTATTTGACTGTTCTATTCTAGTTCTTCACTTAAAAGGCTTTATTTTAACTACCCGTGTTATTCGGTAGCCCTCCAAAACTTTTTAAAATTTTTTTATCTGTACTTGAACCATTCCAGGCATTTTTTGCCTCCAATAAAAACCAATAAAATAAAATTTAATTAATCATCAATTAATAATATAAACAATTCTAAAAGACCTTTATCTATGGTTTTTATAGCATTGCTTCGTTTCATAACTTTTCTTCTTCCAATTTATTTTGAAATTTGTAGATTTTACTAAAGATGACTTATATATAGTCGAAATCTAATTTAAATTAAGAAAAAGAATTTTCAACAAGTTGTAGACTGATTCTCGTGTGTCAAATTGAAGAAATTGAATTAAGATACTTCTCACGAGGAATTGTCGTAAAATCGTCAGCAAAAGAGTTAACTGATCCACTGAATTTTTTAACAAAATAAGCCAATAAAATAAAACAACATAAATACTTTTAGGCCCATGCTCAAGAACCTAGAAATGAATCTTTGTTATTCTTGGCAGTATATGATCGACAAGTTCAAGACGCGGTTATGACGGCGACCACTATCAAAACGATCTCTATTTAATTCTTACACTCGCCATGTTGTGCTCTTGAAAAAGACGCTTCACGCCACTTTCTTCACCTTAACCCTCCATGGAAAGAGCTCTTTTTAAAAGCATTTTTCAAAATTGTTTACAACAGTGACTGCTTTGAGATTGAAGTAGTTAAAGGTTGCCAATAAAAAAACTTTATTCAGTTAATGGGACATTCCATGTCAACTCACACCCTTATTTTGCCGATCATCTCCGATTTTGCTAAAATTTGGCATGTTTGCAGGTTTGGATGAGAAAATATCTCACACCAAATTTTAAGTTTCTGAATCAAATAGTTTTTGATATATGAAGGTTGAAAATTAGACACAAAATCGCTGCTTGAACGCCCCTGATCGAGCAAAAGTAGCCCTCCTGGCTTTATTTTTTGTTCGATTTTAAAGGTGTTAACCTTCATATATCAAAAACTATTTGATTCAGAAACTTAAAATTTGGTGTGAGACATGTTCTCGTCCAAACCTGCAAACATGCCAAATTTTAGCAAAATCGGAGATGGTCAGCCAAAAAGTGCCGAAAAGGGTGTGAGTTGACATGGAATGTCCCTGATGTTGCAAATGTGCAACAATTGTCATTTGAGCGAGCAAACCTAACAGTTGTTAAGTTTTAAACTTTTTATAAACGTTGCAAATTTGTAACGTTTGTCCATAGAGGTTAACAAACAGTTCTAAGTCATAGTCATTTCACTCTGCAAAACAAAAAAATAAAAACGAATAAAAGTAAATACCCGGTTATCTTCGGATCTTCTAAAACAGCCGGACAAATAGCTTGAACGTTGTTCAAAGTTAAACATCTTCAACTGTAATTAAGAAGATAAATAGATGATAAAATGAATCAGGTTCAGGTGTTGTTCATTTAATTGACACCTTGTGCAAGATTTTGTCGTTTTGAAAGCTGGGACTTCCCCTTCTTAATACGACTTTTGTCATAGAGGGTGTTCTGAATTATCGTTAGGAAATTTTAATCGAAAAAATTGGTTACGTATATCTGTTTGGCAAACCAAAAAAATGTTTCCCGAAAATTGCACGTCATTACATAATTGTAACCATCATTACAAACTTGATACTGAATTTTGCAAAAAGAAATTTTTTTGTTACTGTTTAACAACAAAAAATACCGGCAATATAAGAAAAAACAAAAACTTATAATTATTTATTTTATGAGCCATAAAAAATAAAATAAGCATTAAACAGTATAATTGTTAGCTAGTTACTGGTTAAGTATGCAGTCTACCTAACCCTGACTCTAACTCTAACCTAACCCCTAACCCTAACCCTAACCTACTAAATCAGAGAGTAGACATAAGAGTCAAGGTTCGGGTTAGGCTTAGAGGTTTGGATTAGGGTTAGGGTTAGGTAGACTGCATATTTAACTAATACCGTTTGCTATTATTTGTTGATGAAGCGATATTTCCTTCTCGACTGAATTTGAATTTTCAATCATAGATTTGTGAAGAGCTTTTGCAAATATGTCTTGCCGATCATGATAACCCAACAGGCATTGGCTGCGACAATATGACAGTTATTATAATTGCGCTAACGTTATTCCATACTTACGTGGAGTTGTGTCAAAAGTGTTCCGTTCCTGTTCGTTCTCCGACTCCTAACAACTGCCTTCCTGCATCTTATCCGATTCAATATCAAAAAGAAATAGAGCGAATGCTGTACGTCCTTAAAATTCTAAAAGATATTTGCTATGCTTTTGTTAAATATGAGATACTGTATTATGAGATGAGAATATTTTTTTCTTGCTTTACAAGATAAAAGTAACCATAAAGCAATCATCTAGACAGCGATTACTTCAACTTTTTTAAAGACTAGAAAAATGTTGCTGAGGTTAAATCTTTCATTATAATAATTTAATTTTTGTAGTATAACAACAAGGCATTTAATGCATTTTGGGTTGACCAGGGGCGCAAATCAAGAGTAAACACGTCGCTTTAATTTTCGGTTATGGGTACAATTTATAATGGTAAAATTAGCAAAACTAGCTTAGTAGAATAAAAAAATTAAAATTTTCATTTTTTGTTTATTAATTACGTGAGTCGATCCATAAGATCCCTTTCTTTATATTCTTTAGGTCCATAGCATCACTCACGTCATATCATTTAGATCCATCGGATAGACTTACTTTAAAAGTGAACACCAAGTCTAAATAACGTAAAATTTTTAAAGTTAAAATAACAGTGCTGTATTGCTAATGAAAGTTTACTAAAGCAATTATAATCTATTGAAAATACTGAGGCATGCTTTAAAAGTTCTTATCTTGTATCAAACATATAAAATCCAAAACAAAAAACAATGGAAAAAAGTATTTTCTTTTATTTTATGAACTAGCGTGGCCAAAGTAGGCCCCCTACGTTATCGCTGCGGCCTGTCGAACAATTTCAAACCTTTTAAATCTTATCCACGTTTAAATTTTTAGTCATCACTAAGCTTATCTCAGACATTGCATGCGGTTTTCTGCTGTCACCCAACGGCAGGTTGACAAAACTCACTTTACAATGATAAAATTAAAGTAAAGGTTTTTTTTGATTTGTACAGTAGTTGGCATTCGCGGCATGAATGAAATTGAAATGTACTTTCTCTTATTAATTAAAAAGAAGACTTTTTAGCTGTTTTTAATCTATTTAAACAATTTTTAAAAGCACATGTACCCTGCGAGTTTTGAAAATTTTTGAAAATTGGCCCCGCGCCCCCAAAAAATTGTGACACCCTTATATAAAATGACTGTAAAATTTATTTTCAAATTTTTAAATTAGTTTAACTTATTACAGCAACACTAAAACGACTGGGTAGGTAGTGAAGCAACCAAACAAGATAGAACAATGTCGCTCTTAATGAAGATTTTCCATCAACATTTTTCTTCGTGATGTGCATCTATGAAAGAGCGAAGCGGCATTTTCTGAAAAAGATGTTCAAGAAAACTGAAAGTGTTTTACGAAAATGATTTTTCAATCATTTCTATGTTCTTTTTGATTTGTTGAGAACCGCCGCTTTGAATTTAGTTTTACGTTTTTCTTCATAATAGAAATTGCCCTGCTACTTACAGTGCGGTCGTTGCAAATATATTTGATTTTTTGAAAGAAAACTTGAATCAAGAGCATTGGGCATTTTTTTATTTTATTATTGCTGACCACTTAAAAATTATCAACACAAATTCTTTTATTTATAACGAAGATTTGATATTGTCAAGACAACAAAGTCGAAAACGCGTTGTCAGCGCCGACAAATCAAAACAAGTCGGCCATTTTCTTTCGCTATGACGTATGAGTTTTTTAATTGTTTTGATTGCCTAATCAGACAAGATAAGATTGTCATACGATTAAACAACAGTAAAGGGAAAACTCTCGTACGACAAAACACCTGATCGCATCGTCGTCGTCGTCGTCGTATCTATCACTTGCAGTTCGCAAAGTTGCAAATTAAAGCAAATCAGTCTTTTTTTTTAAACTAAAAAAACATTCAAGCTCAAACTGGAAGCGATTTTAGGATAGAATAGAAATATTTGCCATTTTCTACCGAAGAATAAGTGTGACCAATAAGCGAAAATGACTCGAAAGTCAAAACACTCTGCTGTTTCATCATTCTTCCATCTGTCTTTTATTGTGAAAGGAAAATTTTATTTAAGAAAGCAAATGAAAATTAGAAATTTCATCTAATATTTTAAATAAAATTTAAAAAATGAACCCTTTCTCAGAGGAAAAGTTTTAAACAACTGTTTTTGACCCGATTGCTACAGATTGGCACTTAATAAATCTTTTATTAAAAAATTGCCATTTCAATTAAAAGCGTTTGCATTTTACGAGAGTTTGCTATTTGTTCTTGCGAAACAAGAAATAAATGCTGAAACTCTGAATCTGAAAAAAGACATTAAACGTTTTTCATTGAATTTATTTTACAATTTTAAAATTTTGAAAGAGTGCAAAAATATTAAAAAATTTTAAACGTACAAAAACAGCTTATGTCATGGGGTATAACAAACAAATCATAATAGATATTTGAAAATTACTCATTTAAACGGAGCGATTACAAGGCTAGAACAATTTTTGAATGTGGAAGAATGCCTAGGCTGGATTCGAGCTTTGAACTCTTGCTCTCCTGCTCACAAATCATCGTTAGCTTTTCAATTTAACTTTTGCAATATAGCGGTCAAAAATATAGAATAATTACAACTCTGAATGGCGCTAGAGGAGATTAAGCAAAAATTCTTAATCATTTTGTGATTAAAGGGCAGGAGTTCGCTTCCCTGGGTGAAAATACGCTTTTTATCATACACAATAAAAAAACTTGAATTAAAGTTAACTAAGCCTCCCGCGAAACTTAACTGAGGTCCCCGCAAAAGTCAAATTGGGCTCATTATTCATACAATTAAATGAGCAAATGCACAGCTTGTTTTGAGGTGCTCACGCCGGCCTTACATCCAAATAATGCTTCTACAACTCAAAATCTTCTGCTATATTTTCCCATGTTTTAGTCTTGCGAATTTGTTTAAAAGTTTTTGTTTTTCCTTAAAATGTTACAAACTTGTACGCGTTTTGTTTTTTTACTCGTACATTTTCTTGCATAAGCTGTATTGCACTGTTTAAGAAAATGTTTTAAACAGATAACTCCTTCAGTAAAAGTGAAGTCAGAAATTTCATTCAACTAGTCAAAACGTAAGAAATACTTAGGCCTATATAAAGCATAGGTGCATCACCGTTTGTCTTGAAGGCTACTTTTCAACGGCGCTTCACTTTAAGTTTATAGAATCAGGAGTCAGGAACCGGAGGTAAATTAAGATTTTGTATCACTAAATTAATTTATTTTATACTTAATGTTAGTTGCCAAAATTAGTACATTTTTTTGCAGAAACGTATGATGATGTTTTATTGGTTGAAATGATTTTTCCTTTTTTGTAGTTTTTAATTTCTTTTACTAAGTATTTGGCCCAATAAATGTTGAAGTATTATAGAATTAATTCTTGCTTTTTTTTACCCAAATAACGCTTACGAGGAGAAAAGTCATCGATTTATTTACACCGGACACAACCAGTTTTCATTTCGCTCTGCATGGAACCATACAGAACGAACTAAAACTCCTTTTATTTTTTTTCAATGTGGTCATGACCTAATGACGTTACGGATCACATGACATGTATTATAAGCTCTTTTTCTAACACTTTCATCGAAATAAAGATAAAAGAAGCAATCCACCACCTTTTTGCCGCCCAAATAAAAGCAGCGAAAGACCAAACATTGAAGGAATTGCAAAACAGATATTTGATGGCCGCGTCAATGATAGATTGAAGGATGGGCCGACGATTGAAGATAAAGAAACTGTTGAAAGTAGAGGGTTAAACATTGCTTATGCGCGTGGCTATTTTAATAAGGATCTTTAAACTACCACTAATAATTGACATTATCGGTTTTATAAATCTCTCAATTGTTTGATTTAGAGTGGGGTGTGTCCCTCGTATTTCAGTGATTGTTTACTTCTAAAATATCTATAAGATAAGAGAAATCGTTTACCAATATTTATTTAAATATAGTTATATTTTATTTTTACGATTTATTTAATATGATTTCATTCAATAAACGTTACAGTAAAAGAGGATCGTGAACATAACAAGCACTTAACATGATTTCTTGGGGTCCATCAGAATTGGTCGGAATGCGTTCAATAAAAAGCAAATTAGGCAAAGGTCTGGTTACCATTATGAGTATGGAAAGAAGCATTCTTTGATTCTTTTAAAGATTTTTTTGCTTCGCTTAGCACTTAGGCGCGCAAAAAAGTTTAAAAAATTAATAAAACAAACAAAGTATACTCCATCCACGCTCGTAGCGGAAACGGCTTTAATTTGCTCACTTAGATTCTTATTATCACAAGTTATTGTTTTTTTGAAAAAATCCACTCTTTGAACAAGTCAAAGGTGACCGCTCGTTCGGTCAAGGAGTCGAAGTATGATTTGGTAGGCTTTGGTTCAATTCCCATGCAAGTCAAACCAAAGTTTTACATGTTTCTGCCAAACGTTCAGTACTAGAACATTCCAGCCCTTTTGATGAAAAAACTATAGGCCCTCGTCCCCTTCAGCGCTTTCGAGCACAAGTGTTTCTTTGCGATTAAATGGACGCGTCTTATTATTATTGTTATTATTATTATTATTATTATAGTTCTAGGCGATTCGATAAAGGACAATTAAGTAATAAGAACATTAAGCAACCACGCGTGTCTTGGACGTGTATTTCAAAACTAATTTCGTTTCTGTTTATCTGACGATTATAGTGCACTTGCGTTACATCTATTTGTAGTTGGAAAAGTCTTCAAACGTTATTTAATTAAAAACCACAACTTTTGCCTGTGTTTCTCAAAAATTTTTTATATTTGTCTCAACACTCTTGAGTAAGCGGATAAGTCAGATGAAAGCTGTTCATGTTTACTGAATAAATAGATTTTCAGACAAACAATGGCGGTTAAAATCAAAAGAAGTGGACAGGTGGTATTGACTCGGATTTATATTAAATGCAGTTTGGCTATCACAATATTTTTTTCGGCAACAATAAATTTTAAAAGATTTGAAATTAAATTGAAGCCAGGTGAAGGGATTTATCATTTTGCGACACAAGACAAACATCTTATTTAATTAGTTCAATCGATAATTTCTTATTTATTAAAGTTTGACTCAGTAAAACTCATTGGCCGGCCGATAAATCAATGAAGATAATTTCTATTTGAGAAAGTTTTCTATGTTGATTCAAATCAATGATGTTCAAAAGTCATGTTGCCTTTGTTTAAAAAGTTAAACGAATCATCAATTAAAATTAGGGATTTCCTACTTCTTTAGCTCTACTGTTTTCAACTTTCAAATTATTTAACTCCCCTATTTAAAGCATTTCAGCAAACGGTTTTAAAAGAGACACTATGGCGTCGCAAAAAGTCGCAAATTTTCCTAATTAAGTTTACAGCGGTAAATTTAATTATGAAAGTTAGAAGACGATTTGATTTCTTCTAAAACTTTACTTACATTTATAGAAAAAGGCATCCCACAATTATCAAAATAAAGTAGTTAAAAAAATAATGCTACAGTGTGAAATGGGATTCCAGGCTTACTCTTTCACGTCAGTCTGAGGTAAAATAATAAACCTTCTGTCCCAGTGATGTGCTGGTTTTAGCTGCCTAACAGCATGCGAACTAAAGCAATGCTTTCAATAGGAAGTAGAGTAGCACTCTCCACAAACTTAGAATGCTGCTCAAATATTGATTCAAGCTTGTTATTCAACTTGTCTTGTAGAAAAGACTCTTAGCTTTGACGTATTTGCGTAGCAAGTAGAACGATTGCGATTCCGTTTGAACTGATTTCGGTAGCACGCGAAAGGTTGGGTCAGCGGGGGGGGGGGGGGGGGGTTTGCACTCCGCTTTATTTTTAAATGGTGGATCCCAATACCTTTTGCTTCTTTTCTGTGAATGGCTTTCAGATTCAACCGTTTAAGTAAAGACTAAAAATAAAGCATTTCAATGACCAAGAAAAAAGGCTTAGTCATCAATTCAAAGAAAAGGTTATTTTTTACAAAAATCAAGGCTCATTTCCACTACGAGCGTGGAATAGAACTTTCTTTCTTTCTTTTATTGGTCTTTCCGTGCTTAAATCTAAGTGAGCGCTAAGCGAAGCAAAAAAATAATAGTACAAGCAAAGAATGCTTCATTCCACGCTCGTAGTGGCCCTTAGAGCAGTGGTTTTCAACTTTTTTTTGCCTGCGGCACATTTTGGGTCTTCTTCGAAGTTCGCGGCACGCTTAGACTAAATTTATTGATTTTCGTCTCTAAAAAGTACTGTTCTCTAAAAAAAAGCTCTTCACTTTCAATCAGACTCTGATTTCTCAATTTTCATCTCAAAAATACAGTATTCTCTTAAAAAAAAGCAAGCTTGCGGAACACAGTTTGATTGCGATACAAGTTTGAAAATATAACTAAAAAATTGGAATAAGCAGTGGCTCGCATAAAACCTTAAGTGGGCCGCAGGTTGGATATCCCTGGACTAATGTTTTTCAAAAAGTTTTGCGGCACACAGGTTGAGAAACACTCATTGACTTAGAGCAAAATCAGAATGCCGCCAAGTTGATGACAAAAAGTGTTTTTACAGTAGAATTTAGTCTTCCCCTGACAAGAAGGGATTTTGACCGGGACTGACGACTGACTGATATGTAAGAGATCAAATGTAATCAAAACGTTAATTATAAGGTTCTCACTAATTGAAGTGCACCGAGCGTTCACTCGTTATTATTTCTTCGTTCGTTTTTTATTGAGCTTGTGAATTAATTGAAGCGATTTCGTTGTGAGTACTTTTATACAAAATAAGTTGGTTGCTGATGAATGGGCCATAAGCAGTAATCGGTGAATATCCATAGTAGACAGCATCAATTTTGTTTTTACCAAGATTATTTTAACTGCGACGAAGCAAATAGTTATGAATAATCCCAATGCAAATTCTTTGTAGTAGGGGGAAGCAATAAACCTCATAAGCAGTAGAGATAATAGGCAAAAAAATTTAAAAATAATTAATGAACCCTAGCATTTGATGTTGCCGAAGACCGTTCATTTGTTATTCTATTTCTTCTTCAATAATTTCTGGATTACTAAAAACTTTTTCGCTTTTTTCGCTCGAACGGGATCCAAGCGATGACTTTTTTTGGTCTTCAATCCGGTTTTCAAGGAGGTTAATTCAAAAATTACATGTTAAAATTAAAGTGAAGACAAAAATAAAATAATACTTTGAATAGTGCCACCAATTGTGACCCGCGATGGGTAAAAGGTTGGGCATCTCTGGTCTACCGCCTGACAGTTGCATATGTGTCATCTTTTCCACTAATACGTATATCAACTGCATTCTCTCCACGCCGACCGGTCACATTTCAAAATGAATGTTCCATGAAAGGTTCTTTACAGCTTTTATTTTTTGCGATAATTTGACTTCATATCTTCCTGCTTATTGAAATTGTCCAACTAATAAAATTGTCATAAAACGTTTTTTCAAGAAAATAACAACATTGTTTTGAAACGATTCAAGCCAACAAACTTGGGAATAAAAATCTAAAAATTATCTACTTTTTTTCAATTATATTTTGATTCTTTTGTCAAAAAAGTAAAAACAAAATTAGCTGATTAATATATTAAAAGTAGTTTTAATTTTTATGCAGACCCTTGAGCATTAAAAATTGTAAAAATACAGGGTGTCCATAAAGTCCTGCACAAATTAAAAATTTTAATGTCTCAAAAATCGCATAAGGTAGAAACTTTAAATTTTAGACAGTGAATTATACTAACATAAAGTTTTTTTTTATTTTTTACAGGTTATTTTATTGTTAAAATAAGCAAGAATAAGTCATTTTTAATGAAGGCGTAAGTTTGCAGCAAAGTATGAAACATGTTGACCATTCAACAAAAAGTACAATGTGTTCTTTGGTACCATAAATTGAAATCACCAACTGCAGTACAACGTAAATTTAGAAATGAGTTGATGTTGATGTTGATGTTGATTGACTTGACCATTCTTACTATATGTTTGTAATGGGAACTGCAGGGTTTTGCTTGTCTTAACCCGTATCCGTGTTAGCTAACTCGTTGTGGTTAGCATATCGGAACCGCCGCCAGTATACCCTTGCGGTTTAGCGGTGTCTTTTGCAGTTGCGCTGGTGGAACATTGTTTTCATTGTAATATTCAACGTTGTTAGGTAGATCGTCATTGTAAACAATTATTTCGCTTCGTTAATATTTTTGCATTGCTATTAGTAAGAACATGATGCACAGGCGATTGAAATGTTTAAGAAAATGGAGAGAAACTTTCTATTTTTGGGTATATGGCATAGTAAAGGTTACTAAACGTATTTACATTTACAACAGATATTCTAGGCAAAAGACAAGGCTGTTTCCAATTGTTTGTTTTTGAAAATGGTTTTATGACCGTTTTATTTGAATAACGACGGATTTGGCAAAGGGCATTCCAAACAATTTAAAATATTTGCCGTTTTAATAGTTTAAGCATGTTTTTGCTTCAATAGTAATGACGCCTAAACGGCGACTATCAATTAACGACGAATAGTAATTTGTTGTTTGGTAAATTAAGGCTTTTCTGATAAACATCCTTTGAGCTAATAATCATTTGGTGATGAGTTACATAAAGTTGTTTTGAAACATCCCGTTTACTTTGGGAGTTGTTTAATATGAAAGAAACTTCTTTAATCAAATAAAAGCTAGCCTGTATAGCTTTTAATCATTTCGTATCCTATTCGTCATATAGTTATACATTTGTTTTATTTGAACAAGTGCTAAGCAAGTAATAATATTGTAGGACCGTAGACGAAATGGTCATAAAGTTCGTTTACAGGAAATACGAATAATTTACGTAAATGTCTGATTCAACAAAATGTCCCCGTGATAAGCCTGGTCAACTTGTGAAGTTTTTGCTTTCCGAGATCGTTTCGTTTTCACTTAATATCTGCTTTTTGATGTGGATTATTTTAAAAAAAAGCCACCTATACAAGAATATAAAAGTGATTTTATTTTGTTTTTTTTCTAATCACTGTTATATTTTTTATTTTTATTAAACTTTTTTAAAACAGTCTCTTTAAAAGTGCTTCGAAAGCATTTCAGCTAATTACATTATGCTTACGTCACAATTTACAAACAAAACGATTGAATTTGAATTTTTTGCAGACAACAACAGAATACTTCGAGTTCATTTACACGTACAACAAGAGTGCTAGGTGCATTGCAGAAGTAGATGCATTAGTGCCGTAGAAAGACAGTCTAGAAATTCCATCTCTTCTAATTCGTAAAGAGCAAACCGCAAGATTAGCTGGGGCAAAACATGCTTGTTTATGAGAAGATAAACGCTTTCGCGTGCTCTTTACAAACAAAAGTAGATTAGCTGGCGTTTAGTCGTCTGAAAGCGCGCAAAAAAAACAAGACAGTAAACAGTCCATAGTATGATGGAGAGCTTTTCAACTCCGAAGAGATATAGCCGAAACCAGAAGAAAGACGATCAAAAGTTGTTATGATTACATGAACTGACACAGCAATACTAATAGTGACTTGTCATTATTAATCAATGCAGAGTCAGGTCGGGTGTAGGCCGCTCGGCAACGAGTTTGGTTTTATTGAAGTCAAATCGACCGTGGCTTATGCCAGCGTGCCGCTGCGTCGTACATTTAGCGTGTTTCGCTCATTTCATTTTTTGTTTTGTTTTGCTGATTAAAAAAATTGTCTTTGAAGTTTGTTTTCAGGGTTTTACCAAAAGCAACGTCCATTGAAGACTAGTTTTTTTTTTTTAAATCTTGCATCCAACCTTTTTTTAATATTTTGATCCATATACTTAAATTTTAATAAAACATTTTTTGGAATTATTATACGTCAAATTAAAAAAAAGGAGTAGTTTGAGTCATCGCAAATTTTGTTTGGGCGTTTTTGGTCAAAACGACTTGTGTGGGTAATAATTGATTTCTAAAACGACTTAATTTGCTTTTGAATCACTTTCGCTTTTTTCACTTGACGCTAATCAAAATGCTGCATATAACGATTTATCGGCCTTGTATTTCAGCCTTCTGTTTTTATTGGGAGTAGCAGCAAGAGTGAAGAAATATCAGATTTCATTCCACCTAAACTACGCGTTTTCCTTAGTGTTGCCCTATGGCGAGCACTATATGTTTACATGTTGTACTATCGATTAAATTAAAATTTAATTATTAAACTCTTAATTCTTAATTTTAAAAGCGAACTCTGAGTCTTTTTTATTTTGCGCATGCCGCTTAATGTACTATGCCCAGTTGACCAGTAGACGACTTAATTAACAAACTTTTTGGTGTGAATTCTAAACGCTTGACGGGCTTCAAGTGATAAGTTCTTTATTAAGAATTTGAAAAATGATAAATAAAAGATTTGATTCTGCGATTGTTTGCAGTTTGCATAAATTCTTCATGCTTCACTCCAAAAAACTTGGCAGAAAATGTTTTGTCGCTGTTTTAATTAGACTCAACAACGGTTTACTCATGGACCCATGACATTTTGCGTCTAATTAAATTTGTTTCTTTAAGCTCAATGGTAAAGTATGTCGACCTGCATTTGTAAACCGACGGATTACGAGCCATAAAGTTAATTCGGAGTTTATTACTTGAAAATTTGAATGTTGTAACAATTCGACAAAAAACTTTCATAATTTTAGAAAATCAATTTGCAAGTTCAATACAAAACAACAGTAGCTTGGATCTTTGCAAAACGATTCTGTCTTGGCTAATGCCGCTTTACAAGAAGTTTTAAGATAAATTGCAATCCCTTTACCGAATTTCAACCACCAAAATAATGTTCATCCGGAAAAGAAGGTGTCATCAGAAACACAAAATAGACTATTGAAAATTACTTTTAATATTTTCTTCTGTACCTGTCACACTACTTATGTAATTCAAAAGAACGAATAGAAGCATTTAATTTTATATTAACACCTTTTGGCGGGTCGCTTTTCTTTGAACACAGCTTTCCAATTAGCGACGATAAGTAGCATTCTCTAACAGAACACCAAAAATTGTATTGTCCTTTAACAAACAGGATACAATGACAGTTCATAAGTCATAATCGAAATGACTTTAAGACCAAAATCAAAAGTCTTTAGCACTTTCTCACGCCATTATGAGCTTGGCCCGTCGGAAAATTAAATTCCCTTGAATGCCGTGGGAGTTTTGTTTTGGCGGGAGCGATTGCGCTAACCAACAGAGGATCTTAACCAATTCAGGCCTCTCAAAAATTGAGTTGTGATTTTATTATCAAAAAAGGATATGCTAGTTACGCAATTAACTTTTAAACTATTTATGTTTTACAGTTTTAAAATTGCTAACTGAATGATCGCTTTGGTTACCCATACAGAACCTAGATTCAAAGGTAATGAGAATTTCGACCAAACCTACAATCGTATTTTCTCTGTTTATTTTGTTAAGATATATTATTGACACTAAATATTTTACTTCAAAAGGGAAAATTGAGCCTTAATCCTAATAGAAAGGATAAATCCAAGTTGTATGGTCAGCAAAAGGTATTGCTGTCTTCGTTTCGATCCGGGATCATTTTAAACGTTTTCTGATAAGGTACTGACATATTCCGAAATTCCTTGAAATTTTACGAATTTTAAAATTAAAATAGACATCTTTCAACATTTTAGTTAACACTGTCCTGTTCTATACAGTCATCAAATGTACCGTAAATTTCACAAAAACAGAAAACTTTTATTTGAGAATTGATTTTAAAAACCAGGTTGTTTTTTGGCTTCAAGCAATGTTATATGTTAGGCAAGTAAGAGATAGAAAGATATTTTTAAATATTTTAATCTAATTGAAATTAATAAACGCAAGTTTATTGTTTAAAAAGTTGAATTATACTACATTTTAAAACCTTTTACAAATTGCTACGTATATTTTTTAAAAATGTAAATTTTATATAAAAAGTCTTTTAGAAATAAGTGAAATTTTAGATCTCAGCAACGTGATGAATTGCAAAAAATTATTGAAGTTTTTTAGCAGTGCGCTACGATAAAATTTTTCAAGGTTTACTTCGCATTAATATCTTTTAAACAAATAATAAAAAACTTTAAATAAAAAATCCATCAACACTTTTCAATGAAGCAATGAGAAGAATCTTATTGTATTGAAAAAAGAAAATACATGAACGCGCCCAGAGCTAGTCACGTGATTAACTGCTGAGCCATGCGATTGGTCATTATCTATAGCGCAGTGCTTATCGCAGCGCTTGCCTGGTCAACGTCGCTTCTGGAAATGATCGAAGTGGTGACAAGCCAAAAATCGATTACTCCCCACAAATACTTCAGCTATTTAGAACAACTTCAAACTTATAAATCCGTTGATAAATTCCGGATTACGATCTCAGTGTAGATTATTCTTTCTCGGGCACAAATGTCATGAAATAACAGAAAGCAAAATAAAACACTTTCATAAATGTTTGCTTTTGGATTGTCGTAAACTTTAGTATAACAAGTAGATGTAGCAAAATACAAAACATAAAATTGAGTTTAAAACATTTTTTTTGATTAAAATTGAACGTAATTTTTGTTTTTGTGATGTATTTTTCCAAAAATAGAAAATAAAGAGCTAGACAAAAATACCCAACTTTTTGTTCAAACAATAAAGATTCACTGATGGGTGTGCATTATCATGTATTAACAAAATAAAAGCAACAAATGCGAAGAAGAAACATAGGAAAAACTGAAAATTTTTTGTCCAAAGCGAACAGCAAACTCTACAAAAAAGCACATCACCAGGCTAGCCTACAGGTTCAATTACCGACCGCAGAACATATACAGTCGAAGTAATTTAAAGGCTATGATCATGAAAATTATGTTATTATAACATAATTTTTTTGGAGCTGAATTATTTATTTAGTATAGTGATTTTTACAAGTGTCTTATTAATATATGCGTATTTTTAGACATAAATGAAGAAAACACTGAACGTCTTACATTTGTTTTTCCGTACATTCATTGATAAATAGTAAATTTTTGAAGCACTTAATAAAACGTACATATCTTTAATTAATTGCTCTGAAGAAATTAAGTTTGTGCAGTTCAAAATTGTCACTCTATTGTTCTCACCGCAAAGCTCTTGCAACGAACGAACACAAACCATTGATCAAAAGCTTTAAAAGATAAAATCAAGACAAAAATACCGATGCTATTCTTTGCACTTTTCAATCACTCTACTACAAAACTTAAGGATTCTTCGCGCAATTTGATTTTTCTCACGTCTGGAAAAACTAGTTCACATCAACAGTGTGTGTATTATGATCAAGTGCGATCAATCTAGCAACAAAAAACACGAAGACAAAACTTGTGCAATGCTGCAGCGATTAGTCAAAGTTTAGCGGATTGTTTATTAAAAAAAAGAATTTGCTTATCAATTCTAGGTCAACGCGACGAAAAACTGTACAATAACCAGATCAATAATTCTGTTAATGTTGTTGCCATTAGCTAAGCTTTAAGTATGACACATAAAAGAGATGTTTTTTTTGGTTTCATCTCGCTCGACATTTTCATGATTTATTCAGAAAAAAATATGAAAAAAGAAGCTCCAAGAATTATTTTGGTGTTTTATGTTTTATAATATTTCACCACGTACTTTTTTTTCTTTTTTGAATTTGCACTTTTACCAATTTTAAGCATTAATTACAGATAACAGCAGTATATTTTGAAAAGGGCTTTGAAGCAAGATGAAATAAAAAAGTTGCACCTTGATTTCCAGTCTCTTAAAAAATAATGAAGTGTGTGCTCGTCGTTACTGCTTCTTTTCCGTTTTAAAAAAACCTACAAAAGATGAAATATTTTAAGTTAGTCTGTACAGTCACACCTGGTTGAAAACGGAAATAATCAAAGGGATTCCGGGATTTGCTTCAACGCAAAGGCTAGACCTTGCAATGACTACTGAGCCTGTTATCGCGTTGATGATAGGGGTTAAACGCATGAGATAAAATGAAATCTTTTGAGAGCTACCTTTCGCCTGCTTTTTACATGAAAGGTAACGCTGGGCTTAAGTTAAATCGTCTGACTAATAACAACTATTTTGTTTTCAAATCCCGACTTCCAAATATGCCCTTGAGTTTCTGTTCCTGGTGTAAGGTGGTTTTGAGATGAAAAAGGCACCGTGTAACTGTTGTAGTTTTTTTGTGGTGATTTTCTATCACCTATGAGCAAACCAGCTGAAAATTATAAAATCTGTTGAAACTATTCTGTAGTTAAAACAAACCTTTGTTTTCAACAAAGTGATTGGTTAATGATGTGCAAATGCATATTAAAAATAGATTGATTTAATGTTAAAACATTGAAGCAGTGCTTCCAACCTTTTTCAATTTCGTTCACCTTTTCCACAAATAGTCGAATTTCATTCATCTATGTTCATAATTTTTTTAGAGCAACATAACATATATTTATTCTCGTATGTCCGCAATTATACACAACACTAAGAAAAGACAAGACAAATTTTGGTAATAAAATACTCAATGCACGAGTTTTCTTATTACAAAATTTATTCCGAGCGACAAAAACTATTATAGGATATCAGTGCTAAAACACAAAATTAAAAATTGATCTATCCCCTCTCATTTAACTCTCTTCATTGGTACTATCCAAAACACCCCAGGGTGAATCAATTACCCAATTAAGGAGTACTACGTTAACATACCCCTTGATTAAAAACAATTAATGTTTTTTAAGTAATAAAAAGTCAAATGGAAATACCTTAGTGTTGTACGAGAAACATTATGTTGACACGACTAACTTGAAAAATGGTTAGCTATTCAAATAAGAAGCAGTTAAAATACTTTTAAAGAAAATTAAGCAAAAACTTGAATAAAAGTATCTACTGCAAAGTTTCAAAAAAGGATTCAATGTCTCCCTCACCCAAACAGTTTGAAAGAAAAGCAATGGCCCTCTGCCTTGTTCCGTGGCCCTGAAAATAAGGTATTACTGATTAATATCAACATCAATAAACAATCAACTTGTTTGTTTAATGGTTGATGTTGGCCAAGTCGTAAACAAAAATTGTCAGTAATAACGAAAAAAAAAAGTAAAAGATCTACATTTAATCTGAACCACCGATTTGATCTAATTGGTTTTAACTGTAAAACACTCCCATTTTCGCGAGACGGTGCGATCGCTTCGTCATTTTGCGCGGCGTTTTTCGTCAGTAATTGCTTCAAAGAGTGTTGAATTAGCGAGAAAAAATCCAGAAACGCAGTGACCGAAAACTTTGAGCGCTGTCCGCCTCAGACAGACTTCGATGTTTCGACGAAGAAGTGCGCCTAAGCGCTAGAGCAAAAAGCTCGGCTGGCTGTAGTTATTGACGCAATGCGAAATTTGTTTGTTGTCGTTGCCTTTGAGATAAGTTTGCGAGAGACAATAGAGTCGTTGTGTTTTTAGAAAAGACACTTTAGAAAGATACAAGCATCAAGCCAAGAGTGTTGATCGACTGCACTAATTTTGCAAATAACTGAAAATTGTTGAAGTGACGTCATTCTTGCTCCATCAAAGAAAAAGCATTTGAGTAAACCTGGTTGCAAAAAAGCAAGTTTAGCGGACGCTGAAGTATGATAAAGGTGAAAGGATTTGCGAATTGAAATCAACGCTAAAAAACTTTTAAGCATATTATTAAAAAAATTAGTTTCAGTCACTTTTTCTTACTCAAAAGAATCTTTTTTTATTTTATCTTTTAAGAAAATACGGTCTAAATGTTAATATATTTTTTTGAGAAAAGATAAGCAAAAAACTGTTGCAAAAAAGCAAAAAACAAAAAACTACAGAGAAATAACAAAATAGCAATACAATAATAAATAAATAAATAAATCTTCATAATTTTTTCTTTTTTAAAATAAAAGAAAACGCCAAAATTGCTGCAATCGTTTTGTTTTTGACATTTTAAAATTCATTCATTACGAAAAGATTAAAAATGCATTTTTTCCTTTTTAGTTAGACCATACTCGCGTAAAATTTGGCATGGCGATACTTATAGACAAGAAAAACAAAGAACTTTGAATTGATAAAATCGTTACATTTCTAGCATTACAATGTGTTTTAAAAAATATAACGGAAATGATAAAACGAGCTGTTAAAAAACACTTATAATAGAAATTTATTTGTGGCTAAATGTGAATGATTGACAAGAACAACTAAATGATGTCTTGTGGTAAGAATACCTACTTGAGTTTGGAGAGCTTTCAAAGGTAATGTTACACTCTTGCTACTCAATACTTGTAACTTACGTTAAAAGAGATGGTTTATTACAGTATTTGGCAAGGGATATAAGTCGATTTCTATATTTTGTTGCAAAACGATCAACTACATTGAAGGTTTCTGCTTTGTAATTTAGCCTAGAAAAAATAGTCAAATAGATAAGAAATGTAAAAGTTTGACTAAATGAAAATTACATTTTGATTAAAGTACGTGGCAAAGTAAATGATGCGATTGTAAAATGTAAGTTTGTCCTCCGATAAAATACTTTTTGTGGTGCACACACAAATATAGAAGATTTCAGATCTATTATTTTTTTTTCTTAATCAACTAGTCATTAATTAAGGTTCTGCTTGTAGACGACAGAAAAGCAAAGCCAATTTAATTAAAGGGTACGCGAATAGTCTATAGAGATGCTGTTACGTTCTCCTAAAGTTTTTGTACCCTGTCGAATGTTGTAGCTCGTGTCGCAATCATAAAAGTTTTTTTGGTCTGGTTTTAACCGGGATTCGAACTTGCTACTTGTCGAAATGGATGGAAAACGTTGTGCAATTAGGATTAATTGTAACTACGAAAAGTTTTTTGGAGATGCGCTGAAGTAAATAAAAATCCGATTAGATTATTCTGCGCAACATAACCAGATTATTGAAGTCGGCACGACGCCAAAATTAGCTTAATGCAAATGTGAACCGACCGAACTTAACAATATTATTTTGAAATGGGATTGCCATTAAACTAAGAAATAAAATACAACAGCTCCCTGTAGTTGCCAGACTTGCCTAAAAGTTGGTTTTGAGCGGGTTGATTGAATTTTTTTCTGAACGACATAATCTAAAAACTTAGCTCTCTTGCTTCCACTCAAAAAAATAAAATAAGAAATGGCTAAGCAGCCTATAATTCATATCAAAGTGAATTCTATTTTTTGAAATACGTTAGATCTGAAAGTTGGATCTTTTTATAGACGATCTAAAAAATACATCAACGTTAATATTTGATTAATATTTGATAACCGCATTTGGTATTTTAAATTATTTGGACCTCTCTAAGTATATACGTTTTTTTAGTAATGATAACCATTCAAAGAGTTGAAAAGTTTAGATATGCAGTACCTTCTGTAGTGTATACCAGTAGTCTAGCTTTTGCCATTTTAGTTGTCTATTAACAACTTTTTGTTTGTATGTATATTTTGGAGTTATTAACTACTGTAATCTTAATTTAATCTATGTGTGCGTCATTATCGTGTGGTTGTGTTTGCCTGGTTATTGCTTTTTGTTTTAAGCATAGTCATTATTAGCGTGACTCATATTAGTACAAGCCTGGGTAGCAATTGCCCCCAAGTCTCAAAAATTTGGACATAATCAGAATTATTCGGGTAGCGACTAGGAAATATTTGGGCAAAATCAGAATTTTTTGGGTCAGCGACAAGGAATGATTTGGACAAAACAAATTCTTTTTTACACAGAAAACGAACTACTCCTGCAGGACAAAGTTTCCAAATGCAGAAAAATTATCAAGATTTAAAGTAAAGACCTTTTCTCTAATTTGAGCAAAACTATATTGACCCCAACATTTTTTCCGCTGGTACGACTATGGCGTGACCCCATTTCAGGATTTGCCGTGAAGTTCCTTTTCTAAGGGCGCCGCGGAAATCATCAAACTCGTGTCTTTCTGTTCCCAAATCAGAGTTTCGTGCAGTAAGTTGTTTTTTGAAAGGTCGTTTTTTGCAAAATTAGCAGTCGACCGATGGTTTCAGTAATTTTTCGCCAATTCACCCGAAAGCTTTGGCTTTGTACCAACACTTCAGCACTAAAAAGTAGAAAATGTTATTGTAATTCTATTTGGATTATATGTTTCCAAATTTTACTGTTCTGATAATTGAACAAAGCGGTACTCGCGTATACAAAGTATTAGCTTTGCAATTTTCTTTTACTCTCTGCATTTTGCTTTGAAGTAACGGAGAATTTTAAGGGATCGGACGAAATTCTAAACGAAAACAACGGTAAGCATCCTCTGATTGAATTACAGCACTATTAAATATCGTTGTTCGATATGTCGTCATAACATCTAATGAGTAATGAGCAAGATCAAAGTGTATAATGATGATGGCCTAATACATGGCTGTTTAAAATAGTCTCGTGCCAGTCTCCTTGCGGCGCTAACTGACACAATATAATTGGAAGGCTTCAATTTATTGTCGCGTATTAATTATCTAAAATTCCGGTATCAAATACAAATCACTTTAAAATGGAATTGCGGTTGGTTTTAAAGAAAACGTTTTTAATTTACCGACCTCTTTCTTTTCCGTGTTTACATTACCCGGTTAAAACACAAAACGAGCAGCTACGAAATTTGCTGAAACTAGAAACGTTAAATTTTGTTGTTGTAGCAAAAAAAGTTGTAATATTTAGAGAAGTTTTTAAAAATCATGTAATAAAATAATTCCTTCGCTGTGTCCATCTTTTTAAATGAAGCACTTATAGATGTTGTACTCAAAAAAATTCTACATAAAATATGATGATAACTGTTGTTAAGTGGGTTCTAATGTGATTTTAATTAAATATTGCTAATTAAATTTGCCTTAGAGTTAATGACGTAAAAACAAAACTGCCGTTTTGATGCTTAATTTGGATTTAAGCTTACAACTTTTTAAATAAAACAACCTTTAGTTTATACAAATTAATTTTAAGAAATTTGCCAATAACTTTACATAATAAATCAAAGTCTTCCTTACAGCGATTCTTTATAAAACTTTAAATGTTTGTGTCAAAGATAAAAAATTTAGAATCACCTAAAACAAAATCTCCTGTCTGAAAATATATAATGAGCTTTGTTTATTGCGTCATCGTCCATTACGCGACGTTTCATGGTGTTCCGTTGACTCCCGCTGCTTCCATCGAACGAATAATTTCAAATCGCGACAAAATGATTGCGCTTTACGTTGTTGGATTTTGTTCCTTAATAATAGTTTACGTCAGATATCGGTTTGACTGCCCCGATGGACGGAACTAAGTCGATAATGGATGGAAAGTTACTATTTAAACGTTTTCACAAAGCACATAATGATATAGAATTGGAAATGGCAAATCAGCAATTAAACTCACATCAAATTACGACTATTTGAGTGAATTGTTTAATTATGGCGCTTCAGCATTACTACTATGATTCTTTTAAACGATCCAATCACCAACTTTATTCCTTCTTTATCAAGATTTTAAAAGTTACAGTCATCATCAAATCAACTATTTATCCCCCTGAATCGCAGGATAACGGTGGAGGCGTTAGACTAAGAGCAACTATCGAGCAATTATTCCGATTTTTTCGGAGATGCTAAGGTGTTGCTGTCCAGTCGAATTTTTTTATAAAGTGTTATCTTTGTACATGTAAAGTCGTGCCGATAAGTGACATTTCAGATGTTTAGAAAAGTTGAAATGAAAATTTTACAGTTACCTTTCATATATTACTGCTTAGTGTTTTAACGAATTTCTTTAACTATTCCTTCGTATGAGCAAGTGAAAGATAAATTTGGGACAAAATTCATTTCAAAATGTTGATGAAACAATTGGTTTATTACACGGGACAAATGTAGCGTTTGAGAAAATATTTTTATTAAAATACGAGTATTTCTTTCAATAAGCCTAAAAGTGAAAAATCAGAAAAATTTTTCGCGTAAAAAAGTTTCACGATTGAAAAACGATTTCTGTTTTCACTCGATTTATTTCAAATTAAATCCTAACATATCGTTACATTCGTGTCCACGCCGCAGTGCGCCGTGAGCTTTCGGTGCCCGAGTATTCAGCATTAGAAGTATTCTTTGTTTATTGATTTTTTGCTTCTCTTAGTGCTTAAGCGCGGAAAGAAGTAAAAAAAATCAATAAAACAAATAAAGAATACTCCCGGCAACGCTCATAGTGGAAGCGAGCTCTTACCCTTCGGCATCATCAGCCAACTGAGTGGCACTCTTAAAACAGTAGAAGCAGTGTGCAAATTTAGACTGTCCAGGAATCAAACCCAGTTCTCCTGCGGCTGTGGGAGTAACGGCACTTAATATACCGAACTTACTACTTCATATTATATAAATATTAACAACAAAATACTTTTTCCCTTTAAATCATCTTAACTGGCTATACGTCATACACGTCATACTTAAAGAACCAATTAAAACAAACTTTCTATTAAGCAGTGGATTACGCGCAAGCAGCAATGTAGTCGCCTGATTTGATTGGCCAAAAATTCTTATGCTAAACTCAGCGCTGGGTTTTAAAGTTTTTAATAAGTTCATGTCTAAGTTTTATTTTGATATTGGCAGCAGTTTAATTATGTTTTAATGAATAGACCTTCTATGGTCGTGACTTTATTACCGTTATGACAATTATACCTCTACCAATAAACTAGTTCGGATTAAAGTGCAAAGCTTATTCGTTTGATACGAATTTAATGTAATTGCTACTCCAATTATTCACTTTGTAAAAAAAAATATCTTAGATATAGTTTTGATAGAGAAGAAGTTGTCTTTTTTTGGCAAATAAGAACAAAACTGTTGTTTTCTGTTTTTTTCTTTTTATACTATAATAAAAAAAAATGCTAAATCAAATGCCAGGCTTTAGATTTAATAATAACGTCCGAATAATTAGTGGTCAACATTACTGCCCCTAACGCAATAGACCTTCCTTCTATTACAAGCCCGGGAAAATCTTACACAATTGTTTCGGTCCTCTTTGGATACTGCCATTTCAGTGGCTTATGTTGCTTTAGTGCAATGGTGCAAAGACGGGAATTGGTATTTGAGTAAAATGAAAAAAACATGGCCACTGTTAACATTTTTTTACTCTATGAAAAATTTTAATAATTTGAGAAAAGAAATAGTTTTTGTTTTATTTCACGTTAAAGTTGACGCGCCGTTCATTTAATTCAGAGTTTTTCGGTTTATTTTTCTCACTCAATTTCAGACGTGATATATTTATTCACGTGGACTTAATTTATTCCTCAAATAGAAAAATTGCTCAGTAGTTATCTTGGGTCTCTCTACTTAACACCTGTGTTTGGGATGCAGAATGACTTTAAAAGTCGCCTTAATGGTTCTATTATTTTTAATAATATGAAAATAGCCTTGCGCTGTTTCTTTTTAAAATATTCGCAAATACACAAGTTATTTTCCTTGCAATTTGTATTATGTATGTTTACAAATCGCGTAACGTATCTATGATGTCACAAATTTTTGTTCGTCTCACCAAGATTGAACCAAGAAGTTTTTAATATATTTTTCCTGTCAAATATCATCGTTGTTACTTGTAAAAATAAATTTTTTTGTTATTTATTTTTTTGATTGTTACTTTTAGTGAAAAGTTTGGTTTAAAAATTAAGACGGAGCACGGAAACTTCTAGAACGAATTTAGGATCCACGTTTCAACTTCTAAATATTTATTGTAAGTGACACGAAAATTGATTTTGTCCCCGCATAATAATTGATTATATTTATACTTGTCAGTAAACACAAGTGGTCAAATCTAATTTGGCTTCGAGGCTTGCGGGTTTTATCAGTCATTTCTTTTTCGGGCGCTAAGTTTGCTATTTTTTATCTTTTTCAACAATTGCAAAAGAGAGTTAAAATTCATCTAGCGTAAACAATACAAAAGTTGGCTTCAAATCGAAGTGATTTTCGCTGTTTGTATACAATGTAATTACGCTGTACATGTACAGACTTTGCCAAACTCGTTCCGCCATGTACATTTTTTTCAATGCAGGTGCACCTGGTCAGTCATCAATCAGCACAGAGTTTAGACTGCTGAAAGCTCGCTTGACAAAAACCGCATGACACAAGCGATTAGTCGTTTTGAAAAAAAAATTTTTTTAAAAACATTTTAATAGTTCTACTCAGGCTCATATATGGCTGGTCAACCAGAAAATTTATCTGACAGAGTCATTTTTTCCTGATGAAATTGAAATGGCTAATTCGAGAAAGTGCCAGTCATTTTATTTCATAGTTGGCGTTTTTTTATGTCAACAGGTTGTTAAAATGGAAATTTCTTTAACGCGTTTACATTTTTTCAGAAAGGCCTAATTTTGACAAAATTTTTTTATTGCAGTTGCTATATTCAATACCTCGTTGAAATGTAAAGTTTTACCCAGATCTTTCGAATTTAGTTTTTTCGGCGCTTTTAACTATGTACTTTGTGTTCAGATTTTCTTCAGCGTGGGTGGCATTACACTCTAAATAAACAGTAATTACACGACTTCATGGTGTGCTGACAGACTTCGGTAACACTTCGTCTTGTCTACAGTAAATCTGTATCACCTTTTCAATTTATTTTATAATTCAGTGATTTTTATTCCAATATGTTAGGATTGGAAAGACATGTAAAAGTGAACGAGTTATTTCTTAACTCATCGCGTTCATTTATGTGTTAGTGAAATCAAAATGGTTTTTGCAGTCATATTAGAGTTGCTGCATTATCCAAAAAGATTTCTCCGTTTTGTTCCTGTTAAACATATTTCTCGATAAGTAGTTATAAGATGCTTGTTCATTATTTTTGAAGTGTGAAATTTGGTTTAGTAATGAGTTTTATGGATAAGACTTTGCCAGCACTTAAAATTGTTTAATGACGGTTGATTTTTTGCTATTCTTTTTTCTTGGCAAAGTTGATACCGTAGAACCTTTGCAGTGATGAATTGTTCGAATAAGGATCATTTGGGTATTTCATAAATGGTTATTATTAATCTCGAACGTGTCTGATCTTGAGTGCGGTCAAAACTTAAGTGATTGGAGACAATCAAATCAAAATCTAGCCTTTCATTAAGATTTTACTAGTCGCCTGCCGCCGTAATTACGTTCCTCCGCCTCTGCACTTACGACTTGGACCTGCTTATGACAGGATAGGTCTACATAAAACAGTATGGTGCACAAAAAGTCATTTTCATTTCTTGAAATTGTAAGTTTTGTTTTGCAAAAATTTTCGCTGTATATTTGAATATATATACATATATATATGAAGTTTAAAAATATAAACATTATATATCTATTGACATCTTTTCGAGCTTTTGTGCACAATATAGTATGAAGTTAGCAAATCATAAATAGATTAAAAGTCAAAGTAATTTTCAGGTTTTGTTGTTTTTTATAAGTCAAAATAGTCTTTTCCTTTTAAGTTTGTCTTTTAACTTGAATGTGTTAAAATATTTATCTAAAAATACGCAGCCCAACTTTAAATTCATGTTAATGCATGATTGCACGTAGAAATAGTTCGTAAGTAGAGAGACTAAAAACATTCGTGCGAAAAAATACTTAAAAATGGAGCTTTTTGTCACCTACTACATAGCTTTACCGAACTCGCACGTTACAGTTGCAGCAGAATTTGTTTAAGGAAAAAAAACTTTATAGGAGCACTAACATTACTTTTCCTTTTGTTTCTTACTTCCTACTTCTATGAACTAATGTATTACTGAAAAGAAATAAACAGCAAGTTTACACTAATTTTATGCATTAATGACATTACCCAAACTCCATGAAACTTAATATGATAACTTTTTTCCGAGAGATATTTTTGGATTTTTGAATTATATTGAAGTTTTATTGTTATGAGTCATTATGAAAACAACAAGGTGAAGAAAAAAATATTTTATTTTGCTTTTTTTAAAATAACAAATGAAATTTTCTTGCAAAAGATAATTTATTACAATGGTTTTTAAAGAGTTTGACATCAACCTACAGGAGTCGATAAATAGAAAGGGTAGAATGGGGGGTCAATAGATTGCCAAGGTGTCAATGAAAAGCTGTTGGGGTTTACTGGAGCAATAAAGAAAGGGTAAGTTTTTTGAAAAGAATAGGGTGAGAGTTAGAACAAAAAAATGCATACTTATTAAAGTGAAAACCTTTTTTTGGCCGTCACTTGTTTCAATATAATGGAATAAAGCATAGTTGCCTGAAAGTGAAGACCAAAAAAAAGTTTTCGCTTTATTTATACATTACGTTGGTTAAGAGTGTGTAACGGATTAGAAGGGCGTTAGATTATTTTTTATTTGAATTGGGGTCGACGCGCAAAATAGATTGAGAATCACCCTGTTTTATTAGGACGTTTTGGAATTTTAAATCTTAATATTATCAACTTAACTAAACGACTGATTAACTATAAACTTAATTTGAATCTAGATAAATTATAACTCAATAGAGTGAAATTGTTTTGGAGATATACATATTCAATAGGAGAAAGTGTGTATATCAGTGTTTCTCAACCCTTTTTTGGTCATGCCCCACCTAATCACTTTTAAAATTCTGATGTCTCCCATTTGGTGATACATAGCTGTAACAGCCGATAAATATTTGGGGGGCAATACAGTTTGCCCAAAAGACTAGTGAAGACTAAAAAAAGGTTGTCTTTGAAACTCTTTCTGATTTCTTTATTTTCGCGCCAAAAGGCTTCAGCAAAAGCTTCCGCTTGTGGCTCCCTTGTATTTTTTCGCTAAAATTGGTTCGTATTATCTTAAATCTCCATGCCCCACCAAAATTTTGCCAGGCCGCACATTGAGTACGACTGGTCTACAAGTTACAATAAAGCTGCGAAACCAGTAATTTCATGACTGGGTCCATCATTTCAGTAATTTCATAAAATCCTTAGATATTTCATGAAATTACTACTTTCATAGATTTACTGTAACATATATACGATATCTTAGTTTTACTGTCCCTTAAAAAATCTTTAAAACTTACCCAAGCGTTTGCAAATACAATTTGCCACTTTCTGAGCTTTTAATAAAGTTGTTGAAGTTTTTCAAATTTTAGTTCTTAATCGAGTTTTAAAAATAAAAGTCATTTCTGACCATTACTTTGAAGCAAAAAAGTTTGTGTAGCCCCCATAGCGGCAATTGCCCCAGACACAAAATTTTGGGCTGAGTCAAATTTTTTCGGTCACCCAGCATGCACTTTTTGGACAGAAGGAAGTTACTTCAAGCCATATTTTTAGCCAGAATCATCATGCAATTTAGAACGATCTAGATCATAATGCAAAAGCAACTAAGATTTAAAGCTAAGATTTTTTGGTCTTCAAAATTTGGGGGGGGCAAAACCAATCTATTTCATGTGTAAACTTAAGTTTTTTTTCTTTTGCAACTAAAAAATAAGTAAAGACAAAAAAGTCTTCGTATTAAATCTTTGTGTAGTTAGGAGTCTCTCTACAGGATAATGCGAAAAAATTCGGACAAAATTATTCTGCCCCCCCAAAAAAAAAACTATTTTGGTCTGGTATGGCTATGGCTAACCCTGGTAGACATTACATTCTCTTAAGGCAGTGATTCTCAAACTTTTCAAGATTGCGAACCTGTAATTAATCAACTTTTGCGGCCCAGCTGTTGCCTATTCAAGTGAAGACCAAGAAAGTTCTACTTAACATTTTTCCAACCCCATTTTTTAAAAAGAATGCTAGGTTTCTGATTAATTTTCCTAAATCTGCTCTTTTTCAAACTTACAGCGGCTTAAATACCTTGCAATTGAAGAATAAAATTGAAATAAATTTTGGCGGACCGGCAGAAAAGTTAACGGGGATTGGCGGTTGAGAAAGACTGCTCTAAGGAGTCCTTGTGTTAAGGTTATTTACATCTGCCTTGAAATATCTAAAAAAAAAAAGCACTATGGCAATAAAAAGATTATTGTAAAAGGGAGTTTTTTTTGTATTATTGTTTTATTATGGTAAAAAGGATAAGGAGTTTTTTTATCGGAAATCATGACAGATTGTCCGCGTAATCCTATTTTTCCAAAATAACGGTTTAAAATATTTAAAAATTATTATATGTTGTGAAGGTTTTTTTGTTATCATTGTACTTTCAAGCTTTCCTGACATGCTTAAATCGGTTTCGTCGAGCCCTAGCCATAACTTAGTTTACATTTCGGGGCCATCACGGTACGCGTGAGTGAGCAGCTTAATTCTCTGTTTTGAGTCTTTTGCAGCTGCTGAGAAGAAAATTGTTTAACGTTGATACCTGGTTCTTACCTGGAGTCCAAGTAGTGTGAAAATCAAATTCATATTACCTACAAAGAAAAGCTTTAAATTCAATTTAATTAGTTGTTCGGCTAATATTTAGCCAGTTTTGTGATTCGTTTCTTGCTGTGAGCGTTACTTAAAAAATCTTGTGAAATTGCGTAATACATTGGCAATAGTTATTACATTTTATTTCAAAATTAGGATTTATTTATTATGTTAAAAAAATTTAAGTTACTACCTGTTGCCGCTCTTATCCTTTATATATGTTAGTGGAAACTATATAATCAACTATAAAGAAAGACGTAAAAATATGAAGTGGATTTCAACATTAAATATTAAAATATAATTCAACATTAAATATTATTTTGAGTGAAAGTAAAGGTTGAGCACTTTAAAGCAGCTGCGCTGAAAGTTTTAAAACTCCAACAGCCGTCACTTTACTGAACGTTGGCATCAAATTTCTCTATACTTAGAATTATTTTTAATGCAGAAGAGCTAAAAGAAGTATTAGAACCGGAGATAACAGCTGTATAATTGAAGTGTAATTTTGACGTTTTACCGTAGGTTTCAAAAACTGTAAAAAAGTAGCCATAAGCAACCATGTTCCAAGACTCAAAGCAAGCAATTTACAACTATGCCAATGCCGGCTGTTTCGAAATTCGAAGAAATATTGTAGTCGCTAATTTTTCTGAATACGCAAAGAAATTTATTTTATCGTATTTTGAAAGTTTGCGAATGGCTTTTATTTACAGGGTGAGATAGCTGTTTCGTGATTCTTGAACAAAAGGCTTGACCACGCTCTAACCTCGAGACATTGAGTTGCTGCGCAAATTGAATATCTAACAAAGCTGTTTTTAACTTTTTAGCGGAAAAGCGGAATTTTTTTCCTATGTCCCCACCCGCAGTCCTAAATGGATTGACCAAAAAAGATGTCACTATTTCAACGGATGAGACTCAGTTGATATCGTCATGAATGCGCGCTCTGTTTATTTCGAGAATCTCAAGTAAACAACCTCTAACGTCAGACGAGGCATAGGGCGCTGACGCCACCATTAAACATTGATAAATGGTCGAACCGCCCTTCGAACTTCTTTCTGGACGTCTTTAAATGATCGATATTTTTTGCCATGTTCATAAGACTCAAGTCAATCCTACGGGGTTAAGTGATAACATAAGCCCTGGGTTGCCCTTATCACTTAACTCATTAGCGAGAAGGTTTTAAACTTTTTAATGCTACATAAATTATCTTGCGGTTAAAAAACAAGCGATTTTTAGCTGAGAAAGTCTATCCTGGCTTGAAGCTTTGAAAATTTTTAAATAGTTTTTAAGTATTTTTGTTAGTCACAGTAAACAAATGTGCAACTGTTATATATCATACTTGACGATATTTATTAACAGCTTTGGTACGCCATTTTAAGTTGAATGAAATCGTTGTTGTTTTGGAGGTTTTCAAACAAATTTGAATCTTTAAAATCTCAAAAGTAGAATTAACGAAATGTGTCATTCATTTAAAAGTATATTTTTAGAACTTGTAGAATCTTAAAGCAATTTCTGTAAGTTATTAAAGAGTAGGCGTGATTATGAAGCCTGTAATTGTTTATTGCCGGACGCAGCTGTCTCTATCATCAAAAGCACTTAATAAATTTAAGGTCATTGAGGAGCAATTCATTAAATTTAATTTAAAGTTCTAATTTGTTTTTTAAATTTGTTATTCAGCGTAGGCTTTAACCGTACAAACAGCTTTCTGATACCAAAGCGACCTTTACACGGAAATCTAAAAAAGCAACCAAAAGCGAATTAAAGAAAATCATCTTTTTATGAAAAATAAGGAAGGATATGAAGAACCAACCCTCAAGCTATTTTAGAAAAAGTTCCGACCCACAAATCTTCCGCTGGTTTGCTTTAGCGTTGCTTACCCTTGTTTTATCACCCTGCAATGTCGCCAGTGCAAAGTCGTGCTGCACAGTCTGTCAATGCAAAGCCCAAGAGGTTTGGTGCGAAGAAAGAGGCTTGACTTCCCTACCAGTTGATATACCTTCGAATATTAAGAGATTGTTTATCTTCAGCAACAATATCTCTTCGATTCCTAATCATTCTTTGGCACATCTCAAGGTAATGTATAGACCGTATAATATATCATTTTTTCACAGTTGATAACAAAGTAAATAGTGATTTTCTTGGTATAAAAAAAAAAAACGCTTTCCTGTAATTGGATATTGTCAAGTCTTTTGCTTTTTTGGATTTCAAAGTGCTTCTGGTGCTTTCAAAAAAGCCATTTGTTTATTTTTTAAAATAGAAGACCTGAACAATACATTTAAATCATAATAGTATATGGTATGACAGTTTAAAATAGCAGAAATATAAAAAATTTAACTACGTATACTTTTTAATTAGAATAGTGGATGGCAGGCATGTCAAACTCGCGACTCGCAAAGGAATTTTTTAATCACATGCTCAATTCGAAATATTAATTAATTCAATTTTTTTGGAACGGAAAAAGGCTTGGGCTTCATTTTAAAAAATGACGTAGGATTTTTGATTCGATAACCTTTTTTTAGTGTTCACTTTAAAATTTACTTTCCTTGGTACTCGAATTCGGACCGCACATTTACTTAAAAATCAAAACTAAAAGAAATCTTCGCTTAAATTGAGCAGCAAATTCTCGTCGGTATCTGCTCTATAAATTAGAGCGAAGACCTCTTTTATTTATTTCTTTGGTCTTCAAGTAATGTGCGGTCCGAATTCTAATACCGAAAGAGGTAATTTTAAAATTGTGCGTTGAAATCCAAATGAAAACTAAAAAAAGCTCTCACATTGCTGTGCTTGCCAAACGGATTGTGGCCAGCGGGAAATTTGTAGGCTAAATTTTATCGATATGGCCCGCATAGGTCACAAGTTTGACATGCCGTGGTATACGGTATAACCGCGTAAAATGGCACAAATATAAACAACTAAACTTAGTAGGCTAATCTGTCGGAAGAAGTGCGCATTATTGCTTTGAATATCATTTCTGTAACCACTTGAAAAACTTGTAATCAAGAACAGAAAAGTTAAAGTCTATCCAAAACTTAATTTCAAAGTAAAAGCTTTTGGGGTTTTAAAATATTCCGGTTATTGACAAGTCGAAATTGTAATGCCAAGAGGTTTTTACTTTTCACACCAAAAATGCTGATATCCTAAAGTTTTGTGGTTTTAAACAGATATTAAAAGGTTGTTGTGATCTCGTAAAAGTCTTATTTAGTCACCTCTGTTTGTTTTAATTAAAATTCTGATTTTATTTTTGGTTTCATTAATTTGTTTTGGATATTATAAAGTGTCAGCAACATCATAGTGACGAACATCACGTAATCTAAATAGAAGGCCTATCGACAACGTTCTATTAATATAAATTCTCTGGTGAAACTCTTTAATCAGCATGCAATTCGTTTTTAGATCCGGTTTTTATATCGTATATATCAATTATGCTTTTCCAGGACTTGGAAATGCTGGACCTTCGTTCAAATAAGCTAACCACGGACGGAATAGGCTCAAACGCTTTCAGTGAACTTCATCAACTGCAAGATTTGCTTCTGTCCGACAACAAGATTTCAAGAATACACAGATCGATGTTTCTGGGTGAGTTCACTTGTTTTTGTGTTATGTTTGCTTCCCAATGAAGTGCCACTTTCAAGTGACAACGGTCCAAAGACAAAATGGCGTCTTTTAGTCGCTTATTCAGTGTTTTGGTTCATTGAAATTGCACTTAACCGCATAAACAAGTAAACTTTGACGATACCTTTTAAAGATTACAGAAAGCTGGTCAAAATCCGCTTTGATTACTAAAGAACAAGAGTCTTTTTGACTTGTTTTTTTCCCTGTTTTTTTGCTTTCATTGATACTTGATAGTCGGCTCTGTTTAGTCTACTTTCTGCGGCAGGGCCGGATAAGCTACAGCTCGCGCTGATAAAATCCAACCCTTTTTGCGGACTACTGCGGACCGACAAAGATTTTCTTTTTGTTGTGAGGTCATTTGATAGCATTATTTTCAGTTTACTTTTAAAAAAGTTAATAAACCAAATAGGTTGTGGGCGCTCATTCGGCCCGCCTTTAAAAAACTTTAAAAAGATTCAACCACAACGTAAAAAGTTTACCCAACCCTACTATAAAGTCAATATTACATACTTAGTAATAATAGTTTTTGGAAGATAAGCTACTTATGGACACAAATTTGCTCATTATCAGTTAAGTTGAAAATTCCAATATAAAAATTTAATTGAATCTTTTTCGAATAATAATCATGGTCAAATTTTTAATCAGGTCTTAGAAGACTTGCTCGTCTTTACGTGGAAGAAAACGCAATTGAACATATCGAAGAGGGAAGTTTTTCAAGCTTCAAGCATCTTCTTGAACTGAAACTCAGCCACAATAGACTATCACACTTTCCACAGATTTCGAATTGTCCCAATTTGCGTCGTCTTCATATAAACGAAAATCGTTTAGTGAGACTCGAACCAAAAACTTTGGTTCATTTGAATTTAGAAGAATTAGCGGTAAGTGATTTTATTTAACCAACTGCTCTATGGCAATGGTGGGCAAAGGACGGCCAGCCACCTATGCAATGTTATATTTAGGAATGCGACTATTTACTTTTCTTTTTTTTGGGGGGGGGGAGTGTATAACCCCCAGAGTGATATCACAAATCAAAATAAAAACTTTTTGATCTTCAAGTAAGTTGGAGGCACGAATTCACATTATGATACTAGTGCGGCCCTCAAACAAAATCAACTTCTGAATGCGGCCCTCGAGCTAAACAGTTTGCCCACCCCTGATCTAGATTCTAGAAAGTGATTATTACAGATTAATATTCTAGACTTCTTTTGAACGTATACTTAAACACAAATTTTGTGGATAGAATGAAAATTGGAATAGACACGATGTTGTCTTATTTTTTTTTAATGACAAAAATTTTTCGTTTACTGTCTGAATTTGTTAAAATATAAAAGAGCTGTAATTTTTTATAAAATAACATATTGTAAAATATAATTTCCAATCTTTTGTAGTTAACATCTTTTTGGTCAATTGTAGTTATCACGCAATCTGCTCAACCAATTACCGTCTTCGGTCTTCAACGTCACCAAGAACATGAACATGCGAGAGCTGGATTTAAGTCAAAATAGAATCAGTAGAATACCTCGAGTAATCAGGTATGAAAAATAGCTTTTGATATCTAAAGTATTTTGTTATTTTTTTAAACAAATTATTTATTACTCTTGCCTTTTCTATTAATAGCAAATTTTTGCGTTCACTAATTTTGACCAACGCAATGAAAAAAGAGCTATTTTTGAGTAGTGCTGCATAATTTTGCTGTACAACTTACCATTCTTTACAGCATAAAATAACAGCCCATACAATCAGATAAATATTAATGTTGTACTTATTCTTTGAAAAAACTTCGCTTAAATAGATACTTTGTCAGTAATTTAGCAACAAAATTATAGAAACTTATTTTTAAAACTCGAAAATATAAATAAAATTTTAAAAAACTTTGCAACAATCCTATTAAATCTTGATTTTGAATTGTTTCATTAAAAGATAGAAATCTTTGTGTATTTTCTCATTAAGATATAAATATTGTTTATCTTTGGTTTCCGCAGGATTGAAAAATAAGCAATTTTTTGGAGAGTTGTTTAGTCGCCGCAGCTTGAAAATTAAGTCCAATTTTAACGCGTCATTTATTCTACCATTTGTTTTAAAAGAAAACTCCCTTTCTCTGTTTTTTTTTATCAGCCAGTTTTAAGTTTTGCTTTTCTCGGAAATCGTTCGAAATGTTCGCGAATTGAAGTCATTAACGCCGAAAACTTTCAGCAAAATGTCTTTGTTGCGTACTCTCAACCTCTCCGGAAACCCGATTGCGTCTTTACCACGTGACTTCCTAAAGCCGTTGCGACGCATGAAAGTCCTCGAGCTCAGAGGTCTAAAGCTAACCACTCTTGCAAAAGGCTTTATACCCACCCGGGTTTACCTCAATATCTTTGGAATTTCGAACAATCCTTGGCACTGCAATTGTGACATAGCTTGGCTTCTCAAGTACATGAGGTAGGAGGAAGTTTGTGTTTTGAAGAGCTGAATATGTCGCTGATAGGGTAAAAACTTATTGTGGTATCTGGTATTCTTAACTGTTTTTTTTATCTAAATCTTGGTAAAAGATCGTTAATTTTTCAAAGCGAAATTCTATTGCTTTTTGATTTAGTTTATATCACGTTTTTTCAGTTTAAAATGGTTCTACGTTAACAAAAAGCATTGAAGTTTTACAAAGAATTTTTCCACAATAAAATTTAATTGTTAGGCACATTTGTGAACAAAACACTTCAATTTTACACAATGCGCAATTTATTTTTCGCTGATGCGAGACTAATACGATTCCAACCAATCGCATTGCTCGATTCGATCGGCTTCTGTTTTTAATTGATGACGCAATCGCATGTACACGCAGGATTTTGAGCGGGGTTTTTGTGCAAAAAAACCAAATCCGGTGCCATGCTCCATCAAAGCTGCACGGTCGTCAACTTTCGACCTTGCACGAAAACGATTTAAACTGCGATGGGTAAGTCGAACCTCTTTCTAGAAGCTTCTTTGAAGACAATCGTTTCAAGTTAATTGAAGACGTAATGAACCTGTTCAGCTTTGATATTTCGCTTTCAGATTCTTAACTTCGGACTCGCTTGATGAAACAAAAACACCGCCCAGTGGCCCTGGCGTCAATGGACCATGCGACGGGTTCACTTGCGCCAACGGTGGAAAATGCGTTTTAAAACCAGGAATTTCGACTCCCTCGTGCAGGTCTTACTTCGGCTCATTGATATGTTATAATATCAAAGTTAATAATATGTTAAGAACCGTCTTGTTAAAAGTTAATATGAAAGCAATTTACTGTTTGATTGTTAAGATTTCGCTAAGAAAAAACATCTCTTTCAAAACTCAAAAATTATAGTTTCAAAGAACACTCTGGCAGTGCAAAGTCCAAAATAAACAAAAAATTCTAATTAGCGGTGTTACGCAAAAATTATAAAAGTTTATTGCTTGAAATTTAAAGTATTCATAAATTTATCATTATATGTTTAGATGTTTACCTGGTTGGTCGGGAGTTTCTTGCCAAACGGTCTTATCAGCAGCTGCGCCTAATGAAGCAATTTCAACAAGCAACAAAGGAAAATTGTTGATAGAACCTGAAAGTGTGACTTCCGATTCCGTCAAGATAATTTTCCCGATTACTGGAAAAGATATGAAAATAACAGCCGTTGAATTGGCGGAGAACGGAGTTGGCTGGAGCACAGTGAGGTCATTTAACCCTACTAAAAATGTCTATATTTTTGATGGATTAAAGTCAAAAACACGTTATCAGATTTGCATCAGTTCAGCTGAACTAGGCGATGCCTCTATTAACGAAGATACTGATCAAGACAGACTTTGTGTGAAAATAACAACCTTAGACTCGGACAAGGATACAAATGCTAATGGTATTTCAAAACAAAAGGAACTCTTTAGTTCTCATGTAAATGATAAGAATGATCAAATGAAAACGGAACTTGATGGTGTGGCTGAGAGAACCGATTTATCGCAGGGAGAACGGTTCAATATACTTTATCCAATCATTGGTGCTTGTGTTGCTGTTTGTATTATTGTAGTCTGTACTGCCTTTATTATCTTTCGTCGCAAACAAGGGAGGGCTAGAAACGAAGAAAACGGCAATCAAATGGTAAACTCCAGCGAACCAGCAAATCCGAAATTGATGCAGTTGACACTTGAACAAACGGAGCCGATGTTTAAACCCAATAGCAATCATAATTCCACAATTAAGAATATTTCAAACGTTTTTGGCGCCCCTCAATGCATGGATCAAAAACAAAACCATTTCTACACTTGCCCCAGAAGTTTCGAAACCAACACATCCAACAGATACGATTCGTTATGTAAATGCAGTCTTTTGAACGACGAAAAATCAAACTACACACCTACGGTTGTAAATGAAATAGATTATCATTGTCCAAATAGCTTTGATTCAATGCAAGAAAGGCAATTTCGTCACCCTAAACTCATATCCAACCAAGCGTCTGTGTGCGACAAATCGATATCTTATAACTCTCCTCCACTGACAGCCATCAACACCAGATCTTCACTCGATTCTTCCGGAAGGCATGGAATTCAGAATACCCCTGTCAACCAAGTTTATTTTCCGAATTTTAGTTTAAAGCGCCCACCACCCACGTCCAGTGTCCAATATGCACCAAGTTCTTCGGTTACCTGCGACAATTTATTGGAAAACCACAGAATTCGCACAAAAGATAGCTCAATGGCGTCACCTAGCGCAAAAACATTTTCACCTTCATCAAATTTGCAATTGCAAAACCAACTCTCTGATAAGAACTTTTACTTAAATTGCGAGCTTCATAACTGTAAAATGCAGTCTGGTGAGTACCCATATTCATACACTGGCACGAAAGAACCGAGCGCCGTAAGTACTATGGTGATTTGAATCTGAACAATCAATAAAATAGAGATGAAGATGATAAAGGTGCAAAATCATGTTGCAAGGTTCATGCTGCGTCCTGCCTCTGATGTTGTGTATGGGCTAACTTGAAGGTAGCTGTCCCAATAAAGATGGTGTTCGGTGATGCATTTTCCAAACTTAAACTTTAAACTCTGGTAAAAAGCCAGTTTGTTGCGGTGGGGAGTTGTTTGTAATAATTGCAGAATTAAGCAACAGTGTTTTTGTGCAATCAAAAAAATCTTACAATGCTCAAAAAAAAAATGCAGTCGGTTTCTTTTTCTATAATTGATCAAATTACTAATGAGCATTTATTTGAGATTCATTCCTATTCATCGATTTTAAAACTCGATTCCAACTCTAAGAAGATTTCCATTAAAATCGCTATCAAGTTTTTATTCAGGTTCTCATTTGTAAGTTTTAAAACCATTTTCTTATGTGCCGCACTGTTGTTAAACTGATTTTAAATGTCATATGGCCTATTTATCAAAATTAAGCAATATTCAGTAATGATGTTCATTGATAGTTAAAAACTGGAAACGAGAATCATAATTATTGTAAACAGTAATATGGGTTTTGTCAATCGTTTTTCAAAATATTGCCAGTAAACAGTTAAACTATTTTTTATATTTGATTTGGAGCTAAGTGTTGGATTGTCCAATTTTTTTTACTATCGATTTTTTTTTCGTACTTGTGCCATCTTAAACAATGTCCATTTTTTTCTCGATGCTTGTGACCTGTCGATCTATTGAATAAATTTATTCTATGTTTATTTTATCTATAAATTTATTATACTATTTATTATATCTATCTATAAATTTATTCTCTGTTTACCTCTATTAAAAATTTCAAGCGGACAGCAATATCTTGGCATCTCCGGAAGCAGGTCGGGGTATTTGCTTGCCCTATGTATAGCGCCTCTGTCACTTTCCTGCGAGTCAGAAGGATAAATATAGAGATAAAAAATAAATAAATAAATTTTTCAAATACAGATAAAAATTGTAACAAGTTTTCATCACTTTATGTCAAACGCACAGTATTTTTTTGACTATGGTACGGTAAGCTAAATGTGCAATGAGGCTTTTTCAACTTTAAAGCCCGTTTCTACTACTTGCGTTGGTGGAATTATTCCTTGTTTGATTATTGAATTTTTTGTGTTTTTCCACGCTTAAGCGCTGAGAGAAGCAATAAAAAAACAAAGAATACTCCCGCCAACGCTTGTAGTGGAAACGGGCCTTAAGGCTTATCAAGTGCTTGGCGGCGTCTAGTTTAAAAAATTTTGTGTGTTTGTAAAAAAATGCATTAATTCTGCATAAAACATAGTATATAGTAAGGTCGTCCAAGATGCAAGTTAACCAAGGCATGGCCCAGTAGAAGAATACGGTCGAATCAACAGCGATTTTTAAGCGGTCATTAAAATCGCGGAAAGAAAAAGCTTGCCGAGTTGTTGCATTGTGTGTATGTGTGTGTCCATCGTAAATGGAAAGCAACGTTTTTGGAACACCCCCTGTTTTTAAATAATACCAATGCGTGTGAGTTAAAGCATTTTTGATCTTACAGCAAGATAAATATAGCAGTAAACTAATCCAATTAATGATTTTAAACATAACCAACAAAAATTCAAAAGTACAAATTAAAAATTTGAACAATTGTGCAATAATCAAAATGATTGTAAAATAGAAAAAAAAGCTTTGAATTTCATATAAATCAAAAAATTTTTCAAGTAATTTTGAAAGTGAAAGTTAACTGGCTTAGTTTGATATCTTTTTTAGTTTTTTAAAATGTGTGAAGCGATATTAATAACCTCCCAATTTTTTTTCTCGCTGTAATAACAAATGTCAATTAAAAACTTCATTGCGAAAGTTCTGCTAATATTACTATGAAAATCGCTGCAATCAATGTTTCAACCATCTAACAATTCATATGAAAAGTATTGAGCACTGTCTCTGGTTGCAATCCCAAGAAGCAACTGAATTCTAGAATCCGTCAAAGTCAATACTTCAAAGCCACTCGGCCTACAAAAATTGACCAATGCTGGTAAAAGTATTGTTACTCCTTGACGTAAGTCTTATTGTGTTTATAAGTCTTATTGCTATCAACTTATTTTATTTTTTGGCTTCATACCAAAGAATGCGTGGGCAACATAGTCATTCAGTATGGCAGGCAATAATTCATTGTTTTGGTTGGCGGTTCGCAAATTAAATTTTAAAAAAAAGTATTGTTTTTGTTTAAATATCTTTTTCCGAAAAGTTTATTTTTCTTTAAAGTGCAAGCAAATAAGCAAAATATTCTTTGTTGCTAGCACTTCTACTAAACCATACCAGAAATCTCCTACCGCTCATTCATAAATGCTGAGTAAAACGCTTTTCATGATGGTCACTTTGAAACCATCTTGGAATGAGATAGATAAATCCCTTTATATTGCGTACAAGATTAGATTGAGGTCTGAGGTTATAATCGAAGCAAGAGTTCAATTTTTTAAAAAACAACATACATTTTGACTTATCTGCGACCACTTTTTTATCCAATTTACAAAGGAATACAAAAGTCTACTTTACGTCGTCGTCATCGTTTGAAGGGCATCCACTCCAGGCCAGACACAAACAGAACTGGGGCCGAGGGTTTATCCTTTTACTACCCCAGACTGCTGCACTGCCTGGATCAGATGCTGGCAGTGATGTTATTAAGCCAGCATCGAGTTTCGTCATCCAAAACCGTCAGACCGCGTGCTCCATGTGGTGCCCGATGTATGGGGCACATTGTTAGTACATGGTCTGCGGTTTGCTCTGAGGCGCCACACTCGCAATTCGGTGAAGGAGCGAGACCCCATTTGTGCATGGACGAATGGAATCGCCCAACACCAGTCCGCAGGCGGTTGAGCTTAACCCAAGCTGCTCGGGGTAAGCCCATCCCAACAGGCCTGACACTGATCCCGGGCACAAAAGCACGGAGCCTGGAAGCACTTTCACAGTACTCCGCGTTCCATTTGTGATTTGTCCATTCAGAGGCGCGGATGCCAAGTCTGGCAAGATTGTCCAAGAGATTCCGCGCACCTGGCACAAACGGGCGTCTGGATCTTAGTCTCACTTGGCCAGTATCTGAGGACCCATTTAACAGACCATGCAAAATATGATCGGGGTCCAGAGATCCACGGTGAGCCAAGGAGAGTGTCGCTCCCATTCGGCGAAGCTCAGCTGGCTGGATGCCTGAAAGTACAGGTAGGTGGTCCGTTGGAGTGGGACGCAGGCATCCAGTAACTATGCGCAAGGCGTCGTTCAAGACACTGTCAATGAGGCGAGTGTGAGCACTGCGACACCAGACTGGCGCACAGTACTCAGCTGTTGAGTAGACTAGAGACAAGGTGGCTATGCGTAGTGTTTTAGCACCAGCACCCCATCCCGAGCCCACAAGTCGCCTGAACAGTGTGACGCGCGATGATAGTTTTTTGCGCAATGCCACTAAATGGTGACGAAACGTGAGCGATCTGTCCAGTTTTACACCCAGGTATGTAGGGGTTGGACAGAACGGTAAAAGTCTACCGTTGTTGTAGACCTTTAGCTCACGTTTGGCCTCTCGGTTATTTAAGTGAAAGGCTGCCGTCACCGTCTTAGTGTGACTGAGCTTCAACCTCCAAGTCTGGAGATACGCTGAAAGTCTGGACATGTCTTGGCTTAATGTTCCCTCCAAGTCCTTCCAGTTTCCAGAAGAGTGCAACAATGCTAAATCATCAGCATAAGCAAACATTCTGGAAATCATGGAAGGAAGATCGTACGTATAGATGTTAAATAGGAGGGGAGCCAAGACCGATCCCTGAGGAACGCCGTTTTTAAGACGGCGTAGCCTGCTTTGCTTGCTGTCACCGGTGGTAAGGGTGAAACTTCGATTTCGGACAAGCTCCATGATCATTCTGACCATGTGCTTATCCGGAAGTAGTCTCAGCAACTTGCAGGTAAGGCCACGGTGCCAGACAGTGTCATAAGCAGCTGTCAGATCGATAAATACGGCACCAGCCTTCTTTTTAGCCTCGAAAGAATCCTCGATGTTCTGGGTTAGCAGAATAACTTGATCTACGGTTGACTTCCCGCGTCGGAACCCAGCCTGCTCTTTAGGGAGCAGTGGATCGATTAATGGTTCAACGCGGGCGTAGATAAGCCTCTCGAGGATCTTGTAGGGGACACAGAGCAGAGATATCGGTCGATAACTCTTTGGGTCCCCCATGGGCTTTGCTGGTTTTGGGATCGCGACCACAAGCGCTCTTCTCCAGATCTTGGGAATTTTGAGTCGGCGCAAACAGGAAGAAAGGAAGTCACGTAACCAGGACTTCAAAGCAGCTCCAGCATGGAGTATAAGCTCGGGGCAGATGGAATCAGGACCCGGAGCTTTACCTGGTTTTAAATGTTGAAGGGCAGCAGCAAATTCTCTCTGTGAAAAATTGTCAGAGATATTTACTGCGTCTGATGTTGTGGCCCTCCAAAGGTCAGACACTTCTTGAAAGACAAGTCGAGATGACTTGCGATCAACAGCCTCGTATTTCCCATTTCTAACCAGCTGAGATGCAATAGCATCGGCTGAAACGGGACAATGACGAGGAGAGTGTCGTGACCTACCAGTAAGGTTGTTCAAAATACTCCACGCTTTTCGACTAGAGTGTGAAAAGTCAATGCTCCGAACTGCTTCGGACCATCGATCCCTCCGTTTTCTGTCAAGCTTGGCAAGCAGAGTTGTAGCAGCCAAACTTGAGTCGTCTCCCTGAGGAGACTGCAGAAAGGTTTTATAGAGGGATTCACACTCTGCATCCCAACACGGAATATAGTTGTTTCGATACCCGCGTGGGATAGTCTTCTTGGCTGCTTTCTTAATGATGTTACAGAAGTCCTGGTAAGCCGCATCCACATCAAGTGAATCAGGCGGCAACAAAGTCTTTGCGAGTTTATTCGTCAAAGCAATGTAGTGACTCCAATTGGCCTTGCGGAAGTTCCATCGCTTAACAGGCATGCTTGGCACTGCCATAGCAAACCTTGGTGGTGTAATAAGCGAGGGTCGATGTTGTGACCTGGGGAACTTGTCAAGGACACGTCTATCCGGTAAGCGACTGTTTGGACCTACGCTAGCGAAAGGTAGGTCTGGATTGGTGCCAGTGTTCCAGCGGCCGGAATAAAAACTGGCAGCGTCCTTGGCATTATATAGGAGGGCAAGACAATTAATACTTGCCCATCCAGCCAAGCACTCACCGTCCGGACTGTTGTCATCATAACCCCAGTCAGCATGACGACAGTTAAAATCGCCAGCGTACAGACAGGGGTGAGGAAACACTGGGAGATCCAGGGTTCGCAATCGCGTTGGCGGTGGTTTGTAGACGTTGACTATTTTATAGCCATCAACGTCCACACACAACCACTCGATCTCCGATGTCGGTGGAGATTGGTCCAAAAGCGTGTATCTCAGTCGCTCGTGAACAAACGTGGCAAGGCCATGCTTCCTGCTTAAAGAAGACCCAGCTAATTGGTAGTGTGGTAGCACCAACTTCTCTGCATCAGTGCAGTGGGTCTCCTGCAGTAGGATGACGAGTGCCTCAGACTGCATAGCGAGGTGATGAAGAACATTCATCTTGCTTGCAGTGAGGCCTTCGATGTTCAGCTGAAGAATAGTGGGTCTTCGGAACTTGTTGGCAATGTGCCCTGAAAAGGGCAGTTTTATCCTGACATTGCCCCGTCCTGAAAAGGACGTTTGCCGATTAACAGACCCACACTGAACATCGGAATGGGTGGATACCCTTCCGTTTTGGTAGGTTCGGTTTCGGTCTGTCATTTTTAGAATCAATGAACAGACTTACTCACGGCCCAGGCTGCGTGAAAGCACCTACCATCTGGACCAGTCTACTTTACCATAATTATTGACAAATGCACTTGCCATAGGATTGTTAGAGAATCTATTGGTTAATAGTAGACTGCTAATGCTAAAAGAAATAAGAAATTTTCAAAGAGCCTCCTGCCCTCCTCCCCGGTTTGTACTGCTGTGCACTAAATGAAATTTGCAATATATTGAACCGCACAGATGAAAAAAAAGTTTAAATTTTGCCAAATTTTTCTGTAGAATTGAAGGTGTTAGTTTTTTTCTTTTCATTTATTTTGTATTTGAGTCATCAACACGGTTTTTGTGGTCGGAGTGAAGTGTAAGTCTTTCTAAAAACTCATTCGAAAATGTTAGCAACTGCTAGAATTATTAAGTTTATATGATTAATTTCGTATGTCAGGATGATGAGGTGCTGGTGGATTTACCTCATCCGTTTCCAGGGATAAGAGCGTGAATGTTAAGACAAACTAACCCCTCAGGTGGTCGAGCGTCTGATTCTGAAGCGGTTAACGTGAGTTTGATACCGAGGTGCGTCAAACCAAGGACGTTAAAATTGTCAACTATAGTTTTCCTGCTTGGCGCTCAGCATTAAATGTGTAAAAAAATATTTAAGCCCCTCGAATTCAAGACCATGCAATTGACTCGATGCTGCCCTATTGTGGACACATTGTGTTTATGTGCTGTGATGGCAATTAAAAAATGCTATTATAATTTATTATTTATATGAATATCGTCGAGTGCCATGGACAAAAACAGAGTCGCTATTTAAAAAGTTTACTAAGTTTTCAACTTTTCAATTATTGGTATCTATATTTATATGTAATAACGTATTTCAATATAATAACGTATAACAATATCTATATGTAATAACGTACTTCGTTTAATCGCTGCTTCCTTATTCACAATCTTTATTTCTACATGCACTATGATTAATTTCAAGTTGATTGTGAGTAAAAATGAAAATAAATAAAATATATACATGGAATTAGTAAAATTAATTAAAAAGCTCACCAGTAATTGTTTAAACCAGGGCTTCTCAAACTTTTTTTTCTGCGACCCCATTTTAAAAATTAAATTTTTGTGCGACCCCAATATGTGTAGGCTAATTTTACGTCAATTTTTTCCTCTGGGAAACGACGCGTGTGCATGAAAAATCATGTAATGATGAGAAATGAAAATAGCAACCTAAAGCGAATTAACAAAATTACAAAAACAGATTGTATTTAACCATGCACTTAATCAATTTTTTCATTTAATCAAGCACATTTAATAGGACAGAAAAATTACTTTATATTTCATTCACAGCTACCTTATCAAGAAAATAAATAATTTAATTTTTTCGCATTCATCTGTAAAAATCAATCTTGGCTTTACACTCATTAAGTAAACTTTTATTGCTTTTGTTTCTTGCCGTTCTCTTGATTACGCCACACGACTTACCTTCTGGTCACGCCACCTTACTACTTTATGACGCAACAACGATGTAACGACACTTTACCTTTTTTATTTTTAATTCTCAATAAATATTATTGTAAAAAAACAATTTCAAAAGCACAAAAAGCCAATTTGTTTTACGACCCCAGAAATTTTTTACGCGACCCACAGTTTGAGAAGCCCAGGAATAGACTAAAAACTACCACTTAATACAAGGCTGTGACTATGTACAAAAAAGTGAACTAGCAAAAATAATTTTATTTTCCTTATGCTTAATCTACGAATCTACCCACCACGTTTTAAGAGTTATGAATTTTATGCATAGTTATTGCAATAAATTAGTATAGTAAGCAATGGAATGGCAGTTTAAGAGAAAGTTAATCAAAATTCAAAACTATTTATTTTAGTCTTTTATGAGATGCTGCAAATTATAGTATGCGCCTGAAGTGGTTGAAGACAGAAAATGTGACAGCGAATTAATACAAACAATCCCTTTAAGACTGCTGTTTCAAGTGTTTATTAAAAATTCGTCAAAAAACACAAATGGCGACAGTTATACCAAGTTCTGCACAATTATTGCATTTACTTAAAAATTTTTTTTAAACAATTAAATTACAGTACCATTTATTTATCTTATCAATAAAAGGTACTGTCAAGTCTAACATTAATAAAAACTTAAAAATGTAATGATTTCAGTAAGGATTTAACACCAAATAAATGAAAAATTAAACTTTTACTATTTTTTATTAAAGCTTTTAATATTAAATATTAAGTTATTTATTATTATTATTTAAAAGTAATCTTGATATACATGCTTAGCAAAACTCGTACGTTTTTAAAATTCAATCACTTTAAAAATAAAAGGATACAAGCATCCATTAAATTGAAAAAGAAGTTGTTGTTTTGAAGATTTTGGATTGAATATATTCTTCAAATGTACGTATCAGAACTTTTCAAGCACTGGAGTCACGTGACAAAGTCGTTCAAATACGTTTGCTTTTAGGCCTTTCAAAATCAAACTACGGGGACTGTAAGATAAACTATCGTCTTAGCTCTACTTGAAGCGTAAGGTTAAATCAAAGACATATTCAAACAGAGATGAACAGATTTGAAAGTTATTTTAAGCAGTTTATTTGCACTCTCACAATACGACTTGTGGTACGGTTGCAGCGTCTTGCTGATCACATAAAACTTTACTAAAATATCTCACCACTAAAATTTTGCAAATGGTTCGTAGCAATTAATTTTTTTAACGTAATGTAATTTTTCCACCACCGGTTTTGTTTAAATATTTTTTAAACCAATCAAATGCTAGCTAAATAACCAGCAAGTACCAAGATAATTTTTTAAAAATGTCATTAATTATTTCTCCATGAAGCTAAAACACTCAAAAATGTTAAAACAAAACAGTACGAGACAGCGTCACAAATACAAAAGTTTCAGAAAAGCGGAAAAGAGGATCCCAAAAATCATGCATCCGCCCTTAACTGTCGGCCGGAAAGAGTTATTTTTTCTCCAGGTTTAAAAGCAGGCATTCCAAGATAGGGGCAGCTCGCGCAGCGGAAAGCGTCGCCGAGATAGCACTGAAAAATATCAAAAGATTTTATTTGGATTTACTTTATTGGTCGAGGTCGCGCGTAACATCTTTTTTGAATTAGCTCTTTTGACAAATATCTATGAGCATTATGTGAAGAGTCTCGATCGATAAACTTATCAACTATCTACTCTTGCCGGTACTGTATGAGTAAGCAGTTTTTGACAATGCGTTTTTTAAAAATCGCTATTCTTGTTCTTCTGGTAAAATTAGAGTCTAAACTGCTGTTAAATCTTTTATCAAAGATAAAAACAATAATTAAAACTCGACGTTTCGGTATACTACAAATTCAGTAAACCTTCTTCAGGAGACTACGTGAAACATAAACATCATCGGCAATTAATTACAGCTGTTTGAAAAAACAATATACCTGGTATGAAAATCAGCAAAATACATTTTTTTATCATGTCAATACATTTAATTGTTCGAAATCATTCAATGCGTTCAATCAATCATTCAAAATCATTGAATCATTGTGAATTCAATGAATCAAAATCATTGAATCAACCATTCAAAATCAAAAAAAAGCTACCAGTATTCAACCAATAAATAATAAGGCTTTGTTCAAAACAAAACTTACAACCAGTTGCGCTTATTTGTTTGAAAGAGCAATCAAGTGTAAACGACAAAACTATTTAATTTATTCTTTAACCATTTAGTAGCATGCCAATATTTGAACCCACGACCTCCGACATTTGAAGTAGATAGTGTGAAGCCCGAGCTGGAGCGCTGAATCAAGATTTTTAGTAACCGAGTCGTACCCGACGAAAAATTCACAGGTTTTGACTTCTAGAGACTCGTTTCAGGTGCACATTCATATCGGTTGCGAAAAAGCCATAGATTTTGACAAGTACAGTTGTTACCTTTTTTGGTCATGATAGGAAGTTTTTCATAAAATTAGAAAAAAAAGACCCTACAATCCTTGAAATGTAGTGACATTGCTCACCAGGCATTATAAAAACCTAGAATGCTCCACCGGTGATAATACCAAACCGAAAAAAATTAGCGATGTGTTTTTATTTAAACTTACGTTTCGTCGGTCAGCACTCAACGGACATCTTCAGAAACATTAAAATGTTCACAATAACAACTGCTAAAAGCTCATCAGCCTTAATCGCAGAGATGCACCTGACGTCAAAAAGCAGGTGAATTATTTCATTGATCGCTACTGCGACAAAATTGAATAAATAAGAATAACGGCATTCGCAATAACTTTGTTTTTTATTTTAATTTATTATGTTTTTAGTCTAAATACATATATCTTGTAATTTTTTTTGGTTTGGTATTATCACCGGTAAAACATAGAAGTTTTTAACAATCCTTAAAATCTCGCGGCGCCCTCGCGGCTAAGCATGTGCATTTCCAGCTAGCCCGGCTGCTATGATCAAAAACAGTTTAAGAATGTCAAGAAAATAAGCAACATATTAATGACTTACACTTCCACAGGACGAGGTTGGGGCGGCTGGCTTAGTTTTACCCGTCTCCAGTTCTTCGGCCAAGCCACACGTGCTGTGAAAACATATTCACGAGTAAAATTAATTCTTTATAAAAACACATTGCTACAAACTGAATGCGAGTCCTTTGTTTTGCAATGGTAAAAAATTAATCAAACATAAATGTAGTTCTGCAAAACATTTTTCAGTTGCAGTAATCTTTCAAATGCATATGAATATACGCATATGAATTAAAAAAAAAACAATAGCAATGTTTTCCGAAATTATTTCACGAAAAAAATCCTTTTGTAGGACATTTGTACCTCAAACTTTTGAAATAACAAAAAGCATTTTTTTAATAAGTGCTTTCGAAATAGCAAAGAGCATTCTTTTAATTCTTTTAAAACTGCTAACTGTTGTATCATGGAATCGAACTTTACCCGCCAAAGGACTGTAATTAGTTTATTGCTTCGCTTTTGTTGTTACACGCTTGCACAGTTCAGTAATCAAAAAATAATCATCTTTAATCGAGTTATTTAAGTTGCTTCTGTGTACTATCTCTCAGTTTAGTTGTTCTTTATGTAGCGTATGTTTAACGTATATTTAATTGTGTTATATTTCTTGCAGTGTCTTAAGTAAATTAAACCTTTAAATTCTGGAAATGAGTTCTTTTAATTAACGGTTCAATTCACTAACCAGTCTTTGCAAGCCTTTTTCGGCTTATCACCGGCACCGCATGGAGCTTTAAGGCTGTCTGCCGTTGGTTTCAATAGATCGGCTGTATCCAAGAGTGTATCATCATCAATTAGCTCCTAAAATAAATTATATTTTAAAAAGATTACTGTTTATATTATAAATTACAAAACGACCGTTTAAAGAACTAAAATCACTATAGAGCTGTTTTCAAACCGACAGTTTTGAGCAGTGCTAACGGACAGGAAAAGCGAAAAACTATTGCGGCCCGGCAGTATGTCTGACCTTCATTTTGGAAAAAGAAAATGTTAAATTAAAGTGAAGACCGAAAATAAGGATCTCTATCTTTGTTATACTGTATTGCGTTTCGAAAACACAAAATAGTCTTCCACTGCCAGAGTTACTTTTAACTGATCATCCAAAATCAATCAAAATGAAATAGTTGCTATTGGCACTAGTAAATCAAACAGTCTCAGTAATACTGTAAAAATATAGCACCCACTGACCACTTCATCATCATCCATATCCATTGCAGAAAGACTCCATATTTGTTTGGCAGAGTCATTGGATTGCTTGTTACTTTTCTTGGCAAAGCTCAATTTACTGGAAGATCCAACTTCAAAAGATGGCTTGTAGCCGACTATTGTTACACTTTCAGCCGTTGAATCAATCTAAAAATTAAGAGATTGTATAACAGTTGCATACTTTCAATCAATTTGCTAGCTTAAGCTTTTTCGGCAGCGTGGCCGAATGGTTAAGAGCGTCGTATTGATGATGGCCGTGATCGACAAGCTCGCAGTTCAAAACCTACTGTCCTACGTCGTTCTGTTTTGTCCTTGGGAAAGACACTTCACGGCACTTTTTTCTGCTTGACGGTTTTAACCAAGCAACTCGAAGTTTCAGATATTGCAAAGAAATAAAAATTAAAAACCAAAGAAAAAATTTAACCAGACAGCAATACCTGATATCTCTAAAAGCAGGTTGGAATAATTGCTGATCGGTTACACTATGTACAGCAACTCCTTTTTTGACCCAGATGGAAGTTGCTTTCTCGCAGCCTAAGTCGTAAGTAAGTCTGCTCTTGTTACAACACATGACAGACCGAAACCGAAACTGCCAAAACGGAATGGTATCTACCCATCCCGATGGTCAGCGAGGGTTCACTAATCGGCAAACATTCTTTTCAGGAAAAGGAGATGCCCGCAAAAATGCCCTTTTTCGCGCACATTGCCAACAAGTTGCAAAGGCCCACTATTCTCCAGCTGAACATCGTAGGCTTCACGGCAAGCAAATGAACGTTTTTCATTGTCTTGCTCTGCAGTTTGAGGCACTCGTCATCCTACTACAAAACTGCACTAATGCAGAAAAGCTAGTACTTCCCAGCTTCCAACTAGCTGGGTCTCCCTTAAGCACGAAGCATGTGGCTTTGCCACATTTGTCCACGAGCAACTAAGGTATACGCTTCTGGACCAATCTTCACCGACATTGGATATTGAGTGGTTGCACCTGGCCGTTGAGGGCTATAAAATAGTCAACGTCTACAAACCTCCACCAACGCAATTCCGATCCATGGATCTCCCAGCGTTTCCTCACCCCTGCCTTTATACCGGCAATTTCAACTGTCGCCACGTTGATTGGGGTTACGACGACAACAGTGCGGACGGTGAGTGCTTGGCTGGCTGGGCAAGTATTAATAGTAGTCTTGTTCTTTTATGCAATGCTAAGGATGCCGCCAGCTTTTACTCTTACCGCTGAAACACTGGCACCAATCCTGATCTAGCTTTCGCTAGCGTAGGTCCTTACAATCGCTTACTGGATAGACATGTTCTTGAAAAATTTTCCAAGTCACGACATCGACCTTCGCTTATTACATCACCAAGGTTTGCTTTATCAGTGCCAAGCACGCTTAATAAGCGATGGAACTTCCGCAAGGCTAAATGGAGTCACTTCATTGCTTTGACGAACAAATTCGCATAAGACTTCGTTGCCGCCTGATTCACTTGATGTGGATGCAGCTTACCAGGACTTTTGTAATATCATCAGAAAAGCAGCTAAAACAACCATCCCAAGCGGTTTTTAAAACAACTATATTCTCTGTTGGGATGCAAAGTGTGAATCCCTCTACACAACGATCCTACAGTCTCCTTATAGAAATGACTTAAGTTTGGCTGCTATTGACAGGAAGCGGAGGGTGTTGTGCAAAAAATTATCTTTGCATGCCACACTGCTGAGGCGACTTGTAGGCTCCGGATGGGGTACTGATGTCAAAACATTGTGCACAGATTCCCTATCTCTGGTCTACTTAACAGCTGAGTACTGTGCACTGCACCAGCTGGTGTTGCAGTGCTGATACTCGCTTCATAAACTGTGTCCTAAAGGATGCCTTGGGTATAGTCACTGGATGCTTGCATTCCACTCCAATGGATTACTTATTCATACTTTCAGGCATCCAGCCAGCTGAGCTTTGTGGACTAAAAGTGACACTTTCCTTGGCTTACTGTGGATCCCTGGACCCTGACCATATGTTGCATGGTCTTTTAAGTGGGTTCTCAAATGTTTACCAAAAAAACTAAAATCTAGATGCCCATTTGTGCCAGCTGCACAGAATCTATTAAATAACCTTGCCAGACTAGGCATCCGTGCTTCTCAGTGGACAAATTACAGATGGAAAACAGAATACTAAGAGAGTAAATCCAGGCTCCATGTTTTTATACCTATAGCCAGTGCTAGGCCTGTTAGATTAAGCTTGCCCCAAATAGCTTGGGTAAAGCTCAATTGCCTGTGGATTGATATTGAGTGATTTAATTTGTCCTTGCACAAATGAAGTCTTGTTCCTTCACCAAATTGCAAGCGCAGTGCCCCTGAACAAACTACAGACCACGTCCTAATAGTGCCTCATAGGTGCCTCATACATCAGGCACTATATGGAGCACAAGATTTGATGGTTTTGGATGACCAAATTTGCTCAACAATATCACTGCCAGCATCTGATCCATGCAGTACAGCAGTCTTGGGTAGTAAAAAGATAAACCCTCAGTGCCAGTCTTTTTGTAAATGACCTGGAATAGATGCTTTTCCAAATGACGACAAGCATATCCTTTGCTTTCTTGCAAGTCAGAACTATAAATTGTACAATCATAAAAACAAATTTTTTAAAATTATGACCAACCTTCTCAAGGTTAATAAATCCAGACAGTTTGAAGTGAGACATAATGGAATCAAAATCAGATTCATCTTAAAAAGAAACATAATAAAAATGTAAATGTGCACAAATTAGACTTTAGCAAAATTAAATTACACAAGAAATAGTATAAATAAGTATAAATTATAGCCAGGGTTACCATGCAAACTGACCAAAAAATAAGCATGACTAACAAAATTAAACAAGCTTAAAAATGTCTATTGTTTTGCCTTTTTGCTCAGTGAAGATCTTTTGCTTTTCAAGCTTTTTATGTGGCAACCAAAACACAAAGCAAAAATTTGGTGACCCATTTGAAACTTGTGTGAATTCTGGTTATCCCAGGAGGTGCATAAATTAACACTCAAACTTAAACCAGTCTTGGATTTTGTCCCTAAAAAGTAGTGATCTCTAACAAAACTGGAAATAAGCATGAAATGGTAAACCTAATTACAGCTAAACACTTGATCTTGTAATTAGTATCATTGATTAAAGCACAAAAAAATTACTTGAAATACATTTCAAAAGTTGAAATTTTTATGGACTTTTTGCAATATACTTACAGTCCTCACCAAAACTATAATGCCAGGGTAATTTTTTTATTTACAGCGTAAAAATCGCTACTATTGTTCTGCAATTGACATGCAATATGAAAGAAACACTTCGGATTAGCATTATATTAATGAATTTATTATTTATTGTATACATATTGAAAAAAAATTACTATTTTCGAAATTAATCCCCAATACAATGCTTCAAATCTATAATGCCAGTGCTTGTTTTTGCAGAGAGCAACAAATATTAGGTTAAATTTTGGTTATTTTTTTGAAAATTAAATACTTAATCTATAATGCCAGTGCTTGTTTTTGCAGAGAGTTACAAATATTAGGTTAAATTTTGGTTAATTTTTTAAAATTTAATACTTCATTACATAATCTACTATGCCATGTGGAAAAAAATTGTCGAAACAAGAGCAGGGACAAATTTGGGCTCTGAAGAAGACTGGATTGAGTAATAGGGAAATTGGACGACAAATTAGAAGAAGTAGTGAGCCGATTAACAATTTTTTGAGAAATCCTGAAAAATATAATGCTGTTCATGCTGGGGGAAGGCCAAAAGTTCTATCACCAAGAGACGAAAGACTCATTTTAAGAGAAGTCAAGAAGAACAGGAAGACTTCACTTAAACAAATAAAGTCTAAAACCAATGTTTCTGCCTCAGTTTTAACCATCAAGAGGCTGTTCCAGAAGAGAAACATTAGCAGAAAGAAATTGAAAGGTCAACCAAAACTTTCCAATGATCACAAGTGCTGTCTCCTGCAATTTGCCCATGACCACCAGACATGGGACAAAGAGTGGTCCAATGTTCTCTTCAGTGATGAGAAAAAATGGAACTTGGATGGACCTGATGGCTATCAATATTACTGGTCTGATAGCAGCACGCCTAAAATGGTGTTTTCAAAGCGTCAGAACTCTATAAGTATAAGTAAAAATAAGTAACAGTTATAAGTAAAAATGTTGTGGCATTATAGTTTTGACGAGCACTGTATACAACAAACAGATACTAACAAAATATTGGTCTAATTTTTACACTGTTTTTATGTCCTGTAGTTAGATGTCAGATTTTTTTTCAGCTCTGACACTTAATGTTTGGATTTTATTTCTGTTTTGTAGTGACTCAACAAAATAATTAACTAAATTTTTTTAGAGTTTTAAAAACTTTATGATTAATTTTTAAATTATACAAGATTAATTAATTGCATGTAAAAGCATTCCAAACATTTTAAAATATAATAAGTTTTTAAACAATTCTAACAGAAAAAAGTAAATCTTTAGAATTGATTTACAAGTATCCAATGTTTCATTTAATTTTGTTCAAAAAGTACTTGATAAACAGAAGATTTTGAATCATGTAACCATCATGCAGCTAATTTTAAGTTGCCACTATGTTTTTCACAACTCTCTCAAAATGCCTTTATTTTGCTTCAGACACCTTTACATGGCTACATCTAATTCAATTTAAATTGAATGTAAATACAAAAGAAGTTCAATAAAGAACCAATAGCAGCATGTTAAACAGCTTCAAAATTGCATGAATGAAAATTTTTTTAATGTTAAAAAATATCGTTTAAAAACTGAAACCTGGTTTTAAAATATTGTTCTCATTGTTAAAATTTTTATTTTAGATAATTTTGTTCAAAACTATAAAAATTGATTTTTTGCATAACTATAAACAATCTAATGTTGTTGTAGTTGCCCCTCCTTCAAGGATATCTTGGAAGAGCCATTCCTTAACTCTTTTGCTCCAGGTATTTTTTCAATACCGAACAAGACAAAAATTATTTTCTCTAAGTTTATTAATTAGTTCCAATTGCATTTATTTAAAAGGCGATTCAAAGTTTATATCATCTAAAAGTTTGTTTCTTTGTGATTAAAATGATATGCAATTTATAAAAATTGAATAAAAAAATGAGTCAGTAATAAATAAAAGTATTGACCCTGGTTTTCCTTCAAAAATTGTCCTTTTTTCTTCTTATGCCATAGTGTGGCAAAATATTTTAACTTTTTTAGTTGCTAACAGTAGCTAAAGATCTAAACTTAACATTGGAAAGAAAGTTTTTCAAAAAGAGAAGAAATGAATGATTTATTCAAAGAAAAGCATCGACATATTCACATATTTTTGCACATGCGAGTGATCTCGACAAGATTGTGTGTGTTTGCTCTAAAAGTCACGCGATCCAATTGAAGCAAAAAAATCAGAGAAATAAATAATTGCAAAACAAAAGAAGATTTTCTGCATTGAAACGCAAACAATTGTCTGTGCAGCAAATTGTTTGCTGTTGCTAATCCTTTGCACCGAAGCATAGCACTACACTAATTTGCATGCTATGCATCCATGCAAAACAGGAAGCCCACGGAGTCGGTTCCCCAAACTGAAAGAGTTAACCCTCTAAAAACAATCTAGATTTCAATCTTAGATAACCTCTGCTGCTAGCAAAGGTTTTTTACACAAACTAGTTGTGTGGTTTTGCACTGGTACTTTTACCGTCTAGTACAGTTAAAAGAGTAAGAGCTGATTAATGCTATGTGCAACGTTCCCTCTAAGAGCTTGCTTAGTGTGCGCGGAATGAAAGGCTGTGTGAGCAGTGGTGAACATTATCCAAGGCAAGGAAGTTTTGGTTTTCTCTCCCAAAATGAAGGTGTTCTCTAAAAAAAAAAAAAGGTCTTCACTTCGATTTCATCCCCAATTTCCTTATTTTATTCCCAAAATGAAGGTGTTCTCTAAAAAAAAAGGTCTTCACTTCGATTCCTTGATTTTCTTTTTTGTTCCTGAAATCAAACCTTCCCAATGCTTATGCAGTGAAAGCTTGTCTTGCCAAAACTTACGCAGTGCGCAGCAAAACGAAAGTACTGAGTGGGGGTTCCCTCGTTACTGCACGGCTGCACAGGCATGCAACTTAGAGGGAACATAGGCTATGTGTATGTTTTAGGCATAGCAAGCACTATGGCACGTAAGCATTAGGGTGTAGGATGTGCAAGTAACTCTGAAAGAGTAGTGATTTATTGGTTCTGCGCTATGCCAGAATTGCACATATGTCACATAATAATCATTTTTCTGATGAATGAATGTCTTAGGATGTGGTGTTAGTAACTTTATTATTTTTTTCTAAAACTGATGTGATGTAATGGTACTGTAAATTTGTTTGGAGGTTTACCTTGCATTCCTCATGTGTTATATCGGGATACAAAAAAATGATATGTTATATATTGTAATAAAAGACTGTTTCTTTCATGAAATAAAATGAATCAATCAACATAATTTTATTATATTAAAAAAGCTATAAAATTTGCTTTTAAATAAAATATACAATTGTAAAAATACCTTTTTTAATTGCTCTAAACACAACTTTTCCCCCTGGTTTTATCAATCGAGCTACTTCAGCATATGTATTTGTGTTGTATTGCTCTGGAGAAAATAAACCCAAAAGTGCTACATCAAATGATGATTGATTGTGAGCAGCTGCAACAAATGAAACTTTTAAAACTAAAACAAAAATATATATATATTATGGTACAAGGTAGAAAAACTAATTAGAAATCTAAAATACAAATTGAATTTATTTACTAAAGTTTAATCTTTGATAATTTTCTAATTGCACATACACATTGAATTTACCAAGGTTTAATCTTTGATCATTTTCTAATTGCACAATTCCATTTTCAACAATGTTCTTAACTTGATCCAATGACTTTTTCATCAATTCTTCTGGCAATGTCTTTTGCCAGACAATTAAAACATTCTGGCCATTTTTTATGCAACTTTCCATTTTAAAATAATAGAGAATCAAATCAGAAAACAAAAGTCTATCAATACAAAATCTTATTACCGGTAAAACATTAAATAAATATTTTGCTGCATAGAAAAAATTGATTGATTTCAATGGTTTAGTAAATTAATAACTGTCTGATCATATATAATATTTTAATTTCACAAACCAAGTTGAATTTTAATTCAATTACTGACATTGTTTTTGATGATATGATCATGTATTAAAAAGAACTTTTGACTACTTTTTAATGTTTAAAACTTTTCCACTAAATAAATAACAATAAAAATTATAATACTATGCTATTTAATTTCTTTCTTAACAAGCAAAAAACTGCAAATGTATTATGGTTTTAGCAATCACAAAGCAAGTGGGATTTTTTTGAAAAATATTACAGTGCTTTGTTAAATTGTACAGAGGCACAGTTGTCAGTTATTTTATTTTTTCCATTTTCATCTTTAAATTCATCCTATAATTTGAAGAAAAAGATCAGAGGTTTTACACAGAGCAACTGTCAAATGATTACCTTAATCTGCTTCTGGAGATGCCAAGATAATGCTGTCTGTTTGAAAATTTTTTTGGATTTTTATTTTTGATTAAATATATAACAAAATTTAAAACCTCTTTCCAAGACCACCAAGTAAGGAAAAATACCTTACTCTATAAATACCTAATTCTTAAAGACACAACAGAATGGCCCAAGTAAGCTTTGAACTGCAACCGTGTCAATCACAATCACCACTCGACCATGCTGCTGACTGTTTAAGTTAAACTTAGCAGTTTTGAGTAGGCTGTTAATTACACAAACAGTTTCATGTTCTAAACATACAGCTGGCGCAAAATGACTTAGGACCTTTAACAAAATTTCCATTTTATTATATGCTATAAAACCTTACATCACATTAATCTCACAACTCTGCTTTTATGATTGTGATTCATTAATACATTAACAAAGGGTCAGTGTGGAAATTAACAAAGGGTCAGTGTGGAAATAGAATAACACAATAATATTATTTTTGCTTCACAATAATATTAGGAGGTTGATTTATTTAGAAAATATTAGGTATTAAAGTTTTTAGAATGCCTGGAAAGTATACTAGCAGTGAGGAAAAGGCTAGAATTCTTGCCTGGAGACAAGAGAAAGTTTCCATTAAAGAAATATGTGCTCGTAGTAGAAGAGCCAAGTCAACAGTAATGAAGCTTCTAGCCTCAGCCAAAGGGCTTCCTCCCAATAAAGTCCCCAAGCACAGATTTGGAGGTGGACGAAAAAAGAAGACATCAAACACAATGGACACTTTAAAAAAAAGGGAGGTGCAAAAAAATCCACGACTGACAGCCCTGGAGCTAAAAAATTTGCATCCAGAACTGCTGGAAAATGTTGCCGTGCGCACCATACAACATCGCCTGCAAAAAGGTTTGGGCTTGCCTAGTCGCAAAGCTGCTAAGAAGCCTCTCTTAACAGAACAAATGAAAAAGCAACGCATTGCATTTGCAAAAAAATACATTTGCTGGACGCCTGCGCAGTGGAAAAGAGTTATGTTTTCGGATAAGAGTAATTTTCAAGTGTTCCGAGTGGGATCCCCTATGGTTTGACGCCCTCATGACTCTAATAGATTTGACCCTAGGTTCACAGTCCCAACTGTAAAGCACCTGGATTCAATCATGGTATGGGGAGCTTTTTCTGGGGAAATAGACAGGGCTGGCCTGTATTTCTTGCCTAAAAACAAAAAAATAAATAGCGATCAGTATGTAAAAGTGCTGGAGGAGCACATGCTCAGCATGTTTCACATTCACAGCTGTGAAGTCTTCATGCAAGACAATGCTCCATGCCATAAGTCCAAAAAAGTTACGAATTTTCTCCAACAGCAAAAAATAAGAGTGCTTGATTGGCCTGGTAATAGCCCGAACTTAAATCCAATAGAGAATTGCTGGCAAAAAATGAAGAACATCATGAAACAAAAGAAAACACCAAACTTGGAGACCCTAAAACTTGAGCTCATGAGAGTCTGGTGCCAGAAGATGTCACTGGATTATTTTCAAAATTTGAGCAATTCCATGCCCAAACGCCTGCAGATGGTCATCAAAAAGAAAGGAAATATGACAAAATATTAAACACCGTGTTTTTGTTTAATAAAAATTGATAAATATAATAAAAATTGTGTTTTAACTTGAAAAACGGTTATGTCCTAAGTCATTTTGCGCCAGCTGTAACCAAATAAGATTTTAAAAATTAGTAAAAATAATATTCGACAATTAATGAGTCTCAAAGCTAAAATTTTACTAATACTAGCAAAAACAACAGTCCTCAAGCAATCAATTCAAAACAAGAAAAGATTTGATTCCAATTATGAGTCAGCATATTATTTGCTTCAGTTCAGTTCAGTTCAGTTCAGTTTTCTTTTATTTCTGCTCCGCCACATGAACAAAATTTGCTTGTCATGATTGAATTTCCAGATTTTTAAAAAATAATTCTTTGCTCCGATTCGATAGTTAGTGAGTGCCAAAACTAAACTATTACTAATACTAGCAAACACGACAGCCCTCAAGCAATCTATTCAAAACAACAAAAGATTTGATACAAATTATGAGTCAGCATATTATTTGCTTGTCATGATTGAGTTTCCAGATTAAAAAAAATAATTCTTTGCTCCGATTGCTGCAAAATAATTTTGAAATCACCTCTATTTATATTCCTGTTCTAACCAGACACGCGGCACCACTTTGGAGTGGTAAGCTTAAAGTAGCCTTAACCCGATATCATACTTACTTTAGGACATACGAAGATATTGTTGTTTGAGTGAAAGTTTATTTTTTCGCTTTTTATTTTAGTTTTTACGGAGCGATATAATTAAAATATAAAGCTGCTATCCCTAGTTAAGATCGTCAAGAAAACAAAATATCCTTGAAAAACTTGGGCATATATATATTTAACATTTTTATTAAACGTGTAGTTCTTTTAAATACCTTTGCAAATTATTTTTTATTCCTTTTTGCCTTTTGCTCTCATTCTTTTTTTTTGTTCTTCTCTGAGCATATCTTAAAGGAGCCAATCCTTAACCTTTCAAAGAAGCCAATGTAGACTCCCACTCTTGGATTATCTCTGCTGCTTTCAAACTTTTTTTCACTGACTAATGGCGTGGTATTGCCTTTGCTGCAGTTTTGCTAGACAGCTTTGTCTCAAACAATCTTTTCCAACAAGTTTACAGCCGTGCCTGCCTACCAGTGGCTTTCTGGTTGTTTGCGTTCTTTTAAGTCCATTCCAGTCAAGAACGTAAACAACCAGAACGCCTAGGAAAGCCAGCTAATTCAATACCACATTGTCACTCAGCGATTGGAAACCATTGGTTACATAATCAAAAATGTGCATCTCACTATAAGGACAATCAATTTTTTATTCTTTCCAAAGCACGATCCGATTTCCATTTATCAGTCTTAGAATCGATTTTCATCACTCTCCGTAAACCTAATTTTTGTAGACAGAAAGAGTTTGTTTACAAACATAAATTGTTAGTATAAGTGTAAAAAAAGTTTTCTTTAGGTCCAAATTTTAACATAAAACTTGCATAATTTTGTTCCTTTTTTTTGCCAAAAATTTTTTTTCGCCTACAAAACGTGGTTATACTTTAAATATTTTCAATGATTATGATAACTGCATTTACTAACTTCAATTTTTAGCCAATCAGAATCAGTCTTAAAACTTTTGAAATACTATATCCAGTTCTGTAATTCATTCTAGCGAAACGTCCTGAAGAGAGCTAGACGAAAACGTTCGAGTTTTTCAAAACAGCCTTTTTTAAGGCTACTCAATTAACAAAAGAGTTTTTAATGAAACATTTGCTTTTAAGAGCCATGTCTATTTTATTTTCTCTATTTTATCTAAATTGTCTCATATTCTTGTAAAATTGGGTTTTTCTACATTTTCGGTCTCGCTCATAGCCGGTTCTAGCTAGCGTGCAAACCGAATGAAAAGCTTTTGCGTATATTAGGAAGTACTTAAACTTTTTACATTATCTTAACCTAATCACATCAATGTATTTATAGTAGTCAGCATTTGGCGGCAAGGTCGCTTAAATGTGTAAGAGCGACGTAGGCTTTATTGATGGTAAACGCGATCGACACGGTGGTTTGAAGAAATAACCATATTTTGTTTATTTGTTTTGTTTAAATCTTTCTAGCAGAGATGCCCAACTTCGTAACGTGCTTCGTAATGCCGATGAATTGTTTGCGAGTTGTTTTTGTAAGGCAGTCAAAAGACCTTATTATTTTACTCCTTAATCGCTTTAAAGCTTATCAGTTTTTTCCGCTTGCTTGCAATTATTCGCTTGGTAAACAATCCGTTCCCTTTTTTAGAAAAAGCTTCATATAAGTTAATGTCTTTGAATGCTTTTGGGCAGATGTAGAAGCTTGAAGTAAACTTAATAATCGATAGTATAATTCCGGACGTACTAATTGTCGAACTTAAAAAATTGCAGTTTTAAATGTGTTTTATTCTAATTCGTTATTTTTCTTTCCAATTCTATTTGAATAAAGATTTTTAATTGTAATAAATTTAAATTGGTTAAACTTTGTTAAACGAACACACGGTTATAGTTCAAAACCTGCTCTCATCAGTCTGTTTTTGTCCTTGAAAAGACATTACGGCACTTTCTTCTGCTTAACGATCTTAGCAAGCAGCTCTAAATTTCAGTCATATCACCAAGTAAAAACTGAAAGACTAAATAAGAAATTTCAACCAGACAGCGATATCTTGGTGTCTCCGAAAGCAGACTTGAACAGGGGCGCCGGAAGCGGGGGGGGGAAGGGGCAGGGGGGCAATTGCAGATTGTGCCTTTGGAAGTTTGTCTTACGGAAATATTGGGGCACAGGCGGGCAGATTGTGCCTTTTGAAATTTGTCTTACAGAAATATTTTTAGATCTGCTCTACATTTAACCTATGTAATCTGGATCACCATCAAATGCAACGATGTTTCTAAAATTAAAGACATCCGTAAATCATGGTACAATAATGAAAGTCGCGAAAATCGTAAGTTTTAGGTAGTGATGGAATTTGCATGAGGTGAATGAGGCAGATGCTTGTTTAGAGTGAAAGAACGATTTTGAGTGAAGACTTTTGATTTTTGGGACAAAATAGGAAAATCAGAGATCGACTACAAGTGAAAACCTTTTTTTTTTAGAGAACACTATGATTTTGGGGCGAAAACAGAAAAATCAGAGATCGACTACAAGTGAAAACCTTTTCTTTTTTTTTTTTAGAGAACACTATGATTTTGGGGCGAAAACAGAAAAATCAGTGATCGACTACAAGTGAAGACCTTTTTTTTTAGAGAACACTATGATTTTGGGGCGAAAACAGAAAAATTGGAGATCGACTACAAGTGAAGACCTTTTTTTAGAGAATACGCTAATTTGATTGCGACATGGTTGCTATAAACAACTTTTGTTGCAGTGCCTTTTTAACAAAAAGTGCCCTTTTTTTGAAATTTGCCCCCCTGGAAAAAAAACTCCGGCGCCCCTGGACTTGAATAATGGTTTAATAGTTGCTCTACGCCTCCAAGTACAACGCGTAAGACGTTTTTCGCCGGTTAGGGAAATAAAACGAGATGATGATAAAAAAACTAATTTTGACATCGGAACTTTTTTACAAAATTTGCGAAAGCAATAATTGAGACGGGAAAAAATGCGAGATATTTATGTTTTTTTGGAATATAATATAGCCTACGCCCTATATTAACACAGAAAAAATTTTTTTTGTTAAAATACATCTTTATTAATTTATAAAATTTTAACCAAATCACAATTACGTTGCAGAAGACTACAGCAAAGCGAAATAACACAAGCAACACAAACTGGTAAAGAAATAAAATACCTAAGGCTTCTAAAAATTGGTAATTCGTGGCGAAAGTATAAAAAGCGCCGTTTGAGAGTGATTAAAATCAACATGGCTTGGGTTAAACTCTGACATTGTATTCTTCCTTTTTCGAAGCAAGTGTGCAAAAAGCATTTCTTGGCACTTTGTTTGCTTGATTGTTCTATTAAAGAGCTCTAAGTTGCAGTCATAGCAATTCATAATTTAAAAAAATTATAAAAAATGTCAACTGGACCGTAATTGGCATCTGCCAATACAGGTCCAGGTAATCGCTTGGCAATTAATTTCTCTAACTTGAACGTTTTCAACGATGTCTTGCGATTCCGGCACCTGAATTAGCGTAGTGAAAGGTGATAATGATAAATGCAAAGCAATATTTTTCAAGCGATTCTGAAGGCGTTCAATGCGTCATTGGGCTAACAAAAAAATTTTTAAGGAGGTCACATTTTACATTATTGTGATGAAGTAAAATTTTAAAAAGTTTAAAACAAACTACTAAAAAGCCTTTATCACCTAAGCCATTTCAATTTTATCAACTCGGAATAAAATCAAAAATAGTAAAACTATTTTACAGAAGCAATATTAAGTTTGTACAAGTCATCAAAAAATAATAAATCTAACAATAATTCGGATTAACAAATTTTTGATGAAAATGTTTGGTACCAAATTTACCCCGACTGGTCACATAAAATTGTTTCGTGCTGCTTATCTCCAGAATATTGGTCTGTGACAGCACTTTTCTTAAATGATAAAATTTCAGAGTCAGGAGGATAAAAGGTATATTTTCTTAAAAAAGCGCAACGCAACTTGTGCAATGCAAGTTTGAAATCATGTAAAGCGCGATGTGGACAATTTTAAAATTAAATTAAGCGCGGCGCAACATAATTTTTAAATCATTTAAAACGTAATGTAGGCTACTTTTCAAATCATAAAAGCACCCCAATCGGTTTTCCGATCGCCTACAATGAAAACAATTAAAGTAGATTGCGCTTTGCAAAATACGACTATATAAAGTGCAAGTAGTCTTTTTTCTTGGTGCGCAGCGCAATTAAGCTCAACTTACAATTCTCTAACCAAGAGCGCAGCGCAAAATGCGCCACGTTTCTAAAAAAAGTATGAAAGCGCAGCGCAATTTGCGCTTTGCGCTTTATGTTGCGCTCTGCCCACCTCTGGATAAATGTAGAGATAAATAAAATAAAAATAATAATCTCCTGAGGGTGAAGCCGTTGACGACATTTTGTCAGATGCGGCTGCTCCGAGAATCGAATTCAAACGTTCCGTACCGATGTTTAAATATCGTATTCGAATTTCAACCAGCAGCATGGCAAAGTTCGTTGACAAAAACAAGTTTTTCTTTTCGCGAATACAACTTTTCTTAAAACAAGAATGCAAAATTTAAATAGCAAAGAACAATATCTTTTGTATTATTGCAGATAACCAAGGAAGGATTCGTATTTCCGATGTCTTTGCAAATGCCCAGACAGAAAATCTAATCACCGTTTTTAGAACCAAGCAACGAAAAAGGTCTCATTTGTTTAAACAGTATGTTTTTTGGTGCTACTCGATGTTGCAATATCGGCAAGCCGAAACTGTCCGTTTGATGGCCCTGATCGTTTACATCTAGAACAACATCCCAAATAACGCATTGTCTCGTGGCGAATTTTGCTGAAAAATAATTAAACGTTTAATTTATGATCATATCAATAACACAGGTCTACAAAATTTGATCGAGTTTCCGAAACAAAAATGAAAAGTATGCAGTCTAGCTAATTTGAGGGTGCTGGTTTCAAATCTGTCATTAGTTTTGCCGTAACAGGTCACATTTTTTAAAAAATACGATTTAAAATTTTTGCTCTACACATTGAAAGGCATAAACTAATGTGTAGCTATATGCATACAATATCACATACTAAGGGTGGTTATAGAAATATACTAAGCACAAAAAAGAATACAAATACACTGAACACAATTTTATGGCAATAGTTTCCTTTTTTTTAGATTGACGAGAGTGTTGAAAGTCTGAAGATTCACATATCAGATTCCAGCAATAGTCCGCTATCATGCTGACATTCCATTTTCCCTGATACCTTTTTTCCATCACTTTAATATCTTGGTGAAACCTTTCACCCTGTTCTTCACTGAATGCCCCTAAGTTTTCTGGAAAGTAGCTCAAATGACTATGCAGGAAATGTACTTTAACACTCATGTTACAGCGCAAGTTATGAAAAGCTTGTAATAAGCTTTCCACAAGTTCGTTGAAATTCGGGGATTTGATGTTTCCCAGGAAGTTCTTCACCACATCACAAAATGCTTTCCATGCATTTAATTCTTCTTTCTTCATGGTGGAAATAAATGTCTGGTCCTTTACCAAAAGTCGAATTTGGGGCCCATCAAAAATACCTGCTTTGATTTTTTCATAAATAAGCCTCGGAAACTTTGTACAAAGGTATTTGAAACACTCTCCCTCTTTGTCCAAAGCCTTGACAAACTGTTTCATTAACCCCAACTTCATGTGCAATGGTGGCAATAATATTTTTTCTGGCAACAATAATGGAATGTTCTTTATGTTCTTCTCTCCTAGTATAAATACCTCTCTACTCGGCCATTCTCTTTTTATCCAGTGGTCTTGCTTTGCTCTGCTATCCCACAAGTATAAGAAGCAAGGGTATTTTGTGTTCCCACCTTGTTGCCCAAGGAGAATGGATAAGACCTTTAAGTCTCCATATATTACCCATTTATGTTCAGCGTATTTGATTTTGTCGAGAATGCTTTTCATATTTTTGTATGTTTCCTTCATTTGTATCGAATATCCTATTGGTACAAAAGCAAGTTTATTGCCATTGTGTAGCAGAACACATTTCAGGCTTCTTTTGGAACCGTCTATGAAAAGCCTCTATTCTGATGGAGTGTATGATGTCCCCATAGCAGTTATTAGTTTTTCTATGTTATCACAGAACAGCAAATTTTCTTCCATTTTGAAGAATTCCATGAGACCTTTTTCCCTATAACGATAAAAGCTGACTTTGGTTTCAGGAGCCAGCAAGTTTTTTTCTTTCAGTCATGATCCTAGCAGTTCAGCAGAAATTTTTGGAAGATCAAGTTTCCTAACTAAGTCATTCAACTCTGCTTGAGTGAACAGTTGCGGTTCATCATTTTGATGGACGAGTACAAAATCTTCACATAGTTCACTTTCCTCACTTGAAGATATAGATTCACTTTCACTGAGATGAAAACCATGGTTTGTTGGTTTAGGTACTTCATCACTATGAGGAACTGGTTGAATTGTTGATTGCAAACTGGAATATGCTATGGAAGACCTCGTTTTGGATGCTATACCAGTAGTTTTGACAGCACAAAAGTAACGGTCACTAAGATGATTTTGAGGCTCTCGCCATACCATTGGAACTCCAAATGAGAACTGCTTCTTCCCTTTCATCCACAAGCTGAATGTCGACGTACAACTAATACATACTTTGTGTGGGGCCCATGTCTTGTCTTGGTCCCCTAGTTTCACACCAAAATAAGCGTAGTAAGGATTTTTTATTAATGGAGTTACATTTCGTCTATCTTTTTTCCTTGTAAACCGACCACAAATGTAGCAGAAACTGTCTGGATCATTTACACACCCTCTAAGCTGCAATGTTGACATTTTGAATTACTCAAATACTGATTAAGATGAAAGCACTTTTGATAAATTTCTGCACAACAAAATTTATGATATTAAATTTCGCAGTTCAGTAAAACTTGCTAACTACAGTACCTAACACAGCACTAGTATCGCTAGAAAGAAAGCTTTTAATTGCCTTAAAAAAACATGAAACTCCTCACCTTGTGAGTTTCAAGTAAAATCCTGGGGAAACTGCTCTAACACCTACAATATTGTCATACTCAGGCGCGACAAGAGGGGGGTCCAACCGGTGCATTGCACCGGGGCCCGTGAGAGTCGAGGGGGGCCGAGAATCATAATGAATGTCAAGGTTCACAATTGATTTCCAAAATAATATAGGCTATACATAGGCCTAGGCTACATTTTTTTATTTCAGCTCGGGATTTCAAAGAGATTTTTACACGTTGCGTTTCATTACCATCTCGTATCGTGTCGTTTTTCCTACGCTTGAACTTGCTGAATCAAAGTGCTGTGATTGATTCTTTTACGCCTGACTGATTTTCGTTGAATGTGGTTTATTACGCAAATACGTCATAATTACTCTTGCTGTCATTACAAAGTCGATTCTTCAGTAAAGCAATAGCGTGTGGATTTTTATAGAATAGCGGTTGGAGACGTTTTTTATCATATTCATTAATAGGCTATACAATAACGTTTTATAGTGTGAGTTTGTAAATCGGTAGTCGAAGACTTGTAATAAAAGTAACCTTTGTAAACACTGTTTTTTTCAATTTTTCTTGCAATTTAACAGGCGTTTTTAAGTATTAAATTTTAAGTGGATAAATTTTGCTATCTGACCATCAAAATGTATGTGCATAAATCCGGAGCACAAAAGAGGAAAGAGAAAAGGAAACGTGATGATAACGAAAGGAAAGGCTTACAGACACTGTTTCAATTTGGTATAAAAAAAAGTCAAGATGATTTTAAAACATGCACAAATGCAGATTTGGTTGAAATGGAAAGTGACAAAAGGGAAAGCGACACTAGTAACCAAGACAGTCGTTGCAGAAGTGAGTCACAAGCTAATGAAGAGGCAAATTTAGAAGAATGCGCAAATCCTACAAACACAGTCGTTAATTCCGAATGTGAACCTGGTACAAGTGGCGTGTATGTACATTCAAAAAGTTGGGCAGACAGCGAACAAGAAGTTTCTGAGGCAAGTAAGTCGCCAGTAGAAGTTGTGGTTGTGGACAAATTGGATAGAAATAACACGGACGAGGCTGTCAGGTTAGATATTGGGTTTCTAACATCAGAAATTCCTTTTCAATCAGATATCGAGAAGTATGTCATAAAAGGTCATACTCACTTTCCTTTAACATTGCCTAATGACAGTAGTAATAGAGCATTTCCTAAAAGTGTATTAACGTCCAGAAATATTAATGGAGAAGAGAATAGACGAGACTGGCTTGTTTGGAGTCAGCATACAGAGTCGCTATATTGCTTTCCATGTCGGCTTTTTTGGAGCAGTGTTGGACACAGTTCATCTAAATCTGCATTAGCTACAGTCGGAGGGTGGCCAGCCAGCGCTCTGTGGCGGAAACTATGCAACAGGGTTCCTGAGCATGAAAGAAGTAATGGACATAGACAATGTTATTTAGCTTGGCGAGAGTTAGAAAGGCGTCTGTCATTGCAAAAAGGTATTGAAACTCTTTTAGAAAGATCAATTCAAGCTGAGTCGGAAAAATGGTATAACATTTTGAAAAGGATTATTGATGTCATTCTGTTTTTAGGAGAACGTGGTCTTGCTTTCAGAGGTTCTTCACAACGCGTTGGTGACTCAGACAATGGAAACTTTTTAGGCTTGATTGAGTTGCTTTCCCACTGGGACCCTATTTTAAAGGAACACGTGTTAAAGGTAGCACCTACTTTGGAATACCTACTTCGCACCTACTTATTCCAGAAGCAAGTACCTACTTTGGAACTATACAAACAATATATACATTATTTAGTTGCAGCCCTAAAAGGTGGGAAATATTAACAACGCGGATTGGTGTTTCGCTTCATGGCATATCTGGGACTAGATGGTCCGATAGAGTAGAGAGTGTAAAACCATTTGTAGCTCACCTCCCAGGCGTAAGATTAGCCTTGGAAGGCCTACTGGAACTGAACATCAGTTCAAAAACTAGGAACGAAATCCATGGAGCTTTATGTTATGTCAAGTCCTTTACCTGCATTATAATGTCAATTGTTTGGCACAGAATATTGGTTCCAATTGACATTTGTAACAAAATCATTCAAGGTAATGGTGCAACGGTGGACATGGAAGTCGCAAACCTAGAAAGCTTGCTTCAAGAACTATTGACTCTTCGAGACAGTTGGGAGGCTGTGTGGAATGAAGCAAAGCTTGTCGCGTCTAGCTTACAGATAACAGTAAAAATGTTTCGAGAACGTAATACCTCTGCCAGAAAAAGAACAAGATTTCAAAACGAGAGTACGAATGAGGAAAGTGTGCATCAAATCAACGAAACAGATGAATCCATCGAGGAAGCTTACTTCCGAAAAGATATATTTTATGTAGTTTTAGATAATGTTATTGGAGAGCTTACAATTCGATTTAATGCAGCTAAACAGATTTTGGATACCTTTGGCTTTCTTTGGAACTATCAAAACATGACAAAAGACGAGCTGACTTGCAAAGCAGTTAAACTTGCAGAGAGGTATTGCAAAGATATCAGCAAAGAAGACCTTGTCCAAGAAATTAATCACATATCAATGGTTCACAATGCTAATTTTGACAAAAAACAGTTGAATGCGTTGGATCTATTAAATGCTTTAGTCGAGCACAAATTAGAAACCATATTTCCAAATTTGATTATCAGTTTGAGGATGTTCCTTACAGCACCAGCCACAATAGCATCGGCAGAAAGAAGCTTCAGCAAACTTAAGCTTATCAAAAACCATCTCCGGTCCACCATGGGCCAGGATCGCCTCACCCATTTGGCTCGGCTCAGTATTGAGTCTAACATTGCAAAACAAATAAACTTCGACTGTGTAATTCGCAGTTTTGCTAAGAAAAAGGCACGCAAGGCAGCATTGTTTTCATATAGTAAATAAATTTGCCGTCTCTTTGTTCTACCATTTGCTCGCATTCTCCACCTTACCTTCTGTAAATTTAGCCAGCACGCATTCAGAAAACACCTAATCGTTTCTCTAGCTAGAATTAAATGACCTACAGCGTAGCCTACTCTATGTATGATTTTAACATTGTCATAAACTCTGATTCAGTTGCACATTTTTGCACTGCAACAATACTGAGATGTTCGTCAAAAATTTTTATACACATTGCTGGCTTCTTCAAACGTAACCGATAGCATACGACAAAGCAACTAAACCAAAGAAGAATGTCGGAAAGGGGGCCCAGAAAACATCTTGCACCGGCACATTTTTTTTCTCTCAACGGCCCTGGTCATACTCATACAGTCAAGCTAATCTAATTAAGCTATCCTTCCAACTTCTAGTGAACCTATGCAGACTGAGAAATTTTGGAAAGTATCTCCTTATCACAGCTGCTAGTTTATAGACAGGAGGATATTTGTAGCATAACAATGTAATATTCTGTTCGGAAAGAGCGATAAATCGTAGAAAGAAAAACAATACTGGTAATAAAGCGAAAAATGTTACATTGGGAAAACGCAAAACAAATCGAAACACAGAGCACATATTTAAAGAAACTGTTACATTCTCGTAAAGAAATGTTGTTGTGGTCAATTTATACACATTACCTGCCAACAGGTATGTGCATGCTGCTTCAAAAACATTGCAAATCCGAACAACGACTTGGAGTTTATTATACAGCATTTTAGAGCCATCTGGGATGGGGTTAGTGCAAGATAACTGAAAAATGAAGGCTGATATGACATAATGGACATCAGATTCGAAATCAGCGCCCCAAAGTTAGCCAAGGGCACCTGTTTTCTACTTTGTTTCAAAAATTGGGTAGACTAGTGTAATCTTTTAAAAACAAAATCGATTTTAGCAGACTTTTACTGAAAAATAAATTTAATAAAAATGTGTTTTTTAAATTGGGCTTTATGAATTTTTTGTCAGTGACTGGCACAACCAGTGGCGTATGCATAAATTTGTCATGGGATGGTTTTCAGGAGCTGAAAACACAATTATTAACAGTTAAAATAAAATAAAGACCTTTTTTTGGTGCTCACTTTTTTCATATCTTAATTCTAAATGGTTTTCGTAAATATTCATGAATTTTGTCCACCAAAATCTCTCCTCGTGTATACACTTATGGTCATCACAATTGCAGTTGACCAGTCGAGAGGAAAAAAGTAAACAGGCCTTTTTATTTTTTTAGTTCTTTTATGTGTATCATTAGCCAATTAACCAAGTATTTGTTTTCTCACCTGGAACCGAAGTTGTAAAGTAATGGATTTAAACATTCGCTTAAGCGAAGTAATATATAAGCAATCATTGAAAACCACCAACCGAAAACAAGGTTGTTTCTTGTTGGTCGTCCACGAAGAGATATATAAATGTGGTAAGCTAAAAAAATTTTTTTTCAACTTTTCGGTGTGATTGTTTCTATGTGTATTAAATAATGTCACTTTTTTCAAAAAAAAATGCATTTATATTTGTAAAAATTTTTTAAATGCTTTGGATGTGAAGTCAATTAATCGATAAAACACTCAACTGTTTATTCTTATCAGAAAAACAAATATTGGAGTTTTAGACAAATAACGATTGAATTATTAGGTAATGATTTTTCCTCTTAATTTGTGAGTAAAACAGACCTTTTTGGTAAACCAAAGTTACTCTCCACGCAATCAGGCAGCGTAAACCGTTTAAAAAGAGTTTTCATAGATTTTGGTAAATAGTCTTTTTTAAAGAGTGTGGCCCTAACAGCCTTTATCCAGACCGAGCAATAAAGCCAATTTAATGAGATGGCTTATTATTAAATAAACTACATCGCTCTCATTGCGGTTATAACATTATGATATAAACAAACCTCCATCTAATGACTTTAGGTAAAATAAACATAAAATTAGAACAAGAAATACACGGAGTATAGCATTTCGGATAAATCTTTAAATATTGGGTTATTGGGTTGTTTCATTTCTTGAAACATTTAAAAGATTTTAAATGAACACATTATTTTGAAACTGTTAGGGACAGTTTAACGTAACCGTACCTGACTCCGGTAGGTATCCTAACATAAAGGAGCCGATTATGAGGACAAGTTGTAAGATTGCTTGATTTTCTTTTTTTTGTCTCGAAGCTTCCAAAGTGTTTTGATTTACGGTTTTGATTTTGCCTTCGCTTAAATCTGAAAAAAAGTCGAAGGACTTTAATTTTCTCAGCAGCTTTTATCAACCACCGTTTTAAAACTTGTATGAAATTGTTGTTTAAAAAGAAGCGAAATCGATTAAAGGCAGCTTTCTTTAACTTTGTTACTATTTTTTTAATCTACTTATTTATCTTTTTGATTCAGAAGAAAACGTCTGAGGCGTTACACTTAGGGTAACCGTAAAGCGCTTACTCCGATCTGCTTCTGGATATGTCAGGATATTGGTGATCGGTTGACTGAAAATTAAAGTTGCTTGCTAAGACCAAAAAAAAAAAAAACGCCGTAAATGGTCTATTTTAAGGACAAAACAAACCAATACGAGTAGGCATAAACCGCACGAAGCGGGGTGGAGAGCATCAGATTTTTTTGGGCACTTAGCATATATTTTTTAGAAAGATGGAAGTTATTTTATGCTTATTATTTGGGCAGAAGTATTTTAAGAATTCAGTTTAAAAAAAAAAGTATAAATTTGCTGGGAAGACCTTTTTTTGGACTTTTTAGCAAAATCAATCCAGCGTTGCTCCAATTTAAAGTTAAAAAAGAAGTAAAGATCAAGAAAAAGATCTTCACATAAAATTTTTTTTACATTTAGTACTATAACCCACGCAATCGTCCTAAAAATTCAGGCAAAATTATTTTGTTCTCCAAAATATTTTAGTCTATTACGTCTATAGGTTTTTAACCGCCAATGTGTCCATCACAGTTGCCATCAAAATGGCACTCTTCACATTCAACCCCGCTACCGACTATAACATTTGGCATCATTGAACCATTTGGCTAATTTTTCAAATTTTGAACCCTTATATAATACATTTATTAAGAACTAACAAGGAATGAGTAAATCTCATCAAATCCTTGTAAACTTTTGAGGGTTGAAGAATGCTGAATTCAAACTGCTGAAAATGATCTATTCAGTAGAAATCAATCTACCTTTATAAGAATTATCGCAAACAAATAATCTTTTTGTCTACAATGTTTGAAAATATACTTTAATATTTAGTTACATTGTATTTTTCATGCTATCTAACTGCAACCTTAAATCAAAACTTTCGTACTGCTAGTGCTTTTGGCGTTAAGCAGATAAAGAATTTTGTTTTCCCACAGATTATAATAAAATGACAAGCGTTTTTGGGATAAAGGCCCGTTTCCACTACGAGCGTGAAAAAAAGCATTCTTTCTTTGTTTTATTGCTTTTTTTTGCGCTCGCTTCAATTTTAACCGCTCGCTTCAATCGAAGATCAATAAAAGAGACAAAAAATGCTCTTTTCCACGCTCGTAGTGGAAACGGGCCTTAAGAGTGGGAGGTTTGGATTTGGAGATTTGGATTGTGGGAAAATTTCTAGATCAGCGAATTTGACGCAGCAAACTCACTCTCATCAATCAAAACATCCGGACATACAAACGAGGCAATTTAACAAATCAACCACTTTATTGTTAATGGCGTTTTCAAGTGAAAACATTTTTTAACCCTTGCATTTTTGCAATCAAAATTTCTATTCTTTCTCAAGCTGCAAAACACAAGGCGGCTTTCGAGAAATTTTTAAAAAATTGCTGTCTTGGCTAGTGCCAGAGCAAAAATACACTTGCAATAGATGAGTGGCGGAAAGCTCATTACAACAAGGGTCCTCCTATAATAAAAAAAGTTTACTGGGAATGGCAAACGGTCTTATTTTGGAATCAGAAATCTAAAGCTGTTTCTCATTTTGTATTTTAACAAAAAATAAATATGGCGAATACTCACATAATCTTATTTTGGAAAAAATACCAAAAACTCGTTTCCACTACTAGCGCGAAATGCATTATTCTTTCTTTGTTTTATTGATTTTTTTGCTTCGCTTAGCGCTCGCTTAGATTTTAGGGGCCGAAAGATCAATAAAAGAAACAAAGAAAGCTTCATTTCACGCTCGTACTGCAGAAGGGTCTTTAAATACAAGGATGATTATGTGGTCGACTCTGAGTTAGACATAACTGAAGCACTATACTTAAAAGGATCAAGGCGCTAATTTTAGTTGTTTTGAAGTCATAGAAGGTAATTGTTTTTGTTGTTATTACAATCGCTGATGTTACTTTTTATCTCACCGATTGATTTTTTGATTCTTCTCTTGCAGAAAACCAAAGCAATCCCGACCGAGGTCAAGCAAACCAAGATCAATGGAATATGAAAGAAAGCAATGTATATAACAAATGTATATTGCCTGTATTTTTTATACCTAAACAACAAATAACTTTGATAATAGTCACACTGTCCACTTTTTCTAGTTCAAAGTATTATTCCAGACCTACTTAAAATTTAGATATTTTGAAACGAAAATTACATTTACGCAAAAAATTTTAGCTATCTTCAATCATAGTCAATGTGAGAAAAACGTAAAAAAAAGAACATTTTTTACTTAAACTGAGCCTAACAAATTTTTATATGTCACACGTAGATCACCAATCCTTTCACAATTAATTGACGATTTTAAAAAACATGTCAAATAACGCTTCGACCAGTGTTTCTCAAAGTGAGCCATTTGGCTTCCAAAGAAAGAATTTGTAAGGGGGCAAAATCATCGAGAGAGAAATTTAAACAAAATGTTTGATTCAAAATTATTTACTGGCAACAAAATTGGCAACACATAAAAGTAATTTTTTTAAAAGTGAAGAACTTTTTTTAGTTTTTTCAAGCATAAAACTCTTTTACTTTTCCCCACCCTGTTCGTAAAAAAACAGCAAAATAAGATCTTTTTCATAACAAAGGAAAATTTCTCTCAAAATGATTTTCGTTATTTAATTTTGGGAAAACGGCGGTATTTGAGTCTTGCAAGGAAGGAATGTGGCAAACACTTGAGGACCACTGGTTTGAACGATAATAAATGCTATAAAAACTATTGTTTGACTTTGCTTTGAGTAAAATGAATACTTTTATCATTACTAAGTTCATTCCAACCGCGTAAAACAAGGTTGGAACTCCAAAAGAATTTTACTGCTTTGTTTTAAAAATATTTTCACTGTGCAAAATTTTTTTCAGACTTTTAAACTTCGTTTTTGCATCTGCTCATATTTTATAACGCAATAAATTTTAAACCAGTAATACTTACCTATTTTTTACGCGAGTTGCAACGCTTTAATTAAAATTTTTACGCTTAAACAGAACCGTATGACATAATCAGAGGCCAAAAAGCATCTTTTGCTATAACAAGAAAGTAAACTATAACGGTTTAAAAAAACAGGATTCTCTTCAAATTGTTCGCCGAAAAAGAATCTTTTGGCGTGCATTTTTTCTTCTCCCTGAATTAAAAATGAAATGCTTTGGTTGCTAGACCCCGTCGGCTAAGCACACACCAAACCCCTATTTAAATCGATTTAGGACACTTACCATCGTTTTCCTAGAGAACATATGTGCCATGTTTTTGAATCGTCGTATCGAAGACGATACCACGCTATTTCGATGGGTTTCACTTCGTTCATGATTGACAAAGGAACAAAACCACATCCCAATGCTACTAACCAAATGATTGCAATGCAAATCTAAAACATTGTTGGTACATTGTAATTCTAAACAAATGTCATGAAATGTTTTTATATTTAAATTTTGAGTTATTTTATAATGTTTTATTAAAATTTTCTATTTAAAGCATGAAGTTGTCTGGTTTTATCTCAGCCAAAAAATTTAAAACTCTTATATTTGTAATTGCTTTTCATTTAAACAAAGAAAGCAAAATATAAAGTTTTGCATAAAAGACCTTTGATTATTGGGTTACTTTTCATAACAAGTAAAGTCTAGTATTAATAGTAGCATTTAAGTATGCAGATCTGGAAACAACAAGTTATCCTAGTAAAAGAAAAAAAAAAAATTGGATATTACTTAATAGCGTCATATCGATGGCGAAAGTGATCGACAAGTCACAGTTCAAATTCTACAGATACTTTCGTCATTCTGTTGTGTCCTTTGGAAAGACACTTTCTGGTTTTTTCACTACTTAGTCTTAACAAACAGTTCTGAATTTCGATCATGTATAAAAACAGCAAAAAAACAATTAAATAACTTTTAACCGGATATCAAAGTCTTGGCATTACAAAAGTCGGGTCTGGAGAATTTCTTACTGATTATCCTGTTATAAACGCTTCCTGTGAGTCACGTGGATAAAAAAAAGATAGCTATGATGATGTAAGGACGTTACTACGAGTGTGTCGTCGAAACAATTGATGCACAAACAAGCAACAGTTTTCTTTCTTTTTTTGGTAGCCATTAAAGTACTATGAAGCAATTGGTACGTCACCAAACAGCTTGCAAGTTTTAGAAGACATTTTGTTGGCAGCCTGCACTTCATCGCAAACTACAAATTAAATTTGAATTTTTGCAAATTTTCCGTTTTAAAACGTCACTTTATGTGTCTATTTTAGTTGTAATTTTTGCAATCGAAAACCGCTCTTTTATTTATTACTGCAAATTAAATTTGAATTTTTGCAAATTTTCAGTTTTAAAAAGTCACTTTATGTGTCTATTTTAGTTGTAATTTTTGCAATCGAAAACCGCTCTTTTATTTATTCAGCTTGCTGCAAAGGTTGTTGACTGATTTGAATGTAAAGCTTAAGGAAAAAATTATTGCTTTTAAAAAATTGCAGATTTGAATGGTCGTTATATTCAGATGAAGTTTAAAATTATTTTGCAAATCTATTTAAAAAGACCTCCTCTTTGCCGATTAAATTATTTTGCAATTATTTTTTTACTTACCCTTGTATGCGTCAGACTAACTACTTTAAACTTGTATGGCCATTTCAATGAGAACAAACGAAAGGCGGAAAAAACGAGAATATGCAATGATGTTGCAATAGATGTTGCTATATCAGCCCCAGTTGAAAACTGCAAAGCGCAAAAATATAGTTTCAAAAATTTGCAAATTTTAATTGCTGTACGGAAACTTTTGTACAAGGTATTGTCAATAAAATGCCAAATCTTTGAAAGAAGTACTTAGAAACAAGTCTGTATGATTCAAATAAGAGCCTTACTTTACGCTTCTTCAAAAAAGTAGACAACTTGCTTTTACAGTAGACTATATCTGAACAATTTTTTATTATCAGTACACAATAACAAATACAGTAAAGTTTCAAAAAGCTTACGTGCCTCTCTTTGTAATTTAAATTATCTTTTTGATAAAAGATAAGGTTTTTAGGTTTAAAACTTAAAATTAATATAAAATCGTTTTACGCTTCTAGAAATCGCATTTAATTCAGCAACTTTTAGTTCAGATCTTCAATCCGATTTGCTTTTTTCCAGTTATTTCGGTAAAGTATTGTATTGAGTCAACAACACACGTGTTGCCACTTTTGAAAACCAAATGTTTTTCGATTGTTAGCCATTACCTTACAAAAAAATTCTGGAAGCGTCCAATTATCTATTCCCCATGTGCGTCGATAAAGATACAAAACGCTGAGAAGCGCTGAAAACAAATCAGAGAAACAAAGACTGACAATCAGCGTGAAAAACAGGGATCTGAAAACAATAATGATTTTTTTCTGAGTTGAATTAAGCTTGAATTGAACCAAAGGCACTTTTTAAGATATTTTTATGATAAGCTGAGCGTTATTTTGAGGGGGTTAATACGTTTTTTTCATCGACAATAAATAGACCGTTAAATAAACCGACCAATATATAGAATAGACGTTTTCTTCATCCACAATAAATAGACAGATAAATCAATATTAGATTGATTCATGCGGTTACCGCTTTGTCAATTTGTTGTAGAAAATAAACAGAAATTGAATTGAACTTAAGGTAATTTTTAACAATTTTTTAAAAAATGTTTAATTTCGCAATAGCATTTAAGTCTTAAATACTTATTTTAGAACTTCTAAACCTGCAATTTGTTCAAAAATAATGTTATCAAACAAAGAAAATAATGAATGGTTCAATTCATTTCAATGATGTTAAAATAATCCTTAAATTTTTTTACATTATTATAAAACTTCCTTTTCACAATCTGCCTTTTAAAATATTAAGCCTTTAATTTTTTTTACTAAAATAACAGTGAATTTTAAATTTACCTGAGTTTGGGCGATGTTTGAATGACAAATATTGTTAAAATATTACCAAAAACACCGAACACCATCAAAGGAAAGATAATGCTTGCTGTCAATTTTATTCCAATTTCATCCACTGGTGTAAAGTACCAACTGAAATTAACGATTTCGTTTTGACAATGCCAAAAAGAACTTAACATTAAATTTTTTTAATTAATCAATGTACCAGCGTAAACAAAATATTTTGCAAACAACACCATTACTGAATAATTAATATCATTTCTTGTTATATTATCAATCTCATCATTCAGGTCATTTGAAGAGGAAACTGTCCTCTATGTAAAAGCAGAACGAAGTAGAACACAAATTAGTCTTTTAAAATACTCTCATCCCAAAAACCACAGCATTTTACCTTCTTCGCGACGGAATTTTTGTTGAATTAATGATGAAAGCGGTTTGGAAGCTTGCATTCATTTGATAAACTGAATAGTATAAGGAATTGGAAGAGGAAATATGGCAACTATTTTTTTTTCGCAAAAAACAACTTGCCTATAAACTCTTTCTTTGTTGCTGTAAAACAAACATTATATACCGTTATTTACAGTTAACTTTACTGTTACTTAACCGAGTTTTTCACCCCGTAAAAACCTAAGTTTTCCATTTTTTCAACTTTCCCTTCCCGACAATGCAAACTCAAAAAAAATTTCTAAAGTGAACACCTTACAATGACTTTCGAATTATTATCATTATTTTTTTTATTAAATTAGTCTCTATAAAATTACTTAATAAGGATTTTGTTTAAAAATAAAGCTTTTGAACTAGTGAATCTACGGTTGTCTTTTTATTAAATATCAAAAAAGGAATAAGCCTGCCTTTTTTCAGCCATCTAGCGGTGTTGCTATACCCAAAAAACTTTAAGTTTTTAGTTCGTTTAACTGCGAAGTAATAAAGTGGAAAGTTTATTTCGGTAATTTGAATTTGAGTTGAGACTATAAAAATATTTTAAGTTTTACAATCTCTTTACTAAGTAATGAAAACTAATTTCTTGCACTTATTAACCTAGACTTTGGTTGTAGTCAGACACGATAGCTATTTAAAAATTTTTTCTGAACCTCTCTCACATTGTAGCTCGCAAAAATTTGCTTTCAAAATTTATTCAAGCCCATTTTACAAAGGTTAAACTAAAATCAAAATTAGTTTGACGATTAACTTATTTTTTAACATAATAAGATATTTTGTTAATTTGTTATTTATAATCAAGTAAATAAAGCCAAAGCTCTTTGGGCATAACAACACTGCCAGGTGACCAAAAAAAGGCTTACGGCGACTCAGCTTGGCCTCTTGACATGGCAATCACGTGATTTTTCAATGTTCCTTGCCATTAAACTCAAACGTTTCTGTTGTAACGGTGTGCAATATCGCTTTTTTAACGATTAGAGTATTGTTTTTTTTCTCATAAAACTTTTTTCTGTAATTGAAAAATTTATGTGAATGACTTTCTCTTTTTTCCCTCAAGTGTTACTATGTCTGTTGACAGGTAATGAAATGATCAGGTTTTTTGCTAAATTCCCACCTTTAAATATTTTGTTAATAATCGCTTTGCTTATAAAAGTGTTTTTGAAAAATGCAGTGATGAAAATGTGATGCTGTTTATGACGATGGTGATGATGTTGAAAAATATTAAATTCCACAAAAAGCTTGCTTAACTCGGTGAGATAACTCAATTTGCTGGCTACTTACTTTTGCAGACCAAAAGGACGATAGTGCGATGCTCAGGCTACTTGAGTGGTTTCCTGGTGCGCTTGGGAAAGATATTTATCGAAGTGATGCCGAGGCAGTGAACTAGGGCGTGGTGTGCTTGATGCACAATGCCGAGCAGATGGCGCTTTTTAATGCTGTCTACTTACAAATACTGAAAAATAGTTTGCTGCAAACTCCTAATTAGAGTCATGCTTATCTGTTTATCATGTTTATCTGAGATAGTGTTTAAAACCAAAAGCAGCAACCAAGCCAATACCAGCCACTTGAAATTTAAGATGAAAAATGCAAAACTTACTTATCCTATTATGGAATGCTTTCCTTTGAATTGTTCTAAACAACCAGGCCAATATAACCATTTAAAATCAGAAAAATGCTTTGCACCTGACGAAGTGGGCAGTTGCTCACGAAAGCTTGTGCCGTTAATAAAAACTAAGTCAGCTTTAATGCACAATTTTTTGTTTTTTTCTGATTGCTTACCCTATTATGGGTATACTCTTTAAAAGAAATGTTTTCGCTTGTATTCAATTTATTGCTGGAAGAAAATTTTTTATTCGACAAATAAGTTTTTACGAAAAAAGATATATTGCAACAAGAAAATTGTTTAAAAAGATATCATCTTCCATAAAAATTATCAAAGAAAAATTTGTACTTATTTTACCTTTAGGCTATACGTTTAATTTACACACATCAAATTAAGATTTTATTTTTTTGGTTTAATTTTACAAAAAAAAAAAGTAAAATAAATTACTTGTCTTTTTTTTCCCATATGGCTTAACGTTGAAAATTTTTTTTCAAAAAAGATTTTTTTTAATGAAAACGGATTAATAGTGATGACAAACAAATTTACGCTAATCAAATGAATAACACATAAACAAGCATTTCCCATAATAAGGCAGCATTGAGGGAACCCTGAGGTCTTTGTATACTTGATACTTCTTCGTAAAGCGAAACGTCAAGCAGAGAAGCCGTGAATAACAACTTTAAAGTTCTTCTTTGACGCGATTCCAAATCAAACAGTGAATTGCTTCAGAGTCAGATGCTGTACCTATTGGACTAAGAGAAAAATATTTGGGAGCATTTGGAACGTCTAAAAAATAAGTAGAAGTTTTTAAATGGACAGCAATATCTTGGCATCTCCGGAAGCAGGTCGGGATAATCGTTTCACAATTGTATGGCCTCAGACGTTTTCCGGGAAGTCAGAAAGAAACATGAAGAAAATATTTAAAAAATTTTCTTTGAACTCATCCCTAGTCTTTTTGTCTACAAAAGATTTTCTTCAAATAAATCTGAACAATTTACAACTTTTTTCAGGTTAGACAATATCAAAAATCTAGAATACGCTTAAACTTTTAGTTGTCGTTTTATTAGCTTTTTAATTTAAAAAGCAAATGCTTAATATATTTTGCAACCATGTAGTCACCCCATGACTAGCTGATTGCCGGTTTTTCAATTAAATTTTGCCTGTTAAATCAATAAAATAATATTTTATTATGCAAATACGATTGAAAAAGCTGTTCTTTACGAATTCTGTTTCTTGTCCACCATCTACCGTTCAATTGAAGAACTGTTTGACAAAAACATTTATTTTAAGTAAATTTCGTGTTGCTCATAGCACGTCTAGCGAGGAAATGCCAGAGTCAGCTTAGAAATTTAAATTATGTTTGTTTTAAAACAATAACAAAAGCGTAATAAGGCTGCCATTATCGTCGAAAGTAGCAGACCGGTAAGCTGGAAAAATCCCTTTTACGAGTAACTCTTAATATAATTAAGTCAACAGCAAACTGTAATTGATTCTTCTGCTTACGAAAGCTTAATTAAAAACTAAATTACCGAAGCTGCCAATTTAATTTTTCTGAAAGATTTCTCGACTCGGATCTACTAAATTAACAGTGCAACAGTAAAGCGGATTTAAAACTGATTGGGAATTAAGATCGCTTTATTGTACCTTTCTTTGCCTATGACGTGTATCAGATTGGACATAGAGAAAATAATGTTCTAGAATAAATCACCCCTCCTACTGTACATTTATTACTGCATGACTTTTAGAGGATTCATTTTATATCATAGATAAAAAAAATCCGATACTTTTCATTCCGTACACTGTAAGTTCTAATAAAGTTTTCTTGATTAAAATCGTTACAGGCATTTTGAAAAACTATTTTTTGCGTAAAAACCTAAATAATGAAAAAGAGGTAGAACAAACTTTGCAAAATCAAGCAATAAAAGCTTTTTTATCTGCAAACTGAAAAACCCTTGATTATTTGACTAAAGAAATAATCACTGTCACGTAAATTTAAAAATATTTTTTAAGCTTTTCTCTTGAACTTTGCTGTAATTCTTGCAAACGGAAGAAAACAGGTGTACCGCAAGTGTAATTTTAAATTTCAATCGTTTGAACAAGCTGTCTAAAAGCAGTCATTATGCCTTTGTACTATGCAGCAATTACATGTTGGTTCTAAAAAAATAAACTTTACTTTGAGCCGTCTAAAAACGTGATAAAATCAAAGGAGAACAAGATGATAAAATTAAAGAAGACTATATACGTATATATATATATATTAATTTTAATCTTTTTTACGTTAGCAAACTCAAAAAAATTTATAATTACATCTGATCATACCAAAAATTAAAAACTATAGAGCCAATCGATTTTGCTACAAAAATAATCTAGCAACTGCACTTTAAAAAATATAAAACTCACAGTTAATGCAAATAGTTCAAATTGAATTTTAAGACAAATCAGCCAAAATTGACAGCTGATTTTTTTAAAGAACATTAAAGTATCGCTTTACAGTGGTTAATACAAAAATCTATATTGAAAAATAAGCTTCAATCGGATTTACAGATATACAAAAAAGTATTTTTTCAGACGCTGAGGAGCAAAGCTACTCCGGCAAGGATCCACTTCGATCTCGGCTCTTTCGATTTCAGATTGAATGTCCAGGCATAAGTCGGTCCTCTTTCTCTTGTCCTGTACAGTGGACATTCGTACACGTTCTTTGTGTCCTGTCTATCCGCCGGAATAGCTTTGACGAATATCACCGGAACAGGAGCGGTTAGTTCTTTTAACTTTGCTTCCGCAAGATAACCTGTAATGTGAATGAGTACTTTGAAAAAATATCACAAAGAACTTTGGATTTTTTATTAACTTCATTTTTTAGGCAGAGATTAGCACTTTTTTTCCGGTACAGGATTCCCGGGTTCGACTACGTGGCTGTATAAATTTGACAATTCTTGCCAATTCGCAATATTGCTGAGATGGACACTACTAACTTTTTACACGATTTGGCGCGTAAAAAGAGTTTACAGAAAGGTTTTAGATTGGTTTTGGTTGTTGTTTTTTGTTTAGTAAGATTTTTGTAATTCCTTTTCAACCAATCATTTGCAAGTTGCTTACTAGATGGTAGTCGGGTGACTAAGCTCTATAGGAATCCATATTGCGATTAAAAGATCATTAACCTAAGGCTTCAAATATCATTTAGCCTATTTGTACAAAGTACTGACCATCTGAAAAGTCTACTAAAAAATTATCTTTCTTCTGTTCCCTGTACTAAAGTTTTATAGTTAGGGAAAAATTAAAGATGCTTTAAAGTCAATTTTTAACGGACTGATTTTTTTGTAATTATCACGGTTAAAGACACATAAAAACTATTTTATATTTGTTGATTGTACGCTAGATCATGTAATTTTACAGGTTTTTACAAAAACTAAACACGACTTTGTATTTAAATACGAAATAATTTTAGTATTAATCGTTTAATTAAACAAGTAATTACGTGTTTGTTGTAGCAAAGCTGTTGATTTCACCTTTGCTAAGTCATCATCGTCCGGTTGAAACAGATTAAGAGTAATCAAAACAGATCCTAGCACGTTTTGGCAATTTAACTTTAACGGTTCTTTAGATCACTTTTCAATGGGCACATTGAGCGAAAAGTTTTCATCAAATACAGCTTTTCGAAAATTATTTCGCCGTAATAAAAAAATTTTTGGGAGTGAACGCCATTCCGCTGAAATTACCTGTTTGAGAGTCCCATTTCGCGCCTTCAAGATATAAGCCATGCACATAAGCGCCTTCTCGTGGCGGGTGACTGAAATCATCTTTCGATTTTTTAGTAACGTCAACAGCCAACGTCATTTTATCAAGTGGCCACTCGTTTCTTCGCGCAATGCTCTGAATTGTAAAAACAACATTTATATGCGTTAAAAACAGTAAATAATTTTATGTTGTAACTATTGGAGAAATATACATTAAATTGTGGGCTCAAATATAACTTATGACGTGCTTCTTGCGAAAGAGCGGAATATTTTAGATTGATAACGTATCAAGAAATTACTGTTGTTTAGAAAACGTTGAAAATGTTGGTTTGTTTTAAAAAACTTTAAATGCTTTAAAGAAAAGTAACTTGGCTTAAAAGTTTCTTAAAATCTGGTTGAATTTTACTTTTTAATGATATAAAAAACAAAATAATTCTATTGAAAAATTTTATTTGAATTAAATTACTTTATTAAAGTCTAATTATCGGAGTTTTAAGAGACCGGCCTCAAACATTTATTGAGTTACATTTTGTTAAGCTTTGATAATATTTTACCCAATTAATGGTTTTCAACCAGTTAACTAGATAAGCAATAAAAAAAAATATTAAAAAATCTTATATGATCTCGTTAAAATTTCCGGCTTACCTGCATGATGGCAGTAAGGAACGACTGGGGATTGAACAGGCCCCCGAGCCAAACAACCGCAGGGAGCATGAGGTCATGCGTCCACGTGTCCAGCTCCCGGCAACGAACGAGCAAATCAGCGTACCTTTAAACAGTTAAAAGGTTTGGATTCGCAAGTTTATATACGAACTAGCTGCGTTGAACTACAAAAAAGATTTTTTTTAATAAATAAAACATGCAAAAGTTCACGACCATAAATATGCAATGAAACATGCAAAAGTTCAAGACCATAAAGTTTCAAATAAGTTTTTAAAGCTAAAATATCTCCATCAATTGCAAATTACCATAAGCCGAGACTATCAAGAGAAGGATAAGCGATTTTCGACCAGGAAACTGGAACTTTGTCCAGGAAAATTGAATTTTGAATTTCTTCCATCTCAGCGGAAATAGTCAGTTCGCCTTTCAAACCAAGATCTAATTCCTTCAAGGACCGTCTAAAGTGAGAATCATTAAGTTATACTTGAGTTGATGGTTGATGTCATGCTGGTTGTATAAGGAATGTACATTTTCAAAAGGTTTTGACGATTGTGCGTTACGTATACAGAAAGCTCTAGAACTTGAGAGTGACCCTCGAATGCAACAACGTTACTATTGTTTTTAGAATCATGTCTGGCAATTGTTTGTTGACGAAATTTCAAAATTTTTTGTCCACTAATTATAAATAAATTAATAACAAGTAATAAAAATAAGGTTTTAATAGTTTACAATACGAATTAAACGAAAGCTGTAAAATAAACATTACCAACAGAGTTCATTTTATTACACTAGACTTACTATATAGTTTTTTTAGCTATATTTATTCTTCAGCATTTACTAGCATCGCTAAAAGAACAATCATTACAATAACAGAAACAAGCCGTTAAAAAAAATTTCGTACCTGATTTCTCGAAGAAGTATATTCATCCGTTCACATTCTTGAAAACAGACCAAAATGTAAGGAGACCTTTCTTGCGTCTTCGCCATGATTTCACTCATAACAAATTCTTCTGGAAGTTTTTCCAGGATCTCATCTAAAGAGCTTTTAACCATCTCTTCCATAGTGCTAGATTGATCCCCGCTCTGCATTCCTTTGCGAGGTTGCATTTCAAGGACGGTTTGAAAGAGGTGGTTGGACGTCACTGTCAGGATTCCGACTTCAGCATTAGGATGCAATCCGTACAAAATAGGACTCTCAGGCGGAAGCATTTCGTCGACGTAAGTGTGATATCCCTTGTAATCCATATTGGGAGGAACTGGAAAACCGGGGCTGAGGAACAATTCACCATCGATCTAATAAAACAAGCACATGATTAAACCCAAAACCAACTTGCGCATCAATATCAAACACTTATAAATCAAATAACTATAATTAAAAATTAAATTTGTTTTTAGTTGGAATCCAAAACTTATATCGAGTGACGGCGTCACCATTTGTCCATTATAAAGCATTTTTGATCTACTCTTTCTCCAGTTCACTAAATCGCGTCTTCATGGATGTTTAAAGTTTAATGTTTATAAACCTCTTTTTTAAGGTGTGGTGTTAATCAAAACAAATTCTTTTCAGTGAAATATTTTTACATTTTCACGCATTTTGGCATAATTTCACTGGCCTGCCAATGTTTTCTTCCATGACTTAATGCATATTTTCACGCATTTTATTTGTTTTTTTCCCATTTTTTGTCGCATTTGTGCAAAGCGTTTTACCAATTAGTTCGTTTCCTTCAAATAAATTTTTCTCAATTTTATCTCTATCGGCCGTATTTGTTGTAAATATTCGTAGGCCTAGGTGTGACAGTCTTAATTTTGTGCTTCTGTTCTCGTTATTTTCAAGCTATAATTCGTTTCATTCTTTTCGTTACATCGTCCGCTGAAGGCAAAGTCGGAAAAAATTGAATAAATTTTAGTTGAAAGTATGAAATCAACCGAGTTTGGAGTTTCCAAACTGTGTAAAAACAAATTCACCAGTTAACAAAGGCAATATCATCAAACGGTTTATTAAAAAATTGATTAAGTTGCCATTTTTCAAAAAGATTATTAAAAGCAATGCATAGTTTTCAAGTTTTCACACCTGCTCCTGATCCATATAAACTTCCAGATAAGTTTTGCAAAGTCTTCTGTCCCAATCATCAGTGATGTGCCCCCCATACATAATCTCACCAAATAGATAACGTAGGTCTGTCCACGGAACCTAAATTAATAAAACAAGCTTTGTTTAAATTCAAGAATAATCCAAGTGGTATTTAACTACTTATGCAAGTTTTAATTGCCTCAGTCAATCATTATAAGAAAAAAATTCTTCAATTGACAAAACTCTACCTTTGGATTAGCTTCAAGATAATTATAAAGAACATTGACGGAAATCGTCAAATCTCCAGTGTTGAAGGGATACATCCGATTCCAGCCCTGTATAAAGCCAAGATCGAGGTCAAAATAAATAAAAGTTTAGTACCACGTTTAACTTTTTTAAAATACTGACTTTTTAAACTTTTTTAAAATACTGACAGAGTTTGTTTCTGGAATGAAAATTTTTGAGAATCACGAGATATGGATGTACAAAAACCACAAGGAAGTTTGAATGAACTTACTTGGGGTCCAAACTTTCTTCGCTCCGCCGCTGCTGAGTGAAAGTAACAAAGTGAAAACAAGATAGATTTGAACTCAAGTTCTCTCGCACACATTTCAAGGGTTTCCTGTTTACATAAAATTAACTTGCTCATTTTTCCTTTTTATTATGTATTTTCTGTTCATTTTTCTCAACGATTGATAAAAATTTTGCAATGCATATTAACAGAAAAAAAAAAAATTAGCAGGATACATTGGAATAATAGCCGAGTCGTATTAAAAGTCAAAATAGCAACGAGATAAACTTTTGATTCAATCAGAAAGAAGGCCCAATCTTGAGACGTAATTTTGGTCGGCGCACTAAACGAAATCTCAAAGATTTTTGTAATTGATATAATACTTAATTGTAACGCTGATTAAGTAAAAAACTATTTTTTATTCATCATTGATCTAATACGAAGGTCTTACACCTCTATTTCAGATTTTCGAAAATAAAAATTTTTACTTTACAAAAATACGGGTGCAGGTCGAAAAATTCGGACTACCAAAGCAAAGCACAAAAATGTTTGGAAGCGTCTATATTTGAAGCAAAAATGAAAAACATATAGATGAAAAAAAAACTTCGAAGGTCAAATATCGGGTAAACATTGTCTTCGTATTTGAACCCTAGTGTATGGTGTGAAATATTAGTAAGGAACATGATAGTTATAAAAGGGTAATCAACCTGGTTGAAGTTATTGAGAGCGGCGTGTAAGTTGGCGAACATTCCGGTCGGTGGTTCGCTGGTGATCTTGATCGAATTTTCCAGAATACCCTGCGGAATTACGTGTTGATCGGGTGAGGGAGGGGGTTCAGCGCTGATAAACACGCGATAGTCGTCGTGAGCACTTTCACTGTTTTTCTCAATCAGCTGTTCCAGTCGAGGGAGCCACTTTGCTGGAAAAAAGTAAAATCGAAATAATTTATTTGAATGTCAGTATATAACGGAACAATTTTTGGAAAATTACTTCATTAAAACAAGGATTAAACTTTGTAGAAATGAAGGTAGGACGATAAGATGAAGACGAAAATTTATATCTTCAATATTTAAATAGACAAAATCAGTAAAGTAGGTATTAAAAGTATAGTACAAATTGTACATGTAAAAATAGTTTTTGTACAATGAACCTAAACCAAGGTTTAGAACAAGCTAAAAATGTTCTTCAGCATATTTCTAGGCAACAGGAATTTTTTGATTTGTGGTAATTTCTAATATAATATAAGGTTTGACTATATAGTGTGAATCTTATTATTAATTGCTTTTAAATTGTGGCTTGTTTTTATCTCATCAGTGTCATTAAAACTGTTCATTAATGTTAATTTCGTACGTCTTTATAACTGAATCAAGTAGGCTTTCACGAAGTAATTCGACAAAAAAAGTTTCTCCAAAATTTTAAAGCGAGAACTGGCTCTGTAGATCTATCTACTTTTAAGCAAAACTCACCACTGCAAAAACTGTAAAAGGAGTTTAACTTAAAAGCTCATAGAAGAGTACCGGGATTTCGCAAGCGTGGTTCAATGGTTACAGCACCGGGATTGTGATCGACATGGTCCTGGTTCAAAACTACTCGCATCATTTTGTTGTTTTCTTGGGAAAGATCTTTACGGCAATTTCCCTTGTTTGGTGGTCTTGGCAAGCAGTTCCAAATTTCAATCATATCTCCATTAACTTTCAAGCGGACAGCAATATCTTGGCATCTCCGGAAACAGGTCGGGGTAATTGTTTACCCTGTGTATTGGCGCCTCCGTCGCTTTCCTGCGAGTCAGGAGGATAAATATAGAGATAAAATAAAGTATAAATAAAAAAGATATAATATTGTTCAAGAATGCATAAACTTTTTGGGCAAATTTCGACAACTACTTATAGTTCAAGAAATAAGCTTTTACGCCAATTTGAATGCAAAAGCATCATGAACCAGTGTTGCCAACTTAGATTATTTTAATCTAGATTTAGATTATTTTCGTCTAATTTAGATGTAATAAATACCCATTTAGATGTTAGATTATTTTTTAGATTATTTTAGCATTTCATTTAGATATATTTAGATTATTTTGACAAATGTTATTTTGCATTTGTTTCTAGTGGCAAAGAAGTGACAACACTTTTTTTTTTAGAGGACACCCTGATTTTTGGACGAAAATTTGGAAATTCGAGAGCAAATGGAAGTGAAGACCTTTTTTTTTTTATAGAGAACACCCTGATTTTTGGACAAAAGTTGGGAAATTTGAGAGCAAATGGAAGTGAAAACCTTTTTTTTTTTTTTTTACAATGTAGAACACCATGAGTTACAACTTCATATTACAATTTTCGTTTTTTTATTGAAAATATAACTTTGGTATGTTTGGATTATTCTTTGGATTATTATTTTTTAAATTTATATTATTTTAGATATTTTTTGTTGAGATTCTAGATTACTTTATCTTTGAACATTTGGCAACCCTGTCATGAACACTTCATCTCACCAACTAAATGAACATTTTGAAGAATGACCCAGTGTCCGTTTTGCGCAGCAACTTCCAAAGCTTGTTCGGCTACAATTTCTTGACCTTGTCCGAGTGAGACGCTGTGGAAATTTTCCTTTTCCGACGTAAAACCGAGTCGTTTCCCTGCAAGATACAAGCATTAGTAATTTGAAGTGAGTTTAAGTGCAATCAGTTGTTGACACTTGACAAAGAAATAAAGCTTTTTCAATAGACTGTAGAAGTATATTGTAGAAATATACGTACTTCTATAGTCAACTGTTCAATCAAACAATTACAACGATTGCAATTGTCGTGATTGCATTTTCATGTGCTTTCTGCACTTTTAGTGATGAACGTGTTGTGAATGAAAGAAAAACTTTTATGGCACATAGCGGATAATTGACACTTCTACCAATAAAAAATTCGAATTAATTTTACCTAAAGCTTCGACGTCTTTGAGAGGATCGACACCGGGAGACAAAACGAAGAACACCGGTGTGCTTCTCGAACTTTCCTCAAAGGTTTTGCTGAACTCGATTCCTCGGTTTTCCACGTATTTCGCCCCCAGATATTTTTCGACAAAATTTCTGCACGTGAGCATCAAAAATGGCTTACCAATCCCTTATTTTTAAACTCAATAACTAAACTGCTTAGTGTCAAGATATTCAAGCTGTTCAGCAGATAAGAAAAATATTTTAAATGCCGACCTTTTTTTTTTTAAAGTAACAATAGAAGGTTAAAAGTTTTGTTTAGATTTAAGCAAAGCAATTCGTTATCATAGTCGAATGCAACCACCGTACAATATCAATAAAAACATGGGCTTTAAACCAGTTTGAAGTGAAACAGAGTCATTGATTAATAATTTAATTAACAACACTTTTATTTACCCTAGAGAATACGTCATTCTGTCTGGCCGCAACGTCCTTAAAATACACATCTGCTGTACGGGAGGCTTGTTTTTCCACTCCTGGGGCAATTTTTCTTTCTCGGGAGCTTCGCTGTCCACTAGTTTCTTCCAGCGTTTTGCTGATCCCTCAATATCGCGGTCAAGATTCAGATATTCATCCAAGGTGGACAAGGCCTTGATAACACCCCAAGCCTAAAGAAAGTAATGCCAAAATAAAACAGAAGAATTCAAACAGTAAAAATTAAAATAGATTGGAAAAAAATCTCAGAAAAATTAAAAAGATTATTTAAAGCAAGTCGCAATCGAGTTTGTTTACGTTGAACATCACCTGGTTCGTGAGGAAATCGACAGGGCTCTGTTGCGCCTGACTGGTAGGAAAACGAAGTAAAACTTCAAGATCCTTTGGATCCAAATCTCCTCGCATTTGCAAAACTTGGAATGCGACCTTCGTGAAATTGTAAATTGGTTGTAAAAAAAAACTTTTTTTTTATTATTGAATCGAACTCTTAACTTGGTGTTTCTTAACATTTTTCCGCCCGCGGCACATTTTGGGACTTTTCCAAAATTCGCGGCGCACTTAGACCAGATTTATTAATTTTCGACTCGAAAATCAGGTGTTTTCTGAAAAAATAAAGGTCTTCACTTAGAATCAGGCTCTGATTTGTCGACTACATGTCTAATAATCGCCGCAGGTCGGACATCACTAGACTAATGTTTTTTAAAAAGTTTCGCGGTACCCAGGTTGAGAACACACTGTCTTAACTACTGTACTTGTTGTTTTTCAAACGATTTTCGCTACAGTTAATTTTGTTTTCAAATTGCAATTAAAGTTACATAAGCAGAATTTGCAAAAACAAAAGCATCAAAGTAAATGCAATAGTATTTCGGGTTTTTTTTTCTGACAAAAAAAAATTTTTTTTATTAGTTTGTGAAAATACGTTATAATAAATCGTATGAGTAGACAACGAACAGTTTAGACAGAACATTTCATTCAATAAATAAATAAAGTCAAATTAAACAGACACAATCAACCAAAAACCCACTTACAAGAGCTGTAAATATCAACTTGTCTTCTTCAAACAGACCCCTGCTAGTGTAGATGAACGTTTCATAGGTGACGGTGTCGATAAGGTTCTGAACCCGTTCTGTCACATCTTCGAAAGTTGGAGTAATGGCGATTGCTCGCATAAACACGACGATGAACGCCTAAATACGTGGCGATATAGAATTAAGTCTTTTGTTATATAAAGGTTAAAATAATTTATTTTAAAATTTATGCCGAGTTGATATACAAATCTTTTTTATAGCACAATTGGACGGATTAATTGATGAATCGAATGAGTGCAGTTTGGTGTAATTACTATTATCAAAGATAATTTAGGATTTATTATGTCGTTCAACGAAAATTAAACCTTTAGCATAATCTTGTTGTTTTTTCTTCCCAAAATAGTTTCGAGTTTAAAATCATAAATGTCAAAGAAGACTAAAATTTCTAAACAAAGTAAACTTTAAAACTCAACTCAAATTTAAAGTCAAGAAATATTCCAATCTATATAAAAAAAATGATTCATGACTATACTATTTTTGTATTCCTAACTTGACCGACCTTGAGGGAAAATTGATAGATGGGGTTGATTTTGTGCATATCATTCATGATGAAATAGAGGAGAGAGGCCCGGGCCGCAGCTGGCCGATAATGTTCACGGGCCTGGTTGATTTGCAATTCGTTCTTCTTCGCTTCTTGAACTTTCACCTACATTTCATTAAAATAATGTGACGAAGTTAGAATAAGCAGAAGTAATTCGGTGCGAAGCAGGTGGGTTAAGACGTATGATTAAATTAATCGTTTCATGATTTGACAATTTTTTTACTTAAAATAAGAACCTTTTCGGCAGTAAAATAGTCGGCTGTCTTAGAGAGCTTGTTAGTTTGACGTTTTTAAGTGATTGGCTGCGAATAGGACGTCGGTTACCATGCCGATTGTGCGTTGTAATCGCAATTTCAGTGTAGAATTCAAAACAAATAAGTCGAGAAAGGTGAGTTTGTTTGGTTAAACTCTTCGCTTGACGCAACGCAGCAATACAGCAAAATTTTTAAATCGAGCAAGAAGGAAAGAATTTTCACAGCTAACATCTGATTCAGGGTGGTCCAAGCCCAAGCGCGCAGCAAAATCATTTGTGCCCCACGAAAGAATTTTAATTATTATATTAATACATTAAAATGGGGAATCACCGGCACACGAACTGCTACATTTTTGCTATGATTGACAAGCGAAGATTTTTTTTGTCTTCACCAACCGTTTGGTGCCAGTTTCGAGTCTTTGAGAGGCAAAAACCACCAAAATCACATCACTTTAAAGCTTAAAGGTTGGTGAAGACCAAAAAAGGGGGTGTCTTAACAATCGCTTTTCGCATTTTGAGAAAGTTTCCAAGTTCAACAAAATTTTGAAAAGTATCCGCAGGAGCAGCAAGCATGGACCAACCTGTTCTAATTCATTATAAGAATATTTTGAAAAACAGCCTTTCAACTTAAAATATAGTAATCAAGAATTACTTCAATTTCTTCTGATGTTCTCTTGGTATGCTCCAGGTTCTCCACCAGCTTGGTGTCTCCGAGGAAGTTTCCTTCTGCTGCCGACAAACGGGAGAGCAAATTGTCTTCCAATTGCTTCAGAGAAATTTTGAAATCGTTCTGCTGCTTTGTTAATTCTACCTAAAGTTTATGAAACAGAATTTAGTTTTTTGTTTCTTGTAGCAGCTATTCGTTTTTTATAAAGTTAAGTCCGTGATTTAAAGAAAACGTTTGGTATGACATTTTTCCAAAATCAACAGACAAGAGTATTGAAAAACACAATTAAAAGTTATTTTCTATAAAACCAAATTGATGATTTTTAAACTTTTCGGCTAAATTCGATCTTAAATTGCTCAAAAATTCTTTCACCATGCAATTTTCCATCATTTAAACATAAATATTTTTGAAATAGAGATCATACCTTTAAGTTTTCCAAGTCAGGTCGTTCAGTGCTGACGACATTAGCAAGAAGCTGATCTTCCAAGCCATCTCTCGTGACTGTGAAGTTGATCAACGTGCTTTGAGCTTGCATCTCTGGCTTATAATGAGGATTTGCCAACTTTGTTTGCAAGATTAGCCTGAAAGATGTGATTCTGAGAAGTATGTCACAAAATGTGTAACAATGTCCCGAAACAAAATTTGCACTGTAACGTGTTGTTTTGACACTCTCAAAAAATTTCGTTATTTGTACATTCTATTTCAAAGCGGTAAACAGAAAGCAAATCTTGATAACATTTTACGTTAAACCGGCAATAAAATGACGAAAACAATCAAAACACACTTGAACTCCGGATGGTATTCAACTTCCTTGTCCCCGATTCGAATATATTTTCCCTTTTTGATGGTGTTGCGGGCTAACAGGGGTTCCAGGACGGGGTCGATTGATTCACCGAGATTTTCGATCAGCACTTTTCCACCTAAGCATAATAGTAATTTAACCAATGCCAAATTTAAGCTGTTTAAAAATCTTTAAAAATCTAAGGCGCAGTAAGCATGCAGATTAAATTAATGACGTTTGTCATGTCTGTACAATGTATCATTTGCATGTCCTAACATATATCATTTTTTACTATTTCCTTTTTGTCAGCTTTTAATGTGTTTTTGTGCCTTGATTTGTGCAATTGCGGTTGAGAAATAAAAAAACATACATACAGACATCTTAATTTTTGAATTCTTATTTTTTTGATCATACATCTTATTTTTTGATCAAATATCTTATTTTTGAATTACATCCTTTGACTCATTGTTCAAAAAAATTAAAAATATTTCGTAAAAAAAACTAGAAATTGTCGCAGTTGTAACAAATAAACCAGGGTTTATGAAACAAAACAATACTGCATTAATTTGTTAAAAACTTAGAATGCTCTACCGGTGATAATAACAAAAAAAAAAAAAAAAAAAGATAAACGTATATACTGTATATATGTCTTAACTTACCTTTTTTAAAATACTTTTATTATCTTAAAATAATTCTATTAGATTTCTACCTTCGGACAAGCTTTTTTCAATAACATCCAAGTATCCTTTTTGTCCCATTTGAATTGTGTGCAAATCATCTCCGTAATGACCTTTAATCCATTTAATACCCTAAAAAAATATAAAAAGCAACCGTAAACATTCCAATAATAATTAAATGTTGATTTTACGGCTGATAACGCTTTAAGCTTATAAGAATGAAAGAAATAGCAAAGAGTTAACACAAGTGTTTTGCGCATTCAAAGATCAAAAAAAATTTGAAAAAAGAGTCGTTGCTGGGTTTTGAACCGAAGCTAACCTGAAGTTGAGGATCGACTACCAAAGGCCACCGCTTGCAGTGAGATAGGATCGCCGCGTTTTCGCTCGACATGCGGTCGGACGGAAGGCCGTCGTTGTTCCATGACGCAATCGTTGCATCATCAACAAGAAGATCAATCGGGTCTAAGCCTATAAAAAAATAATAACCATTTGCTATTATAAAAAAAAATTTCATGTAAATGAGTGAAAAAAAACAATTACATTTGTAATAACCACTGGTATTGACGAAACCATTAACTCTTTCAATGTATTGATAATTGTTGAAAGAGTTAATGGTTGCGTCAATATCATTGGTTATTTTAAAGTTCTGTACAACCAAGAATTTATTTAATTACGTACATTTGCCATTTAAAGAAAGTTTAGAATTTAATCTTTCTTAAATTCGTTTCTTAAAATCAGTTTTTTTGGTAAAAACCATCAAAGCGCTTTCCGATTATTTATTGATAAGATTAAAATCCAAAATATTTTTTTAAAATTTTTTATTTCCAAACTTAATGCAAGTAAATTTAAAGATTTCTTAAGATGTATTTTGTTTGTTCGCATAATAATAACTTGCCTTCCGTCAAAGGTATTTTGACTTTTTGCTTTTGCAGGAAAGGTAACCACTGGCTTTTGAGAAGGTCAATCCTATAAGACTTGGTGAAGTAGCCCATGTATGATACAAATGCAGCGGTAAGCAGCACATCGCCACTTAGCGTCCGTTTTTTTACTTGAAGACTTTTCACAGAGGCGGACCATCGAATTTTTTCACTTTGAAGCCCTTGGACTAAACTATAGAAATTTATCTTGATCAAGTAAAATGCATTTAAAAGCAAAATATATTAAATTAAAAATTGGTTTAAGCAGACAACCAATAAAACACTTTATTGCAAATCATTAAGCGGTTTCTTATTAAATTTACGACGGTGACAATCTATATTTGCAGCGAAATGGCGAGAGTTTAATTTTTGTGTGGCTCCAATATTTTTAAAAAAATTTAAGTAGGTGAGCGCTTTTTAGAAAAATTAACACGTAAAACTGGCCACTTATACACATGTATTTATTACACACGGAAAGTTGTATGATTCAACCACATTATCAAGCAATATCGATTAACGTATATTATTCCGTTATTTAAAAAAGCTAACAAAAAATTGATTGCAAGTTCTGGCAGAAAACAAGCAAAACTTACCGATTTGCCAATGTAATCGTCTTTTCAGTGTTTGCTACTTCATTGCTGCATTTCACTTTTTCAGCGGTCGCCTCTTCAAAGTCACGTGTTAATTTCGACAAATCATCGTCGAGCGTCATCAGGCGAGCCCGGATGGTGGATAATTTATTCTGAGCTGTCGACAATTCTTCGTTGGCGATTGCCAAAGCTCGACGCTTAGGCTCAACGTCGCAGTACACTTCATACCTGCGATCATTTGCGCATTATAGGAGAGCGAGACTACAAACCGGACGACTAAAACATTGCATAAGCGAAGCAAACAAATGCACGAAGAGAAGAAGGCTACGGTTTTTTCTAAGACTGCAAAAACAATGAAGTTAACTGCTCTGAAAAGAATTTTCCATAATCAAGTCAATTTTTATTTATTTTATATTTTATTTATTTATTTTTTATCTCTATATTTATCCTCCTGACTCGCAGGAAAGTGACAGAGGCGCTATACATAGGGCAAGCAATTACCCCGACCTGCTTCCGGAGATGCCAAAATATTGCTGTTTGCTTGAAATTTTATGAGATATGACTTTAATTTAGAACTGCTTGCCAAGACCACCAAGCAGAGGAAAGTGCCATAAAGTGTCTTTCCCAAGGACACAACAAAATGGCTCAAGTGGATTTTGAACCAAGATTGTGTTGATCACGATCCCGACGCTTTAACCACTCGACCACGCTGCCGACAAACAAGTCAAGAGAAACTGCTACTACCAAATAGTAACTGCAATAATTAACAACCATGACAAACGGTCAGTGCAATAGAGCAGGTATAAAACGTAAATCTGAAAGTTTGTTTAAGTGGATAAAAAAAATAGCTTATTTAATTCTAAGTAATACTAAAAAGTCAAAACCATTTACAAATTCTTTCAAACATTAAAAATTCAAAAAAGTAGTAAGAATTATATTGATAGAGCTTATTTATTGTAAATTCAGGTTAGAAGGTGCTGACATGGCTTAAATCAAGGTCTGGTCTTGTTTTGATTGAAAAAAAAACTGACAAATTTTAAAATCAAAAAAGTTTTTATAAAAAAAACCACAACTTAGTTTTAATGGGTTAAAGTATTTTGAAAACATTTAAGTAGAAAACATTGCCTACAGGAATACCAAAAGGAAAATGCTTCCTAATTTTTTTTAAAATAATCCAAAACTGTCGAAAACTAAACCAGGTCCAAACTTGCAATGAGTGGTAGATCCATAGTAAGATACATAGACAGGGAAAATTAATTCAAAAAAATTCTTAACAAAAAAACCCCAGCTAAATACCACTTAATTTATAAGCTTTCGTTTATTAAAACTGCTTCAGATACTTATTCAAATAAAATGATTAGGTTTTCTGTTCTAACATGTTAAACACGGACATACCATCGCACAATGTTGATGACCCAGGCACATAGACCCGCAGCAGCCACGGATTTCTTGCGCACAATGTCGGGGGTAAAATCGTCCTCTGCCATGTACTGTCGGGTCGCTTTTAGGCTGTTTTCGTGAATATTCTCTTTGTCGTAATTGATCAAAGAATCAAGAAAGGCTTCCACCTTTAAAACGTTTACTTAATTGTATCGAAGTTGTAAAGTAAAAGATGTTCGAGAGATCGATTTTCAATTAGCTACTGAAAATTTTACGTTTGAGTTGCTTAAGAAAAGTAATAGTTTTCGTTACGAATATAAATTTTAAAATTAAGAATTTAAGAAAGTTGTTTTCACAAAAACATTTTCATACCTTTCCCATAAAGACCTTAGCTGCCTTCCAACTGCGATCTTTCGGTACTTTCCCCTCCGGAGCACACAAGCACATGACGGCCGCGGTCACGTTGGTGACAGCTTGTGGTGGAGTAGCAAACGACTTTAACTCCGTCAAGTTGTTCTTGTTGAGGGTGTTAAGGGCCTCTGTGGCAGCAAGCAGAGCGGGTTCGGCCTTTGCCAATTCCTCCTCACATTGCTTCTGTTTTTCAGCGACTTCTGCAGCAATAATCGCCACCTGTGGACAATGTTTATCGGGTGATTGCATTCGCAGTTAACTAGAGGTCGTCCTATTAATGATGATGATGATGATGATATTTTATTCACGCTTAGTTACAATATTTAAGTATACGCAATGTACATTAAGCAAAGCATGAAAAGGAAACGCGACACAACGACGAACGTTAAACATGCAGAAAGTAGAGAGAGGGGGTAAGAAAGAGAAAAAATAAGAAGCACGGCCGCGTTACCTAATTCAAACGAAATATTATTATTTAAAAAGACAAAAAAGACACAAAAAATGACAAAATAAAAAAATAAAATAAAAAAATGTGCAGTGCAGGAACGGTTATGTAAATCATTGGGAGGCACAACCGCCCTATATAGCTAACTATAAATTTAGCTCAACTGAGCATGGTGATAATGGTATGTTCGCTTCAGTTCGGAGCAAAACAGAGTAACAAAACTTCAAAGAGCAAATGGAATCGTGACGGTGATGGCATATAGCCAATACCAAAATTAATGATTTTAGTAATTTTAAAAGATCAAGATTACTTTTTTCTCTTCCTTGTCGGCGATATCTTTTTCTTCTCCCACTTTCTCAGTGTCACGACCGACATCCAGCAACAGCTTCTCCGTTGTTTCATTGCGAGCGTTCAGTTCAACCTGTTGTGCAGCCAGCTTTGCTTTCAAGTCATCGACCTGAAGATTAATATTTTAAACACCGCTGACTCCCGTCGCAAAAAGCATATTTTGTAATCAAGTCGACATACCTGCTCAGAAGTGTTTTGGAGTTTTAGCAAACCGTTTTCAAGCCGATCCATTTTCTTGGTCAACTCGTTTCCAGTATGCTTGATGAGATGCTTGTAAAGATCAATCTGCTCCAAGAAACTCTTTGGTGTTGTATAATTGTATCTGAAACATAATATGTTCGTCATTAAGGCCACTGCTTTGTTAACTAGTTACTGTACATTGAATCAATGAAAAGCCACTTTTATCGATCTAAACCGCTTTTCCTGTATAAGATCGCAGCAACTACAAAGGAAAGTAGGTTTGCATGGATGCCTTTGATTTGAAAAAGAATCATTAAGGTAGCGTAAGTAGTATATTTTAATGCCGCTCCATCTTAATTTGAATCGTCGTCGTCGTCGTTTGAAAAGGTATCCATTCCAGGTCAGACACAAACAGGACTGGGGCCGAGGGTTTATCCTTTTACTACCCCAGACTGTTGCACTGCCTGAATCAGATGCTGGCAGTGGTGTTATTAAGCCAGCATCGAGTTTCATCATCCAAAACCGTCAGACCTCGTGTTCCATGTGGTGCCCGATGTATAGGGCACGCTTTTAGTACATGGTCTGCGGTTTGCTCAGAGGCGCCACACTCGCAATTCGGTAAAGGAGCAAGACCCCATTTGTGCATGGACAAACGGAATCGCCCAACACCAAGGCGGTTGAGCTTAACCCAAGCTGCTCGGGGTAAGCCTATCCCAACAGGCCTGGCACCGGCCTCGGGCACAAAAACAAGGATCCTGGAAGCATTTTTACAGTACTCCGCGTTCCATTTGTAATTTGTCCATTCAGAAGCGCGGATGCCAAGTCTGGCAAGGTTGTCCAAAAGATTCCGCGCAACTGGCACAAACCGGCGTCTGGATCTTAGTCTCACTTGGCGAGTATCTGAGGACCCACTTAAAAGACCATACAAGATATGATCGGGGTCAAGAGATCCACGGTGAGCCAAGGAGAGTGTCGCTCCCATTCGGCGAAGCTCAGCTGGCTGGATGCCTGAGAGTACAGGTAGGTGGTCCGTTGGAGTGGGACGCAGGCATCCAGTAACTATGCGCAAGGCGTCGTTCAAGACACTCTCGATGAGGCGAGTGTGAGCACTGCGACACCAGACTGGCGCACAGTACTCAGCTGTTGAGTAGACTAGAGACAAGGTGGCTATGCGTAGTGTTTTAGTACCAGCACCCCATCCCGAGCCCACGAGTCGCCTCAGCAGTGTGACGTGCGAAGATAGTTTTTTTTCGCAATGCCACTAAGTGGTGACGAAACGTGAGCGATCTGTCCAGTTTTACCCCAAGGTACGACTAAGTAGGCGTTGGACAGAACGGTAAAAGTCTACCGTTGTTGTAGACTATAAGTGAAAGGCTGCCGTTACCGTCTTGGTGTGACTGAGCTTCAACCTCCAAGTCTGGAGATACGCTGACAGTGTGGACATGTCTTGGCTTAAAGTCCGCTCCAAGTCCTTCCAGTTTCCAGAAGAATGCAACAATGCTAGATCATCAGCATAAGCAAACTTTCTGGAAATCATGCAAGGAAGATCGTACGTATAGATGTTAAATAGGAGGGGAGCCAAGACCGATCCCTGAGGAACGCCGTTTTTAAGACGGCGTAGCCTGCTTTACTTGTATCACCGGTGGTAAGGGTGAAACTTCAATTTGGGACAAGTTCCATGATCATTCTGACCATGTGCTTATCCGCAAGTAGTCTCAGCAACTTGCAGGTAAGGCCACGGTGCCAGACAGTGTCATAAGCAGCTGTCAGATCGATAAATACGGCACCAGCCTTCTTTTTAGCCTCGAAAGAATCCTCGATGTTCTGGGTTAGCAGAACAACTTGATCTACGGTTGATTTCCCGCGTCGGAACCCAGCCTGCTCTTTAGGGAGCAGGGGATCGATTAATGGTTCAACGCGAGCGTAGATAAGCCTCTCGACGATCTTGTAGGGGACACAGAGCAGAGATATCGGTCAATAACTCTTTGGGTCCCCCACGGGCTTTGCTGGTTTTGGGATCGCGACCACAAGCGCTATTCTCCAGATCTTGGGAATTTTGAGTCGGCGTAAACAGGAAGAAAGGAAGTCACGTAACCAAAACTTCAAAGCAGCTCCGGCATGGAGTATAAGCTCGGGGCAGATGGAATCAGGTCCCGGAGCTTTACCTAGTTTTAAATGTTGAAGGGCAGCAGTAAATTCTCTCTGTGAAAAATTGTCAGAGATATTTACTGCGTCTGGTGTTGTGGCCCTGCAAGGGTCAGACACTTCTTGATAGACAAGTCGAGATGACTTGCGGTCAACAGCCTCGTATTTCCCATTTCTAACCAGCTGAGATGCAATAGCATCGGCTGAAACGGGACAGTGACGAGGAGAGTGTCGTGACCTACCAGTAAGGTTGTTCAAAGTACTCCACGCTTTTCGACTAGCGTGTGAGAAGTCAATGCTCCGAACTGCTTCGGACCATCGATCCCTCCGCTTCCTGTTAAGCTTGGCAAGCAGAGCTGTAGCAGCCAAACTTGATTCGTCTCCCTGAGGAGACTGCAGAAAGATTTTATAGAGGGATTCACACTCTGCATCCCAACACGGAATATAGTTATTTCGATACCCGCGTGGGATAGTCTTTTTGGCTGCTTTCTTAATGGTGTTACAGCAGTCCTGGTAAGCCGCATCCATATCAAGTGAGTCAGGCGGCAACAAAGTCTTTGCGAATTTATTCGTCAAAGCAATGTAGTGACTCCATTTGGCCTTGCGGAAGTTCCATCGCTTAACAGGCATGCTTGGCTATGGCAGAGCAAACCTTGGCGGTGTAATAAGCGAAGGTCGATGTTGTGACCTGGGGAACTTGTCAAGGACACGTCTATCCGGTAAGCGACTGTTTGGACCTACGCTAGCGAAAGCTAGATCTGGATTGGTGCCAGTGTTTCAGCGGCCGGAATAATAACTGGCAGCGTCCTTGGCATTATATAGCAGGGCAAGACAATTAATACTTGCCCAACCAGCCAAGCACTCACCGTCCGGGCTGTTGTCGTCGTAACCCCAGTCAGCATGACCACAGTTAAAATCGCCAGCGTAAAGACAGGGGTGAGGAAACACTGGGAGATCCAGGGTTCGCAATCGCGTTGGCGGTGGTTTGTAGACGTTGACTATTTTATAGCCATCAACGTCCACACACAACCACTCGATTTCCGATGTCGGTGGAGATTGGTCCAAAAGCGTGTATCTCAGTCGCTCGTGGACAAATGTGGCAAGGCCATGCTTCCTGCTTAAAGAATACCCAGCTAGTTGGTAGTTTGGTAGTACCAAATTCTCTGCATCAGTGCAGTGGGTCTCTGCAGTAGGATGACGAGCGCCTCAGACTGCATAGCGAGGTGATGAAGAACGTTCATCTTGCTTGCAGTGAGGCCTTCGATGTTCAGCTGAAGAATAGTGGGTCTTCGGAACTTGTTGGCAATGTGCCCTGAAAAGGGCAGTTTTATCGTAGCATTGCCCCATCCTGAAAAGGACGTTTGCCGATTAGCAGACCCACACTGAACATCGGAGTGGGTGGATACCCTTCCGTTTTGGCAGGTTCGCTTTCGGTCTGTCATTTTTAGAATCAATGAACAGACTTACTCACGGCCCAGGCTGCGAGAAAGCACCTACCATCTGGGCCAACTTGATAACTTGAATGTACACTGTGAAGAATGACGATATAATTTTTAAACCCGTAAAGTTCTTGTATAAACTGGTAGGTATGAACTACTTTCATTAGCGTCTAATTCTTTTTGGATTAGAACTTTTATTTTGAAACTCTGTGCGAAGCAAAAACTTTCAAACGACGTGAATTCACCGTGACAACTCACCGTCGGTCGTTCTGACGATAATGCAAACCGGCGTCATTGACGGTCTCGTGGGCGTGCGCCATAAACATAGCAATGCTGTCAACCACAGACTCACTACCATCGGTTGAAATACCTTTAAATGTCAATAACAAGTAGTAACGCAATTATCATTTCCATTTATGTTATTATGAACATATTAGCTGCCGTACTACAGTCTACTACAGTTCAACCGACCTACTCTTGAGAAAGCTTTAACAAAATTTTTGCGGTTAACAATATTTTTCGGAATCAACAGTCAGAGATAGTAAACAGAATCTTATTGTTAGGATATTACCACCTTCCTCAAATCCGAGCTCCTCGATTTCGGCAACAAAACGCCGACTGACGCTCACCAGCGCTTCGTGTGGCCAAGAGTGAAACCAATCAATGGCGCAGCAGTTGACCAGCGCCGGAAACTTTCGACCCCGAACCCTTAGTGTCGATCCGACCGGTGAAAAGCAGAGAACAATCTAGAACAATTCACTTTCATAAAGTAAGAGAATGCATTGATAAATATATTATTCAAATGCAAAGTTGTTTTCAAATATCATCGCAAAGGCAATCTTTTTTAAAATTGAATTATATTAACTCGCTGAAATCACTAAAATTATTAAAATCTAGAGCAAACCGATTAAAACAATTATAGAAAAAAAGTAGAGCAATTCCATTAAAATAAATTAAGATAGATAAAAAAATAGTTATTATAAAAACATAAAAAACATTAGTCTACCTTCAATAAGCTTCTGACTCTGTCCAAAAAGAACTTCCAGCAGTTTTCTCTAGAATCAAATATTCCCAATCCCCTCACTTCTCCTCTGACGGCATTGATAATTTCTTCCGTTTCCTCATCATTAAACAGATCCGAAACTTCTCCTAAAACAACATTTTAAACGTTATAAAAAAAAAATTTAAATCAATATTCATAAAAATCCTATGGAACATACCCATAGCCAAATGGTCATTGATAAGGACCAGGAAGCGTTCATCAGGAACATGGGCATCCGTCATTAGGAACACGGTGCCGATAGATTTTACTCCGGTACGGAAATAAAGCGAAGCGAGGTCGGACTAAAAATTATCAAATAAATCTCGTAACTTGTTGTTAGATGATAAACTGGAATTGAAAATAGCATTTGGAAGCAATTTCAAAGGTTCTCTAAAACTTTTAGCGAATGTTTAATTACCGGAAACAAGCAGTTTGCAAATAAGTCTTTACGAGTACGTTGTACAGTATTTGTACAGCTTTTGAAGTACGATATAAGCCTATATATAGTCAAAGCGTTATCAAACACGACTTTTTTAACAAATTTATTGTAGAGATCAGGACTGGATTTCTCATCACCTCGTTATTCGGACGTAACCTACTCGTACATCATAAATGAATAATTTAAAAAATATAAAAAAAGTTAAAATAAATCAAACTAATATTAAAAATTTACACCAAATACACTCCTTTAATGTGATAGAAATCTCTACCGGAAAGATTTGTTAAATTTAACTATTGAAGAAAGCAGAAAATTATTTGCTCATGAAACTCACCCTTAGGTCTTGCACGTTGTAGCCTTTCTTTAACGTGAGCTGAAAAACGTCGAGACCGGAAATGAACGCTGCCAATCGCGACAAGCTTTGTTTTCCGCTTCCTCCGACCCCCACAAGCAGAGCGTTGCCGCGAGAAGATTCGAGAATTCGATTGATGCGACATCTAAGAGTTTTCTCAATATACCATCGCTTCCCTTCATATTGTCTTGTATTTACAAAGTACAAGGCACATTTCCTCATAAATGACAATTTTATTTGTCGGGGAGGGGAGTGCTTTGCAGATATAAAAGCGTTTTTTTGGTTTTCACACACTAGGTTGCGAATTTGACTCGCGTACGCGAGGTTTGGTTTGCAAACAAATAAATTATTTCGATTTAACGTCGTCATAGACTTCACCATTAAAGCTCTTTTCAAAACTATTAAATAAATCTATTAACAGGAAAAACAACACTATACAAAAACTGCTGTGAAATCAAAGAAATTTTGCTAAATTTTACAAACATCAAAAACCCCGACTGTAATGTTTAAAAACTCTATTAAAATATAAGTTTTAATAATTTCATTAACGTACACGTGCATAATAGCGTCTTCGAAGAGAACAAGGTTCATCACTGGCAGCACATCATTATGATTTTCCAAAGCTTCGTGCAGCAATTGCTGCAGGGAGTCCCATTTTCGCACCGGCATATACCTGTAGAGAAACGGCCATATAAAACTTTCTTTCATTTAAAACCACAATGCTTTTTCGGACAATTTTACAAATGCTGACATTTTTAAAGCTTATTTTTGTTAATTAACGATAAAATCGAAATTTCAAGCACTTTACAATTACATTTTCTGTTTTGAAGAGCTATGCGGAGTAGTAGCGGTTCGATGTTGAGAGATTAAAATTGTGCTCCAGGTGAGGCTCGAACTCACAACCTCCGCATTACTCCGTATCTGTTTATAAGTACGGCGCGCTAACCGATTGCGCCACTGGAGCTGGTTAGAACGATCGCTAGTACATCGCATAGAACGATCGCAACTGTGCTGGTATGGCCATGTGACACGAGTGTCCCACGAGCAAAAAGCAAAACAACTAATGGATTCTCTTCCGAGAGGCAAAAGGCCTAAAAGACGACACAAAACTCGCTGGCGGAATTATGTTAAAGACCTGGTCTGGCCACGTCTTGGAATTCCACCAGCGAAATTGCTGCTGATTGCAGGAGATCGAGATGCTTGGAGATACCAACTCGAGCTGCTGCTCCCGCAGCCTCAAAAGGACAAGCAGGCAAAGGAAATACATTGAACTAATTCAATGTTTTCCCTGAAAATGATAATGATGTTTTGAAAATCTCAAAATATTGAAATAAAACCGTGTGAACCTTTAAGGCTTCTCGATTAATCGTAGTACACAAAAGAAAAACTTGTGTGGGTTATCCTTACTAAAAATTGAGAGAACAAACAAAAAGTGCTAAAAAAGAGTCGAAAAAATATTCGCAGTCATGGAGTTGTTATTCCGGAGGTTATCCGGTTCATTTCCTGCCTTTGTAATTTTGTTACGTTTTTGGTTAAAGTATTTAACATCACTCTACATTCAACTATTGGGCGATTAGGATCATAGTTGTATCACTTTTACAAACTAAAAACCGAAAACAATAGTTTAACCCGACAAAGCCTATGGAATCGTTATTTTGGAGGTTATGGGTTCACTTCCTGCCTTTGTAATTTTGTTATGTTTTTGGTTAAAGTATTTAACATCACTCTACATTTAACTATTGGGCGATTAGGATCATAGTTGTATCACTTTACAAACTAAAAACCGAAAACAATAGTTTAACCCGACAAAGCCTATGGAGTCGTTATTCCGAAGGTTATGGGTTCACATCCTGCCTTTGTAATTTTGTTATGTTTTTGGTTAAAGTATTTAACATCACTCTACATTCAACTATTGGGCGGTTAGGATCACAGTTGTATCACTTTACAAACTAAAAACCGAAAACAATAGTTCAACCCGACAAAAATATCTCGAATTATTCAACTCAATCCGTGTTAATCGAGGCTAATAAACTAAAGGAAATCTGAAGATGAAAGTAATTTTGAGTAGAGCAACGGTAATAATACTATATATCCTAAGATTTAAAATAAATTCAACAGTTGCTTACTTTGGTTCGCCGATACCCTCAGCAAAGTGACAGAAAATATTTGGTTTTGCCAAAATTTTTTCGTGAATCTCTTCGCCCCCCTGTGTATATTTTAAAATGTTGTTATCAAATCATAACTTTACTGCTTGTATGTAAGTTAAATACCACTATTTGCTGGTTATTTAAACACTTTTAAACATTAAGAGCATGAACAACTTTTAGCATCAAAGTATCAATAGTATATCTTAGCATCAATATCATATATCAAATTTTAGCATCATCAATATCATAGCATCAAACTTTAGCTTTGCGCTGTTTAATTTTAATTTCTCACCTCAAACATCCGCTTGGTTGCTTCTGTAAGAATCTTCTCGAACACAATGCTGTCCTTATCTTCCACCATCTTGTCCCCATAAACCCTCACCGATTCGTGCAGCCACAACCGAAACAAGTCCAACTGGGTCTTCAAGCAATCAGGTGTTGCAAAAAGCAGACCCTTTAAATAAAAAAACAATTCAGTTCAGTTGAAACTTTCGATTTAAACTATGATGCAATGGGAGAGGTTCAAAAAAACATCATATTTTTTAACCCGAGGATTCAACTTAACGAACGGTAAGATAGTCTACCATCAAACAAGTTTGAACAAACATTAAATAGCCGCATGGTATTATTAATAACCGCGATGTTTCAAACAGAAATTAATAGCATTTAATCCATTTTGTATGTTTCAAACATCTATCAAAAGTTAAATTTTTGCGACTGAACAAATAGTTAATTTTCAGTTGCTTGCAAATACAATTACCTGAAACACATTGGACAGGTCTCTTAAGTTGAAGATATAATGAAATTTAACTGCAGTGGGGAGGAAAGATTGAGCGACCCTTTGGTGAAAGTGAACAGCGGCTTGCACAATGACGTCAGTTGATTTCGCAATCGACGGTGGAAATGAAAATTCTAAAAGAAAACTCGGAATTTAAAGAAAAATGAAAAGCACTGCAAAGTTGCCCACAAAAAAATAACTAGCAACCAACAGCAAGTTTTGTGAAATTGTTTTTTTAATTAATGGAAGATGGTTATTCTAATTTTTAAGAGACTTTTGAAGAAATATCTTTAAAAAAACAGCATAATATATCTTTATTTTCTTAAAAAGCGACATCTTTCTATTTTGTCAAATTTAGCATAAAAATGTTTCTTTTAATACCAAACTTATCGTATAAATAAAGCACGGAATAACATTCATAACTTAACAAAGAAAAAAGCAATAATAAAAATTTGATCAGTGTTTTACAAGTTTTTGAACAAGCGTTACCGCCAAAACAGCGTTTTTTATATTTTAAAATACACGAAAAGAGATAATAACAAACGACAAAAGTCAGACAATTGTAGCTCCAAAAAAAAAAAAATTACTCGTACTCGTACTAACTTCAAATTTACAAAAAAACGTTTGCGCGATTTGGAAGATGAAGTCGATAATAAGTATTAAACCAACTAACCCGAACCCCCACTTAAATGCCAGGACAAGATGCTGCTGTAGATACTTTGCAAAGCCTCCACACCCGGAAAGTTAACGGCAAAGACACAAAAGTGACGCTGAAAAAGAAAATGTCATGAAAGTCAATAGTGCTTTCTATTTACTATAATTTAATTTACATAAACACAGCCAAACTGCTAATGCATTTAAAATGCATGTTTGTTTTTTTAATAAGAGTTTACGCCATTTAACTAGGATTTAACAAACACAAACAATATATCTTCAGTTTTATGGCAAGCAAGAAATTTACTATGAAAAGATGAGTATAGGGAATCACTCCTAACTTTGCCACTGCTTTAATGAATATAACCAAAATATTGCAGGCCAAAAGTGATTTTGGTTATATTCATTAAAGCAGTGGCAGAGTTAGGAGTGATTCCCTATACTCATCTTTTTATAACAAACAATATATATGACAAAAAAACATCCCTTTTATATTTTTATGACAAAAAATCCTAAAATAAGTGTCTTTGTTCGGATCAAAATTAAAAAATAAGCTAAGTTAAGCCAGATTAAGCGAGAGCACGAGTACAACAGTTACAAAACTGAAATTTTAAATTAGTCCTTTCGGTTGTGACGTGATTAATCCCGTTCCTCGTCTTCAGCGACGCTTCAATAAAAGAAAGAAATTCTCTCGTCAGGCCATAGAAAAAATCTCATTTTGAATGTGAAACAGCGTTGATAGCTGCCAATTCAGACTAACCTGCAAGCGAGGGTTAATAGTGAAGCTGCCTGCTGTGGGGTTCATGCATGAGATGTACTGGGCGTTGTGGATGTCTTTCAGCGACAGTTTGCTACGGTCGTACCTGAAATGATTGGTTTGAGTTGCGCCTTGGTTTTTATTTCGCATTAGCTTTGTAAACATTAAAATTAAATTGTAAACATTAAAATCACGCTTCCTGTAAAGAATTAAACAATCAAATACCAGTGCCCATAGTCCATGTGCTGTCGAATCAAAGTGTGAGGCCCAACCGTCCCGTATGTGTCCACTTCCGGCATGTTCAAATCGTCCAGGAAGTAAATCAACTTTTTGATGCCAACTGGCCCGTAGTTCCTTCCCGCCTTTTTCTCCAGATGTTTCTCTAGCAATCCTGCCAAAAAAACCCAACTTTTTAAATATATAAAGTAAAGTATGTAGATCCACTGTGAACTTGGATAACGTTTTAATAGTAAAATTATAAAAACAAATTTATTAAAAATATAAAGAATGACCCGTAAAATCGTTAGAATTAATCAATCCATCTACTTATTTCGAATTTCTGGTTCAACGATAGTTTATTAAACTAAAGAAATCAAATTCAAATCTACAGTGCTGAAACTCAATGAAAGTTTATTATTCAAGCCTTCAAACAATTTTGTCAACAAATATTTGTGATGAAAGAAATAACCGAAATAATCGAACTAACGTTGCAACATTGCCGGAGTGGTGTAATAGTTAAAGGGGATATTTGCAACGACGTATTTATCGCTGAGTTTCTTCAAAGTGTCGGACACTAAAAGAGTCTTTCCGCATCCAGCGTTCCCCACCAGCATCACGGGGCGCCCCTTCTCAATCAGGAGGTCAACAAAGTAACGGATACGGGTCGTCTCTGCAGTGTGGACCAAGACCGACTGAAAAAAAATTAAGGTTCTTACACAAAAATTATATCAATAAACAAACGTTTTTTGGGACTTTATTTTGGTTATTTTGGGGGAGGGGGAAAAATTGACTTTGAACAGAACAATAAAAAAAAATAAATCTTTCAAATTTTAGAGTTTTCTACCTAAGTTTTTTGTTCAATTAAGTAGTTTAATTTTATGAAAATTTACTACAAAGTGGACTATTTATTTAAAAAAATTCTCTTCCTTTTTTTTTAAAGTATGATAACAATAACATAATCATGAACTGAACTGATAATCATGAATAAACCTAATCGATCACATGAAAACATGCTGTTTTGCGAATCTACCTGGAGCGGAAGGTCCGGATCCATTTCGAATTTCTGAACGTTATCTGTCCAAGGAACAAACTTTTTCGTATCTTTGTCAATGCAAAAATCAAACACAGTTCCAGTCGATGGAAACTTGACTTGCTTGAATTCTTTCACCCACCAGCGACTGAATTCAAGTCTGTAGTCAGTCATCTATGAAAAAATTCCGTTCATAATTCATTTTATTTTGCACTTTACAGCTGAAGTAGGCCTCGAATGGTGCGCGTCGTAATCTGCCTGATAAAGTCGAATGTGCGAGAAATTCTATTTGATCATGTTTCAATTCGCCTTTTCTATTCCTTAAAAGTTTTTCTGACTATTGGCTCTACCAGAAATTGAGTGAACACACACCAGATCTGGTACTATTTGAACTGCTAAACCGAGCAGAAAAATCTCGTTTTGGTAAATATCGCTTTAGAAAAATCGAATTGCTTGTCTTTATACCTGATCCTGCAGCATTGCTCCTCCAAATGCCCACACTGCTGCAAAGACAAAGAAAAGCTCGTATAACTCTCTGGGGGAATCGGCAGGGACAGTTTCTGCGGTGATCAAACATTCCAATAGGTAACAAAGGGTCTGAAACAATGTTTTGGTAAGATGCGCAAGATATTTCCAAGAGCTGACAAAGGCTTTTACGATTTAGTATTTTGGTTGGCTCAACGTAGTTCGCAAACCGACAAAATTTCAGTTCGCATTTATTTGAAAAAAGTTTTTTGTATTTATTTGACTTTGATTTAAAGAAATAATTAACTCACTTGCACCATTGTGCTATCTGGGACGGGAGTAATTGTTTTGAACTGGGTCTTCATGGCGTCCAAGCAAACGGGGACGTATTTGTCGAATAAAACCGTTAAATTGGCGCGTTCTGATTGGATAGTTCGGGTGTCGATCCAACTGGTCACTGGTCTGAAAAAAAATTAAAATTTCGCATTTAAGCAATCAAAAAGTCACTTCGCACCAACCCAGATTGATGGACAAACAGCATTTTTAAGTAAAAATTATTTACATAATTTTTTTTTAATTTTTCAAATGTTTTTGTAACAAACGCATTTTTTAATAAAACCTTAGTTTCGTTATTATAAAGATAAATCTTATTACAGTTAGTAAGCCTACTAGTTTTAAAACAGAGATAAAGTATTTTATTTACCTTTTCCACTGGTTTTACTACCAAATGACAACTATCATTTTCATATTTTGCAAAAATAAAAAGGTAATTAAAATGGTTTTAAAATCTACTTTCTTATGGTTTTGAAAACTTAAACCAGGGCTCTAGAGATCAATTTTAAAAAAACTCAGATTGCATAAGAAAAAACCCAGATGTTATATTTTTCCAAAAAATATTAAATTTGAAATGAGTTTGTTTATTATTGCAAATTGAAATGTTAAAAAAATATATATATATAAAATGTTCGTCAAATTGTCGGGAAAAAATTAGAAAAACGTTACAAACTACGCTATCAATGTTCAGAGCGCGTTGCCATTTTTGCCCTATACTGTATATCAAGAGTGCTTTTTTGCTACAAAAAAAACTATTAGGGTTACTTACAAAACTATTAAATCTTTAATTACATTAGATTTGAGAAAAATTTTTTTAAATATTGTTTAAAAATTTTAAATATTTAAAAATGGGACCTTTTTCGTATGCGCGGAGGGGAAGGGGTTAATAGTAAATAGTTAAATATCTATTTTCTCGAAAAAACTCAGATGTAAAGGAATTTTCAAAAATAAAACGTAGAAACCCAGGCGGGACAAGAAAAACCCAGATTTGAGTGGGAAAACCCAGGACTGGGAGCAGTAGCGTACCAAGGATTTTTGAAGGGGGGGGGGGGTGCATAAAACCACAATGAAATATGCTTAATGGAAAAATTTTTTCAAGTGGTGTCTAAAGAAAAAAAGGTCTTCACTTTGAATCTGTTTCGGTTTTGTCGATTTTTGTCACAAAAACATAGTGATCACTAAAAAAGGTCTTACTTTAAATTTGTCTCTGATTTCTCGTAATAGTGATCTCCAAATGGGGCCATGGCACAATGGTCCCCCTCCAAAATACGCTACTAACTGGTAGCCCTGGTTTTTACTACATGACTTTGGATGGCAAAGTCTGCACAACTTCTGCTATCTAGAAGACTAAATACTAGCGCTAAAAAACTGAACATTATTTTGCACTATCATTAGCAGTACGTCTGTTATCCAGGAGCAAAAAAGTCTTACTCAATAAAATTAGAGTGCTAGCCTCCATATTAGTGCTGTTGTTTTACTTTCTAATTCTACGTTAGCACACTTTTCAATCTCAGAATCGCGTAGCTTTGGTCTTGAAACGTTCTAAATTCGTAACCCCCTCCGGAAATAAACCTATCAATAGTTTGTTTTTGTTTCAAGAGTATTGTTTAAAAGTAGTGGTGCGGCCAGGCGCAATTTTTCAGAAATATCGCCCCCTACACTAGTATGATGCTTTATTATTTCAGTAAGTTTAATAATGATTTCTTTTGGTCTGTTTATGGTATACCTCGTATGTGAATTCAAAGAATTCGCAGATGAAGAACAGCATTAATAAAAGTAAAAGAACATATATTTTTTGTTCTGTGAACCAATCGGTAAATCAATTTTTTTATTTCCGCCGCTTTGTATGACAAAAAGTTAAATATCAACGTATTTATACAACAAAAAAAAACATGCAACCAAACAAAAAAACGTTATAACAAGGAAAATTAGCAAAAGCTTCCGCATTTAGCTATCGTCTCTTTTTATATGAACAAAAATAAGGTTAGCATTTAGTCATTAATTATTAATATTTTGAAGTTATTTCCTGACTTTATTTAAAATATTTCCAAAAGTATTCATGAAGGATAAATGTTTAGAGGCGTACTGATTAACAACTTGGAAAGCAGGAAGCTGCAGTACGCCTATTTTTTAGAGAAAGTAAAAAGCATCACATCGATATAATAATCGCTAATAGCCCTGTGTGTATAAGTGTTACAGCATTTAGTTGTTCGTTCAGTTCATGTGCAGGTCTATACGTTAGCGCAATAACGTCCCGCTAAGCAATTCAAAAGGTTTTTGAAAATATTTTGATAAATTTTTATTTAAATTAAAGTAAATCACATGACTTTGTTTTACCATCAGTAACCTAATTAAACTACTTCAGACCGACTGCAGCCTGTAAGATTTACTTGTGATCCGAAAGACCAAAAAATCAGATCACGTCGTTTAAATGTATAGTCAAATCGAAGTAAAGCTTGTAGATGTAAAATAGTTATCATAGTAACTAATCACCCATACAAAATTTAATGTGCGGAATTAAAAAATACCAAATTTGATTAAGTTTTTGCCATAAGCATAAAAACTACGCATAAAAGTTATATAAACAGACGCAATAAATTTTCATACTATTAAAAAGTTATCGTCAAAAAACTCTCACTTGGGTTAGTTTCAAGAATTTCAAAAAACTTTTTTTCTTATAAAAGTAAGTAAAAAATCCCAGATAGTTACGAAGTAAATCTAATAATTGAAATTGTTGCTATATTGTTATTATAATGGAGATGTTATTACTATTATTATAATGGAGACTCCAATTATTATTATATTGTTATTATAATGGTGACTAAATAGAAACAAGTGTTTTATAGCTTTCCAAAATGAGGAAAGTAAAGTTTTACCTGAAGTTAAAGAAACATCAAACTGGCAAGACATTGCAGATACAATAAGAGAAATAGAAAGGATTGTGGGGAGTAAGTATAGTGTCACGGTTTACTCTTAATTCTAATTTTTAATTTATAAATTTATAATTTATTTTCACTCTTTTGCAGTATTGTTGAGCTTTCAATTTGACGTCATCTTTTTCATTGTTGCAAAGTGGTTACTCAGATAATTGGTACGCCACCCCATACGTAATTCATTTTGTTAGCAAGTTGTTTTTTAGTAATTTTAAAGTCGTTTTACTGTTTTTTCAAGGCACATTGATTGACTGAAGTTAAGCATTGTGACGTTTTCGGCATTAATAGGTATTTTTTTGGTGCGTTCGAAGGAAGATTAGGATGACCACTATTTCGAAGCATATTCCATTTTGTATGTTACACAACTAGTTTTGTATTTGATCTGGTGATTGTTTTTGTGACGTCATAGAACGCTTTATTCGACTGCTAAATTTAACATGCTATTCTTTTAGGTAAATTCGCTTTTTAGCTGGAATTTTTGCTGATTGATATATATATATGTATACAGCTTACTGTTGGTTTTTCATTCATTCCAGTTCAAGTTAAAGTGTAGAAACTGTTGATGTTATAGTAGCCTATGAGACATTGTTTAAATGGTTAAGGATCAAGTGTTGACGCCTTGGAATTTAATTCTATAGTGAGATAGAATTGTTTGAACAAAATATTATGTTTAATATTAAGTACCGGGGTACTGATTATACTTAAAGTTAGCCAGCGAAATCGTTGGAGTAATTATTCGCAGTTGTTGACGCTGTAAATCGCTTTGAAGTTTGTAAAGCTTGAGAATCAAGTTAACGAGAGTTTGTCGATTTTTTGAATATTATATTCTTTATAATTAGAAACTGTGGTTTCTTGCTATTTGTTAAGAGAGGTTTTTGAGATAATTCAGTCGTGCTTAGCCAGAACTAACTGTTTTAAGAACTTCAGTCTCGTGGCAAACTATCTCTGGAGCAGGCATAAAAAAATAACACAGCTTTGCTTCAGCGTTAGTATTTGGATTACCAAGTTCAATTGGTCTTTTAGGACGTCACTTTGGAATATGTAGATAGGAGAATGCAAGAAATCGAGTAATTAGGCAAAAGATCTAGAGGCAGTCCCAAGCGAAGGTTTATGGATGAGGTAAATGAGGATATGAAGATTGTGAGTGGGACTGGAAAGTTGGAGAGAGAAAATCTACTGTATCGACTTCTAATTGGAAAAAGCAGAAAGAATAAAAATATTACAATTTATGTTTTTTAGCCTAGTACTGACCGTGAAAATGAAAGCACAAGGCCTTGATATACCTTTACAGTACTTGTGTTGCATTTCTAAATCGTCCAATGGGAATAGTGAATGCCTAGGGATGCTCTATTATAACGTCTTTGCAGCTAGCTCAAACAAACGTCTAGATCCCTAGTTTCTCCTAAAGGGCATTTAAAAATCCCCTTAATAAGCCATGTTGTCAAGATCCAGAATAGAACGGTTATCCAAAGAGAGTGTCGTTTTTAGTCGGCGAGGCTCAGCTAGCTGGTTGCCTGAAAGGATCGGTAAGTAGTCCGTTGGATTAGTAAGCAGGTATGCCGTGACAATGAATAGGCAGTCGTTTAACCCTATTCTCTTCAACCTTTTTCAAGCTATTGGCTTTTCAACGGCCGGGCTTCAGAAGCCCACCAAAGTTACGATTTATAACTCCAAAACTACTTAAGCTATCTTTATGAAATTTTGGCAAAGTAAAGTTCATTTATTTAACTTTTGTTGGAGCAAAAAGTTTTTTAAAATTCATTTGACAATGTACGCAAAATTGTAATTTACCAGGGTCACTACAATTTTTACGTATAGACACTCATTTAACTAGCTTGAAATGCGATTGTAACGGATTCGATGTTGTAACAGTTGTAAACTTAATTAAAAATTGGACGTAAAAAGTGACGTCAATGCGCATGACAATTACAAACAATGAAGAAGCTAAGAGAAGCTTGCTTCATTGTTTTGGTCGAAGCATGGAAATTATTTTAGACTAGTTTCAATTAGTTGTTCAAATATTTTGTCCACATGTTTTTGTAGTTACTAATAGTTATTGCTGCCTTTTTTAAAAAAGGATAAAAAAACGAAAATATATATATTTTTTTTTACATAAAAGAATTTGAAATTGGCTATGTTTTGATATTTTGCAGTGTTAAGATATCGACTCTACAAATATTGTAAAACCAACAAAACTTTATCTTTTATACTCGTATATCATCGTTTTGTTTTTTCGCAATGTATTTCACCGCCACAAAGAGTTTTTTAATTAATGGAATTGAATTAAAACTATGCCATTGCATTACTTTGAAAAAAACTCTGAGAAAAACAATATTACTCTACATAATTGTTACTGTTAACCGTGGAACATATCTCGGCATCGTTCAAAGCATGAAGCGCAAATTTGTAAGCAGTGCTGAAAACACATGGAAGATTGACACTGATTTCATGATTTGTTTATGTTTTTTTTTTGCATTTTCTGGCCTGGTCTAATTGCATTATCATAGCAGAGACAACAACGTTTCCTAAAATTAGACTTTAAAGCATAAATTCGAGGTGTAAAAGTTACAACACTAGAGTCACTCGCATGGAAATGACGTTCGCCCAAGATCAATTTAATTTTTCGTTGAACATCTAACTGTAAGCCAGTCAAAGGCCTTCTTTTATCGTGCGGTTGAATTAGGGCTGGCTAGAGGTTGGAAGTGTCATTTTGATGGGAACAGATCAAAATCGTATATGTTTGTTTATTTTCACATTCTATTGTTCTATTAAAAAAACTTTTTACGGCCATTTCTCTACTTGAAAATCTTTATCAGCAACGCTAAATTATAGTTTATAAAAACTAAAGTGTCCAATAAAAGATTTTTTAAGCAACAATATTCTAACATTTGTGAAGATTCACATTTGTTTATTTGTCACTAAACGTTTACTAATAGTCGCATAATATATAATTGAGATTAAATGTAGGACAACATGACTGGGAAGTGACCATAAGGTGTCTAAGTCAAACAGTTACTGTTATTGTGTCATTAAAATGACAAAAAAATTATAATAAAATAATTGTTTGAAAAATAAGCAGCGATAAGGCAAAAAAGTAATCAACAAGTAAAAACCTAAAAGCAAAACTAGAAAATAAGCAAAAATAGATATATTATTTATTTTGCAGTATGAAAAGTGTCGAATGGGATACGGGATAAAATAATACACTTTGGCTCCAATACGTTTAATTGAAAAGTGTGTTTTTTTGCTTTACATAGTGAAAGATTAGATCGATCATTTTGAGAAGATATTTGATTACCACAAGGCCTCTCCAAGATAACTTCGAAAAGGAAATGTTAACCTGTAAAGACCCTTTTTTAACATTACGTAAAACAGGGCAAATCTATATCGAAATTGTTGTAACATGTAAAAGCAGCCACTTCAAGTAAAACACATAAATAGGACTGGCTGTCGTGCTTATTTTTTTACTGCAAATTGCTATTGTATTGGCTGGATTAAATGCTGTTAGCAATATACCAAGTCACAACAGTTTATTTTTTCATCGAAAACTGTCCAACATCGTGCTCCTTGTAATCCCCAATGCATGTGACACTGCGATACAACGATACATCTCCGGTTTGTGCAATGGCGCCGCATTTGCAAGGAGAAAGAAACGAGACCGCATTTGTCCATGCACAAATAAAAACGCGCAACTACAGTCGGCAGATGGAATGGGCCAACTGGCCCAACCGACCGGGCGCATCCAACTAGACGCAGCCGACTGGTTAATTTAGCTGCGGCCAGTTGTCCTTAACCCGTCTGAAGGCGTTTAAGCATAACTGAAACTGTTTTGAGCACGCTATTTCGAACGGGTTAGGGCAGGCAGTGATAATGAATGCACGAGGCCGGATGTACTTTCGCAGTAATCTGTGTTCGATCTATGATTCATTTACTGGATACCTAATTTATGTACTGACTCATGTACTGGATCTATGATTCATGTACTGGATACCTAATTGATGTACTAGTTTCGATACCTAATTGATTTCAATCTATAATTTATGTACTGACTCATGTACTGGATCTATGATTCATGTATTGGATACAGAACGGATGCCTAATTCAGCAAAATTGTTCAAGTTTTTGCGCAGCAGGCACAAACAAGCGTTTGGACCTTCGTGTTTATCGGCAGGCATTTGATAACCGATAAATAAATCATAGTCAGGATCTAGAGTAGTGCTCTGCAACTCGTGTGCAGCGGAAAAATGACCAACATACTTTTTGAAATAAAGATACAGTTATGTTTCTCTGAAGTAGCAACCGAAAACTTAAAAAATTCATTGTACAGTAGGCCTACATCCAGGGCCGGATTTAGACCACGAGAGGCCCTAGGCTATTTCATTTGTGAGGCCCCTCCCTATTTTTTAACTCAGAATTTCTCTCTAAACAACACAACACGTCATTGCTAAATGTTAAAAATATGAGTGCATTAAACTGTTCGTTCTTTTCATTCTTCCCAATTATGAGTGCAAATTTTTAATTAAAAAAATAAAAATTTAGTTAAAAGTTTTGGTTTTAATTTTAATTTTTATATCAATCACCCGTTTGTAGTTGTAAAATTTATGTACGAGGACATAAAAATAGTTACAGCTATCAAATAGAGAAGACTAGGCTATGAACATTTTTTCTAGCTTTCGTCAAAGCAAAATCATGCAAAAGTTCATCAACATTTATCTGTTTAAGTTTGTCACTCTCAAGGCACAGAATGCTCAGTGCAGACAGCCTTTTTTGAGACATCGTGGATCTCAGTTCATTTTTGATGCTTTTGAGCCTTGAGAAAGATCTTTCTTTTGAGCAGTTAGTGACCATTAAGCTTAGAAACAGTCTTAATATTGCTTCCACATTAGGAAAGGCAATGTGAATTTTTTCTTTGCACATAATTTGATAAAGGTCTCCATGAGACAAAAAAATAAATTGCTCTTCTGTAAGCCCTTGGCTTTGTGTATGTCTCACGTACAAATGAAAATATAGAAGTTCATCAGCAAGTTTCGGGTCAACATCTTCTGGATACGCTTCTTCTAAAAGTTTTACGCCTCGCTCAATTTCTAGCTAGTTGCTTTCAGATCAGCAAGAAAGAGGAACATTTCTGCAATGTTACTGTACACGGTAGCTCTTCTTTTTAAATTGACTTCCAGTGCATCAAGCATAGGAATAAAGGAATTTATTCTAAACCTATCCTTTGAAGAGAGTTCACTTAAAGCGCCAGGTGCATTTCTTTGTCTCCTAGCGACAGCTCTGTAATTTTTATTCGGCAAGGTAGCTTTTGCTTGCTGATCAAACTTATCAAACTCATCTCTAATTTTACTTAGAAAGTCTACAAGTGAACTGTACAATTCGGCACAAGTACTTAATAACAATTCAGATTTTTGAAGGGCTTTGCTAACCCTGTGAAACGACCTAGCACTCTGGACCAAAAATGCAACATAAACACAAATTCCAATTTTTCCATTTTTTGCAAAAGGTTGTTAGCATGAAGCCTAGTATTACCCTTCTCACTTACATCGGAGTGCAAATGATTGAGAGCATTACTGATGGCACTGTAACTTTCCAAAATAGCTTCCGTGGCTTTTGCATGTGCATCCCACCTAGTATCTGATAAATTTTAGGTACCTTTGACTGAGGTTGCAAAAATGATTTTAGAACTGCCCACCTTTTTGTGGAAGATGAAAAAAAGGTGTAAATTTTATTGATAATGCCAAAACAGTTCACTGCATCAAGACAACAATCAACAGCTGAGCGCCCCACCAAATTTTAGGAGTGGCCAGCGCATGGAATAAATTTTGCAAATTTATTTATTTCTAGGATTTTTTGCTGCATACCGTTGTACCTACCAGTCATGTTTGCAGCATTGTCATAAGACTGCCCTCGGCATTTAGAAAAATCAAGCTGAAGCTCAGCAGTGAGATATTTATACACTAAATCTGCCATGCCTACCCCAGAGTGATATTTAAGCTCTAGAAAAGTTATAAATCTTTCAATTGGTAAACCGGTTACAAGAGACGCGTACCTGATAATCAAAGTTAACTGATCAGTATGTGAAATATCGGGAGTAGAATCCACAGAAAAGCTAAAATATCCCGCTTTTTTTACGTCAGCCACAATTGACTCCTTAACTTTTTAGGCCATAAGCTGAATCATCTCTTCACAAATAGTTTTTGACAAATAAGAGGGATTTCCTGATCCCGAATTTCCATAACGATTGATATGAGCAAGTAAAAATGAATCAAATTTTGCTACTAGTTCTAAAAGACCAAGATAATTGCGTTATTGGGAGATCCAAATCGTTCATTGTTCCCTCTAAAAGGTAAGCCTCGTTCTGCAACAGTGCAGATTACAGCAATGATTTTTTCCATTAAATGCCACCAATACTGCTGTTCTGCTTTTATTTGATCCTCCAGCTTTGAAGTAAGCGTATACCCTCGCTTTCTTGTTAGGTAGGTCAACAAGGAATTTCTGTGTTTTTCTGAGTTTTCATGAGCTTGGATAAGTTAAGAGTTGTGCCAATCATCAAAACCATCAGAAGCTAAAGCCGAAGAAGACGCATGGTTTGGAAAAAGTTTACAAACAAAGCATTATACTCGCCCTTTTGAGGGGGAATATACAAGCCACTCTCTGCTATATGTTTCACCATTGACTTTCGTTGAAAAAAACAGAGCTTTTGTGCAAAACCTGGATTGCTTCTTGTACACTCGCTTGGAACTAGAAAATGGTCCACAACTGTGCTGAACTTCAGATGGCCCTCTCTCTAGCCAGTAAGCTATTTCATCATTTAATAATTTTTTCCACAAACCAACGTCCTTTAAACTCAGTGTATGTGTAAATCTATGTTCGGCATCATCTGCATTAGTATCTATAATACCCTGGGATTGATTTACTTCACCAGGAGTGAACTGAAAATTTGACTATCTCCTATATTTTCAAGTGTTTCTTTTTTCCCTCCCTTTGCAGCAACTGAGTTCTGAAATATATTTGTATTTTCATTTTTACTGGGCATGGCTGCTTCCTCATTAACTGGTTGCTATTCAACGTCCTGTATTGCTTTTTCAATAAAACTTTCTTTTGGTTGAATGCTAACAGTTGGCTGATCAACTTCATCACACTGATTTTCTTGCGCTAGTGTCAATGCACCTACTTCACTTCCAGCACTTGTTGCTTCTGTCAGAGGTTGATGCAAGAAAGCAGTGATTGGTTTCATTTTCTTTACCATATCATTTTCAATTTTCTTTCTCTTACGCTTGCTTGCTTCACTTTCAAATCTTTTACTCATAATAAGAATTAGGGTACGAAAAAGTAAGAAATAAGATTATGCTTGATTTAAACGCAGGTTAGCAATACCAATACGTCTAATAGGCTAATAAGAAAAGTCAATAATATTAGTAAATTTTAATTGATAAAACGTATAATTTACCACATTATAAGTATGCTCACGCTGTGTATAAGTTATTTCAGCAACATGTCAACTACCGGTACTGTTTTTTGCAGAGTAGACTACTTAGCAACCTTTATGACTACTCTATATAGGCTACCCTTTTAAAACTTGGAAATTTCCAGCTCACCAATTACCAGTAAAACACAATAAACACAATTAAATTAGTTAATTATCCTACTTAAACAAAAATAACTCCCAGTAATCTCAATAAACACAATTAAATTCCACAAATGAGGTTAACTGTACATGACTATTATAAATCTTAGAAGAGATAACAAGAACCATAGAATGTTCTAGAGCAGAAAACCAAGACATCGAAATCGCTGAATGTAGTTGTAGCGATCGCCACATTTTCACGTTTGACATAATTGTATATTTTTGTTCGTTTATTCACTTTTTTCTTTTTTATAGAAAACGAGAGAGTCTTGCGTTGTAAAAAAAGCACATGTAGAAAAGTTCTTGTACTGTTGGCTTGAAGAATAAAGAAAGATTGTTGTTTTAATAATAATAAAAAGAAGATCTGTAAAAGTTTGTGAAATTTACATGTAGCTACTGTATATATAAACCTTCTAACCGCTACATATTGGTGACCCCAACGTGATCCAATATGTAGCGGTTAGAAGGTTTATATATACAGTAGCTACATGTAAATTTCACAAACTTTTACAGATCTTCTTTTTATTATTATTAAAACAACAATCTTTCTTTATTCTTCAAGCCAACAGTACAAGAACTTTTCTACATGTGCTTTTTTTACAACGCAAGACTCTCTCGTTTTCTATAAAAAAGAAAAAAGTGAATAAACGAACAAAAATATACAATTATGTCAAACGTGAAAATGTGGCGATCGCTACATAGTATTGCGGCAAGCTGACAACGCATAATAATTGGCTTTATATGATAAAACACGTATAAAACTTGAAACAACACGTAACAATGGCTGTTTACAAGGTAGCTGAAACCATTTTCTATTCTAAAAGCTTGATGTATGTATACTTGAGATAGGGTATAAGCTTGTCAAGTTTTAATAAAATTACAAACTTCGAAATCGAATTTCGAGGCCCCTGGATGTTGAGGCCCTAGGCTTCAGCCTGCCTAGCCTATTGATAAATCCGGCCCTGCCTACATCTCATTGTGTAATGCCAAGACCTTATTTGATCTTTACTAAACTTCAAACGCTTTTCTTCATATGAAGATTTTTTTAGTGAACACGAAAACTTTCTACAAATAAATTGATAACTTTTTTTGATCAATTTTCAGCCAGGCTCGATTTTTTTTTATTTTTTATTCTCTATATTTATCCTCCTGACTCGCAGGAAAGCGACGGAGGCGCTATACATAGGGTAAGCAATTACCCCGACCTGATGCCAAGATATTGCTGTCCGGTTGTAATTTAGTAGAGATATGGCTTTAATTTAGAACTGCTTGCCAAGACCACCAAACAGGGGAAAGTGCCGTAAAGTGTCTTTCCCAAGGACACAACAGAATGGCGCAAGTGGGTTTTGAACCGAGACCATGTTAATTATCAGTCCGGTGCTTTAACCACTCGACCACGCTGCCACTCGATATGCGCAAATTGGTAACTTTAGATGAAAAAAAAGTTATCACTTTATTTTTAGAGTTTAGATTGAAATTTTTAAGTTTTTTTTAGAAAGATAAATGAAACTTCAGATAACGGAAAGCGTTCAAAATTTAGCTCTTTACCTGGTCCAGGTGTTCTGCTAATCTTTGAAATCTTTCAAAATGTGCCGCAGGTCGAAAAAGTAGCGAAGCACAGGTCTAGAGTACCACTTTTATTAAAAACAAGAGTTGCTCCTAGTTATAAAGCTCGGATGGCTGGAGGTTTAAAAAAACTGGTAAGTGGTCCGTTGGAGAGATAAGGAGGCATTGAGTGACTTCGCGCCAAGCGTCATTTAAAACACTATATATAAAACAAGTAGGCTACTTCGAGAAAAAACGAGACTTCAGTACTCGGCTGTTGAATAAACTAAAAATAAGAGAGTTGCATCTGATGCTTTGGTACCAGCACCCGCCTTGAGGCCGCAAGTTACCTCAGCAGCGGGACACACAAACAAAGGTGCAATGCGAAACGGTGGTGACGAAACTTAAGTGATTTGTCTAGTTTTACTTTAAGATAAATGGGAACTAAACATAATGGGGAAATGTTGGTTATTATAAACTTTTAACTCACATTTTTTTTTAATCTAGAGATTGTGGAAAGCAGATTATACATCTAGATGTTAAAAAAGTTGTGATTGATTTCGGAGGAACACTATTTCTCTAACACCCAAGACTGTTTTGCTTACTGTCGCCGATAGAGTGAAACTTTAGTTGCGAACTAGTTTTATAATAATTTGAACCACGCATTTATCCCACAGAAACCTCAGCAGCTTGTTGTTAAAGCCAAGTTTTTATGAAATAACTGTTTCATATACAGCTGTCAGATTGACAATTGGCACTGGCCTTCTTTTTAGTCGCGAGAAATTGCTCGTCGATGATTTGTATTAACAGAACGACTTGATACACGATCGACTTTTTGCATCAAAACCATCAATTAGCTCGTTGAGGACGTAGGTAAGCGTCTTAAATTTTTTTCAGAGGACGTAAAGTTGATAAATTTGTCAATAACTTTTTGGGTCTTCAACAGTCTTCTTTGTCTTTTAAATCGCGACTACAAGCGCTCTTCCGTAGATTTTCGAAACGGGAGTTGACGCAAGCAGGAAAAGAGCAAGTTATGTAAGAATTCAAAGCATCTTTAACGTGGAATATAAGCTCTGTGCACATAAAATTAGGGCGCGGAGCTTTATCTGGTTTTACGTGGAAAAACTCTTGTAAACAACCTAGGTCATCCGTAACTAAGAATCTAAGTTTATTTTATTCAGAGGTTTCCAATTAGCGAGTCATTTTAAAACTACAGAGACGTCAGAATATAATAGGATAATCATATTAGACCAGGAGTCATATCTAATTTTTTTTTAAATGACATTTTGAGTTCAAACATAAAATTAATTGCGAAAGGCAAATGAAGGCCAAAAATGGTCTTTGCGTTTACATAAAAAATTATTTTTTAATTTCCAGAGTGGAACTTTTTTGGTCTTTATTTAACTTTCAAAATAAATTTATCAAACAGTTTGCAATAAATAAGGATCGATTATTTAAACTTTGACTTGAAAATTTTTTGGAGGAAAGAAGTCATTTGTGTAAATCTCAGACTTTAGAACCGTCATAAATTGAAATTTAATCGTATCAAACGTCTTGTTTTTATTTTATGTTTTTTGTTTGCAAAACCCACATCCAAAAGCTATAAACTTTTAACGAAATTTTTTCAAACAAGTAAAATTATACATAAAAAATACGTTGGATTTTTTATTGTAAGAAAAATTTCAACATAAAAACGGCCTGTTACTTCAAATGCAAAGTGAAATGCAATTATAAAAGTCAGGTGTTGTTTGATTTTCTGAAGGCGTCAGCAAAAGAGCTAAAATGTGAACTAGATGATTTAATTTTTTTCCCACAAACGAATAGTTATAAGAAAGTTTTATAAAAAATGCTTAGTGTAATAATTGAATTGTGTCCGCTTGGTTAGTATTCAAGCAGTGCAACAGCAATTGTTTTGTACAACAGAATGTATATGTGTAAAGTATTTTCAAGCAATTTCCAAAATCTCAAAAAAAATGCGATTTACATGAAATAAGTTCTGCATCGCCTAAGGCAGTGGTTCTCAATCTTCTTAAGCCTACGGACCGGTAAAAAAATTGGCGGAACGTTAATCTTTTTAATGTTTAAAAAAATTGTAATAAACGCAATAAATTGATCAAAAAGTTTTTTTATTAAAACAAAAGTATGCATTTAAGCAAGCATCAGAAGAACTCTATTTAATGTGAAATTTGCTGCTGTCTTCTTGATATAATACGTAGTAAACGTGGCTCTATTGAAGTTTTTGAATGGCAAAGACAGGGTAGCCAGAAGCGGGGGACACAGTGGGGTAGAAAATTTACAAGAAGGTACACGTACTTTTTAATATACAGTAATTTCTTCAAATCCAAGCTTTTAAAATTTTCTTTCTTGATTAGTACTGATTTCTGATTGTTTATTTTATGACAATACCGGTACTTTCCATTTTTACTACTCCTATTTAAGTTTGAAATTGTAAATTTTTGGTTACAATTCCAAATTTCCAAAAAAAGTTACTTTGTGGAATTCTTATCTTTTCCTGCTTAGTCTTTTCGGATGACTGTCTCAACTCAGTTGAAGCATAGTCTGGCATCATTCCTCTCAATAACTAGAGACTGATTTCTTAATTCATTTTCATACTTTTTCTTCATCATTTCTTTTGAAACTATTAATTTTGTTATACACTGTAAAAATATAGATGCAATAACTTTAAAGAGAGTTATTAAGGTGATTTAAACGGCTAAATATATTCGCTAAGTTTGCTTATGCACATTTTATCGGATAAAAATTCTTTAAATGGGAATGTTCATTCACGTAAAAATTGATTTGCTTCTTCCCTCAACTCAAAAAGACGTGTAAGGACGCATCCTCACGAAAGCCATATCACTTTTGCATGAAAAATGAGGTGGTGACTTTGCGCAGCTATACTGACACACAGTGCCTCAAGAAGCCTTAAATGCAATACCCGATCACAAGTAATTGATAATCTTAACTGGTCGGATCATAATGGCATTTAATTCAGGTGACAGTTTTTGTAAAGCTAAATGTTCACAGCGATACATGCAATGTGTAGATAGCAGATTTTTGTTTGCCACTTTTTCTATTTTTGGGGTTGCACCCGAATGACAACCAGCCATGCTGGCAGCTTAGACAGAACACAACCATACAAATTTTCCCCAATCTACGCTTTGATCTTGCATTTAGTTATTAAGGAAAATCAATAATCACTGTTAATATTCTTCTAAAATTGTTCTACTTCTGAACTCGTACGGTCTCCGTAAAGAGTAAAATTGAAATAAATTGTTGCGGACCGGCAGAAAGCTGATGCGGACCGGTGGTTGAAAACCACTGGCCTAAGGCATATGGACGTCTGGCAAACGACGTAATTCCCTTCGTCACGCAAAACCAATTCTTGGTAAAAATCATGTCACTTAATAAAAGCGTGAAATTGAAATTCCCCGCACTGCTTGCAAAAACAAGCAAAAATTCATAAATTTGCTAAAAAACGTCTATTTTCTCCGTTACAACTTGTTCGGGGGCACCTAAAAATAATACCATCTTATTTAGCAATTTAAATTAGTAAAAGTTAAGAAATTCCAGAATATTATCTAAAAAATGAAGTAATTACAAACGTTTTTACAAAGGCCGGGCTTCAGAAGCCCAGCCGTTAAGAAGAATAGGGTTAAGACACTGCCTATGTGGCAACTGTGTGCGCTGCGACACCAAACTGCTAAGCAGTAGGTAGACATGGAAAAGGCAGCTGTATGCAGTGTTATAGCTCCAGTACTTCATCCTGAGCCCGCAATTCATTTCAAGAATACGATGGACGAGCATAAAAATTTTTTGCTCAATTTCTTAAAATGATTGCCAAACGCATGGTATCTGTTTAATTTCACTCCAAGATGTGTCATGATTAGATGAAAAGATTAAAGAGTTAACCATTGTTGCAAAACGTTGATTTTCATTTGGCCTTTAGGCTGTTTAAATCAGTGGCCGCGAAACCTTTTAAACTTCATGAACCACTAAATATATAATTTGTTATTTGGTGGACCAATAATACGAACTAAAAAAAAATCTTTCGTGAAAACAAAAAAACTCTTTACTTTAAAAATCCTTATTTCTTCATGTCCGAAGTTTAAAAATTGTTTAAATATCAAAGAAAAACTAAAAAAAAACTCCGCTTTTAAGAATTATCTTGAATATAGAGACTCATCGATATAACTCGAAGATTGTTGGATTCAGATTGATTTAAATTTAATTACAACAGTAATTTTTTTGCGAAACACCAAAAATTTTTCTGACCACTAGTTGGCAAGTACTGGTTTACATGACAGTTTCGGTCATCGTTTTCGCATGTAAAGTTTAAGCAGCAAGTCTGGAGATAAGTTGAAACTATAGTTTTCTAAACGTAAATCTACCGGATTGCTAACATAAGCGTACTTTTAGTCTTATAAACAATTAAAATATTTGATTTCAAAATTTTTAATTTGATTTATATCTTTTTAGTTTTAGGTCATTTACTGTACTTGTAATGATGACTTTTCGGCAGTGCGGTCGAGTGGGTAGAAGCGCAGTATCGATAGTGCACGTGATCGACATAGTGTGGGTTTAAAACCTACTCGCATCACTTTGATGTGCCCTTGGAAAAGACGCTTTGCAGCATTTTTCTCTGCTTGCCTTTCTCACAAGCAGCTTTAATTTTAGTCATATCTCTATATATAAAAATTAAAAAAACAAATAAAAATTTCAATCGGAAACGCACCAATATCTTTGCATCTCCGAAAATAGTTTGGGATAATTGCTCGACGGTTGCGATAAGTATAATGCCTCCTGCGAGTCAGGAGTATAAATAGAAACAAAAATTATAAAATAAAATGATTTTAACACGTTGTTTTTAATAAAAACTTTTATTTCAGAAAAAAGTTGTAGTTTTTTATTAAAAATATAAAGTTGTATGATATAAATTTATCAGACATTGAAATATGTATTTTTGCCTTTTTCTTGTTGCTATGCTAGCTCTTTTCCAAAATGTGTTTGCAGCGTTGAAACATTGAAAAATTTAAGCAAACTTCGCGATTTGTCACTTGCAGATTGTCAAATCCGGAGTTTAAATATGGAAACTTTTAATGGTCTTTCTCTTTCAAATCTTGATTTGTCGAACAACCATCTCATAGCGTTAGCTCCTGTAACAAATGATTGGAATAACGCCAAAGCGCTGCGAAGTGTTCGCAAAGTCGAAAGTGTTACTCTCAACTCAGGCACTGTTTCTGCAGCGTCACCCGTTTCTTGGTATTATCAAAAACAGATTGAAATTGCTCAAGAAGATTTTTGCAACGGAAATTACAAGCTGGACTTGTCGCTAAACTACGTACGTAACACGCATCAAAAGATGTTTCTAGAAAAGTTTTCCATTCAAAACTTTACAGAAGGTCTAGACTTATCGTCAAACATTTTGTTATCAATCAGGAAAAAATCGTTTCAGCATTGGTCAAAGATATGCTACGTCGATTTACGCAATAATCCAATCAATTACATTCACCGCCTTGCCTTTTCAAACTTGCCCCGCTTACAACATGTCTTATTAAACAACACTCAAGTTTGGCGAAGAGCTGGCTTAGAAGCTTTATATTTCTTGCTGAATATTGAAACAGATATTACATTAAAGTGGTGGCAAGGCCGATTTTTTGACAATTTTAAGCAGCACAAGACCTCCAGGCATTATTACACGCACGTTAAAAGCGTGGACTTGTCGTACAACTTAATAAAATCAAAGGAAACTCTTGAAAGTGCTTTTTTGGTGTTTCCGAAAATAGAATCGATTTCTCTGAGATTTTGTTATATTTTCTTTTCGGATTTTTCCTTAAAAAACCGGTTGGTAACGTTTTTTGATGTCAGCGAAAACAACATCCCTAGTATTCCAATGGAAACATTAAAAAATATGCCTCGACTTAGGGTCATACTTATGTACAAAAACCAAATTTCTTCCCTAAAAAACAGTATATTTAGCTTAGCCCCAGATTTGGAGAAACTAGATTTGTCATACAATCGCATTTGTTTCATAAGTGCCGATTTTTTTAAGAACTCTTCAAAAAACTTTGGCATTCTTTTGCTTCGAAACAATTATCTAACTCAGCACACGTTAGAAGTGCTACCGTTACGAATGCTGCAAATTTTAAAAGTTTTTGACATTAAATGGAATTCTTTTGTTTGTTCGTGTAGCCTTACAAAAAGTTTCGGACAATGGCTTATCAACTCTTCATTTGCGCTGAGCGATAGACCTGGCTTACTACCTCAATGTCTTCCTCTACTTGATTTTTTCGGTGGTTGTGTAAGTTGTCAAAATCAAAATAGATTTTTTAAACAAAAATGATTATTAAGCTATTGCTCATATAAATCTTGTCAAGCTTATCAGTCTATATGGTTGTTTTTACTATTTACAGGATTTACATCTCTATTTTTGTTTATTGGAATAGTTATGACAAATTCAAAAATTAAAGCTTGGTTGGCAAGGCAAGCTCTCGAAGAAGTAGTTAGTTTCTCCAATAAAACCTCGGAAATATTGAAAAGTAAAAAAAGGACATCGGTTTTTCTCTTTCACGCATGTGTCTTTTACGATCTTTGAACTACAGTGAAGCTGCAAACTGGGTTGAATCCAAACTGGTTTCTAATCTGGAAAAGTTTTGTAAGATCACTGTGCGCGGAAGGGATGATCAATGCGGCATATCACCGGTCAAACAAATGCTGCTTAAAATCGAAAGAAGCCGAAAAGTTATCATTATTGTATCGAAAAACTACGCGCGATCAAGCGAAGGAAATTACGTGTTGTCAATCTTAGAATATTTGCAATTTCAAGAGAATTTGGATCGAATTGTTATTGTGACCTTTGGAATCGATGCACAAAGTTACGATCTAATTAGCAATCGAAAAAAAAAAAAGCCTTGGACAGTTTTAACTGTTCCAAATGAAACTAATAAATTGCCCGTTTTTTGGAGCACTTTGAAAACTGTTCTCTACAGTTTCTAATGTCAAGATACGAAGTTTTGGTAGTTTTTTACCTTAAATGTTATTAGGCCTAAGAAGTCATGAATTAATACTGTATGTAAAATTTATAGTTACATCAGTTTACTTACTCTTTTACTTGTTGCTTGTTAACTTACTCTTTTTAAAAACTTGTTTTTTTTAGGCTTTTTGATATTAAACCAGCAACCGTTTTCGAAACTATACAGCAAAACAGTGGTTCCCAACCTTTTAAACATACTACCTCACCTGTTCAATCTGAAAGTGTTTTCACCTTTCCTACTTTCACAATAATTGCAACACAACACGAAAGCAAAATTTTGATAATTGTTGTTAATTGAATGATAACTATTTTGATATTTTCTTTATTTTTTAATAATTATTTTCATAATTTGTAAGTGCTTTCATCATATTTTTGAGATGTGTTATAGTGCCATCACAAACATCATTGCAAAGATTTTCAAAAAAATAATCAAAGGAAAGAAAACTTGCAAAATTAGTTTTCATAGCTCTTCGCTTCCAAAAAAAACAAGTTTTGTGCAAATGCATTGATCTCCTCTTTAGCATCCATAACAGTCGCTTCTGTTCCTTGCATCTTAATGTTCAAGTAATTTCGATGAAAAAAGATAACAGCTTGCCCAATTGTATAGAAAATATCAAGCAATTGGCTGCCTGCACTGCAGCATCCAAGACAAACTTGAAGTTGCGAGGGAGAGTTACGTATTATTGTCCATTGTTATCTACACCGCGATGCTAACGCATGGCGGTGTAGATAACAATAGACAATTTTTACTTGACGCGATTCTCTTTTTGCTAGTCTCGCAAATCCAGAGGTTTTGCCTAACATTGATGGTGCTCCGTCACAACAGATATAACTTATTTTAGTTATCCAATCAACATTATTTTTAGTGAAAAAATCATCAGCCAACTGATAAACATTTGTGCCTTTCGTGCTAGTTGATCAAAAGCACACAAAATAGAAAATTGATACATACGTTAGTAGTAGATTAAAAGATAAAAAACAGGTGGGTTTGTCTTTTTTTAAAATTATTTATGCATTTTTAATGGCTGCTGCATGCTTCTTGAAAAGCACACCAAGACCAACTTTCAACGACACAATTCACAATGCGAAGTAAACAAAGCAATTAAAGTGACTTTCACATACAAAGATATAAAACCAGTACAGCTTGTCATATTATAAGTTCACAAAGCAAATAAGTTCGAAATATAAATAATTAGTCAAGGAAATCTTAGTTGAATGTAAAATAGCATTGAGAGTAATACGAAAAAAACATTTTCAGACCGAAATTACCGGAAAAACTGGAAAAAATAACAGCTGACAAGACTCACTAATAACCAAACATAAACTCTAAAGAAAACTAACCAAATCAGTGTGTGCTGTGCCGACCAAATAATACTTATGCTATTGACACTTCAAAATTTTAATTTTACTGTAAGATTGCGTTTTAACATTGCAAAGTCCATTGTGTATGCCTTTTTTGGAAAATTAGTGTATGCAGATACGGTATTTGAGAATTAGAAAAAGGCTTTTTAAACATCATAAGCAACAATACAAAGCAACAGCATCACAAAAGTACAAGCATAGCAGCTTTTCTTGTTTGGTATTACAAGTTGGTTTTCCGATTACGGAATATTCAAACTTTTTTTTTGAACAAATACTTAATTACCAGTTGACTTGTTCGAGTGTGAACGCACACCTTGGACTTGCATCTTATAAACAACGTTACTTCTGATTTTTATAGTAGCTAATCTGCCAAAAAATACTTATGATGTAACACTTCTGTTTAATATGATGATTGACAAACCAAAATGTAATGCGTATGATGCTATAATTTAGGTTTTGGCAGAAATGCGATAATTCTTATACAAAGTTTTTGTTCACCTCCACTAAAATCCGATTCTACCTCCCTGGAGAGGTATACCTCCCAGGTTGGGAACCACTGCACTAAAAAACAATTAAAAGATTTCTCTTTTATCAAATTTTTCTTCGGTGAAAATTTTTGAAGCGAAAAATTACTGTAAAATGATTTATTAAATGCATTCATTGGTATCTGCAATGCATCTTTACATCCTATTTTTTCAAATATTCTTTTCTTAAACAAGTATACAATGCAATTGTTTATTTAGATCTCTTTAAAAATCAGTGGGTTTATTAGTGTGCATTTGATCTATTTGTAATGCTTTTGTCTCATCTGATTATTACTATAAAAGTTGATGATAATCAGAATCTGCCCAGCGTGACACACATGTTACGTAGATAGTGTTCTTACTCAAACGGTCGCCGTGATTTTAATTTGAGAGATAATCAAATCAAATTTAGTGTGCCAGTCGTCAAGCAACTTTCATCAACATCTCCCGACAAATTGAAAAAAAAAATCGCTTGAGTAAAATTTAAAAATTCTTAAAATTGCATCGCAATCTTGGATCAGTCTGTGAAAATTGATACGATGCTTAGCTGTATGATTGAAATTGTACGTTAGCTTTGTCAAATATCGATTTTTTTTCTAAATCCCGTTTTTTTTCATAAAGAACTTTTTATTTATAATAACTCTGTGTTTATAAAATAAAATTTCGTTTCTAGTAACTATTAATATTTGTCTTCTTTCGTTCGTATTAATTTGGTCTGCCATGAACTTAGTGTATTTGAGCAAAAAAGTCATCAAATAATTGAAAAACAAAGCGAAGACTTTTTCACTTTATAAATAAGAAATTATCAAACTTGAACTCGATGAATTGAAAAGGGTAAACTCAAACCCGAACTCGGACTCCGTTAAAAATATAGATCAAGTTTAGAGCCCTGGTTACGAGTAAGGAAACCGCAAGATACTTTTTTCGCCTTATTTTATATATTGTGGTGATGATAACGTGAAATTGACGTTATCATCACCACAATATCGGTTGACTATTCTTTCGAATTGCCCGACAGCAGCGAAAGTGTTTAGCTTTGTATGGAGATAAAAAATTAATTACGATTTTGGGCCACAAGAAATTTATGAAACATCACGCCAGCAATAAAGTTGTCTGAAACGTTTTTTTTTTTTAAACCTTGATGGCGGGTAACTTCCCTAACTTGTTTAAGTTTTTTTGCATTTTTTTATTACCTTTCTCGAAATTCAAGGCATAGCATTTTGACAGAGCTTTTACGATGCTGCAGTTTGCAAACATCTTTTTGTTTGCCTGCAATTTTTGTTTAATTTGCATAGAAAAGCGTGTAAGATATAATTTTGAAAAAGAAGCACTGCGTGCAATCAACCTACCTTAATTTAATTTATTTACCATGTACCTAAATTAATTCAAATTGATCAATAGAACACTTTTCTTTTTCTTTTCTAAAAGCATTGACTACGAGGTTAAATTTGTATGTTAAATTCCAAAACTCGAACTTTCTACTAATCAGCTCGGGATACTTTGGGTCCATTTTATTACAAACTGAAAAAAATCACGACTTCAAGTTATCTGGTTTAAAACCCCAAAACAATTTTAATGCCTAAAAACGTCAATAACAGCAGACAGTGTCACTATTTCGGCCTATAGGACCTCGTCAATTTTGTGTTTACCAGTACTTGTTTAAGGCTGTACAATATCACATGCACTTAAATAGACCAGTTCCATGTGGTGTCCAATGTATGGGGCACGCTATTCGGACGTGGTCTGCGGTTTGTTCAGGGGCGCCGCACTCGCAATTCGGTCAAAGAGCAAGACCCCATTTTTGAATAGACGAATGAAATTTCTATTAAACTTCAAGCGGACAGAAATATCTTGGCATCTCTGGAAGCAGGTCGGGGTAATTGTTTACCCTAAGTATTAGCGCCTTCGTCGCTTTCCTGCGAGTCAGGAGGATAAATATAGAGATAAATAAAAAAAAATTAAATTGCCCAACATCAGATTGCAGGCGATTGAGCTTAACCAAAGCTATTCGGGGCAAGCTCAATCCAACAGGCCTGGCACTGGTCCTGGGTATGAAAGCAGGAAGTTTGGATGTACTTTCATAGTACTTTATGTTTCATTAGTAATTCGTCAACTGAGAAGCGTGGATGCCTAGTCCGACAAGGTTATTCAATAGATTCCGTGCAGCTGGCAGAAACGGGCGTCTAGATCTTAGTCTAGTCCAGCGTCGAGTACATAAAACTACATAAAAGGCCATAAAGGATATGGTCAGGATCCAGAAATTCAAGGTAAGCCAAGAAGAGTGTCGTTCGCTTCTAGTCGGCGAAGCTCAGCTGGATGGATGCCTGAAAGTATGAGTAAGTGGTTTGTTGGAGTGGGACGCAGGCATCCAGTAAATATTCGCAAAGCGTCATTCAGGACACAGTCTATGAGGCGAGAGTGAGCGCTGCAATACCAGACTCGTGCGCAGTACTTAGCTGTTTAATACTCCAGAGATAGTGCACCTGTGTGTAGTGTTTTGGGACCAGCATCCTATCTTGAGCCAAATGATAAATGACCAAATGGGTACACCAATATGATGAGACCGGAGCTGAACAAAAGCCACCTTGATCACTACTGACATTGAAAAAACACTTCAAATTGCTCTAACGCGCCAAAAACTTAAACCTAAGATGCACACTAGTTAAAATTTAAAACCCTTGGTAGAGTGAGATAAATTATTCATCCTTTACTACTGGGTACTAGTCATAAAACGATTAAAGTAAGAAATTCGTGTTAAATTGAAAACGGCTAATTGGCGCATTTGAGCAACAAGTAACTATAAAAAGTAACAAAATCAACAATAATAAGTTAAGTGTGACAGTCATTTTACATATCACCTAAGATTTATTGTTTTGGCTCTTTTTTTTTATTATTATTTCACCTCTGTATTTATCCTCCCGACTCGCAGGAAAGCGATGGATGCGCTAATACATAGGATAAGCATTTACCCCGACCTGCTTCCGGAGATGCCAAGATATTGCTGTTCGCTAGGAATTGGATAGAGGTATGACTGAAATTTAGAACTGCTTGTCATGACCACCAAACAGGGGAAAGTGCGTAAAGTGTCTTTCCCAAGGATGAACAGAATGGCGCGAGTGGATTTTGAACCGAGACACGTTGATCACAATCGTGGCGCTCTAACAACTCCACCACGTTGCCGACACTTAACCAAGCTCTTTTTCGGAGTAACACATCCTAAAGGAGAACTTGTAAGTTCCAGCTGATGTAAAAGGCTATTGAGTAAAGATGAAAAAATGCATAAATTAAATCTGAATTCCGGTGGCGCTGCCTGGAAGAACTTATAGCGCGATCAACAAATCGGAATTAATCGCTGTTCAGATCCTTTTTTCACCTTACTTTTCTCTTTGCTTTCAGAAAAGCCTCTCAATGTCGCTTTTAGGGTCTTGACAAGCAGCTTTAAATTAAAATTGTATTTATCTTATCTGCAAAAAAATTTTTTTAATTTCCATTTGCCGATAATATCTTGTTATTTTCGAAAGCTAGTTAAAGTTATCCTTTAAAGATGTAGAAAAAGTAATGTGGTTAAGGACAAATACTACGTTAGATGATTTAATAAAAGAAATAAAACAATTATAAAATAGTATTCTTAAAAAATTTTAATTCAGCTGTTTTCTTTAGATATAGAAAAAAGCTGTTCAAATTGTTTTAAACAGTTTTAAATAAAGTCTACTCACGGATTCCAGCCGAGATCCTGCGGATTAACGTACAGAATTCCAGCTCTTGACACAGTGGCAGGAGTTGCTGATTTGAGGTGATAGATTTCAAACAGGAGCCGCATTGAATTGGTAAGCGGAATGCGCTCATTGCTTGCAAGAGTCAACATCTATATGACAGCAACATGAAAAATAAAAGTGGTGTCATAAACAACATCAGTGCGACTTAAGATTGAAATTAAATCCATCGAGTCACCTTGTTGTCGTCCATTACTGTATTCAATGATTCAATCCACATTGGGTCGATGTCACCGTCCAAGACGATCCATTTCGGACCATCGTGAGAAATATTGGATTGGTCTCGCATAGTTGTGGAAAACAAGCCTAAATTAAAAGAAATTTCGGTGCTGACTTAACATGACAAACGTGAGCAGGTTTTCTCAAAAACTCGATTACTAGCTTGTTCATTCCATCATTAATCCTGGATAAGGAAACAACTTTTTTGGTAAAATTATTGTTTAATAAAAGCAACAAAATATCTCAAATGTAAAAGAACAAGCTCAAACCCTTGAATTTCAAGACAAAAACTTTGATATATTTTTCTCTTGCTTTCTACAAACTAACCATCTTTCCATTCCCTGGTTGCAGAATGGATGAATCCGAACAACTCGTCAGTTGTGAGCGCCTTCGGATTCAAGTCGTTCCACACTGGGCGCCGATCCAGGTTCTTGTGTGTTTCATGGAGTGTTTGCAGGATCTTTGATTTTCCGGTTCCGGCGTTACCAATTACGAACACAGAGTGACGGACAGCCAGCAGTTCTTCAAGTTGAACAACCTAAAGCATGATCTCAAATACAACTCAAAACAAGTAGTCTTTTTAGTTCAAAAACCCGTTATGATATTGTGCTTGGCTACACGTCCATTGTTTTGTTTCTAACTTGTTTTATGATTTACTTATAGAAGCAAAACAAGTAAAAGGTACGTATTTTTAAAATTTATGTCGCTAAAGTTTTTCAAAATGTGAGAAGAAAAATGCATAAGGCTTATAAAATAAAACAGTTAACAAAAAATGCTTTTTGTTCATTTTGATTTAAATATTTTAATTTATTTATCAAATGAATCAAATCACGATCACTGGCTAATAGTTTTACAAAAATACTTTTCATTTTTTCTTAAAATTTAATTCTTTGAGTAAAAAGTTTTTAATTTTACAGTATTTGCCACTTTAAAAGTACTCAGTTTTATTGCAGTTACTAAAGTGTATTGGAGCAGTGTGAAACCTACTTTGAGAACAAAGTTTTCTTCCGGCTGAAGCTTCATCTTTGTCATGGTTTTCTTAATCTTCTTCTCAAATGGCTCGTCACGTTTTCGAGGAACATTTAATGACGGAAACAAATCGCCTACAAAAAAGATATAAAAATTTTCCTTCCAAAAGTTTACAAAGTGTAGTTCAAGAATCGGCTTAAATTTAAGTAGATTTCTGGTTTATAGTTCAATCAAGCTGAAACAAAATAATTAAATAGAAAAGTGAGCGTGTTTAAAAGAGCATACACTAACAGGTCAACAATTGACTATTAATAAGTTTCTCTCACCAATAAGGCCCATGAACACAGGAACGTCTTCTGTGACAATTTTGGGGAGATTAAAATCTCTGAGTGCTCTCATGAGAACTTGTTCCTCAGGTCTCTGTCTATCAGCTCTCTTTAATGCACCAGCGACAACCAAAACGCTCTTCACTGCTCTCAAACCCCAATCATAGTGATACTAAAGAAAAGCAAAAAATGAGTAAGCCTATCAGGGCGCGTGGTTCACTTTTAAAACACGAGCACTTGTACCGAAAGAAACAGGACCATCAAACTTTGTCATTTAAAATATGAAATATACACGACAAAAAATTTCTAACTAAAGGTATTTTTGTATTCTCTTTAGTAGGTGAGAGTGAATCGCTCAGCAATTAATACACAATTTCGTATTTACGGCCTTGATTTGCGAGTTAAGAAGATAATTTAAGCATGCAAGCACAAGACAACAAAAACATTCTTTTTCTTGTCAATACTGTATCAAAACTAAAGATTTCCGTACTTGTTTGGAACACAGTTCTTTGCATAGATTGTACAAAGTAATAAACTTTCGAGCCAATATTTTGGCATCTGTGAAGCCTTCAGACACCAGCATTATCTCGCATATCATGGCAATGTCAGGGACAACCATAGCACAAGGTCTGGAAAATATTTTATTAAATTTAAATGTAATTACACAAAGTCTCCATGTATCGGCTTTTAGGTTGCAAATGCTAGGCACATGAAAAAGAGATACAAAAATTTTGTAAAAATTTAAAAGATCTTTACATGAGTTTTTTTCAAAAGTTTATGAGATACTTTTAGAAACACCTGTTCATATCAAGTTTACAAAAAGCTTTGTTACAATCAATCAAAACATATCTTTGTAATCAAAATTCAATGAATGTAGCAAATTACAACAAAACGCGCTTTGGGAAAGTTGTTGAAACATATGTATTGTACATAAACATTTTTACAGCTCCTGTCAAACATGGAGATCGCTAAATCAAACCTAAAAAGCGCTTTTAAGTTTTCAGGAAGTTCAGTTCTTCCTGCATAACCAGGATTCATTGTGATAAAGATTCCCACGCTGGGAACGAGTTTGATGTCGTCACCGAGAAACATGAAATGCTCTTTCTTGGTGCGCAAAGCGTCTTGAATCATTTTCACCTGAAAAACGTAGAGTTTCAACAGTTGAGACGCTTCAATCGGGTCATGTCGGTATTTTGAATAATATAAACAGAAACTAAACGCGTTAAGTACGGTTTTTCCTGAGTAATACGTCAATTTACTTAGTCAATAAAACTCTCAAAACAAATAAAATCATAAAAGCAAAAAAAAACAGAAGTAAAAGTAAAAAAAAAACAAAGCACCTGGACGGCAACCACGGAAAGGACTTCAACAGCAATTCGATTAAATTCATCGAAGCACCCCCACGCTCCGGTCTGCGAAAGACCTTTGTAGATGTTTCCGATCGATTTGTAATCCATCTGCTCGGAGCAGTTGAAAACGTAAACGGGGATTCCCAGGGCGCGTCCCAGGTCCTTGGTCGTCTCGGTTTTTCCCGTTCCAGCGGGTCCAGCCGGAGCGCCGCTCATGGTTAAATTGAGCGATTGCGTCAGAGTGATGTAACACCTAAATGTGTGAGATATTACAAGAAATAAGTTAAAGCGTAATCAAGACGATATCCTAAAACAAATTCACATGATAAGTTATAAACAACGTTAAAGCTACGTCGTAAATATGTAATGCTCCGTAGTTTCGAAAGAAACATTAAAGCGACGTTTTTTAAAGAAAGAAACAAGTTGATCAATTTAATCTAGATAACCACAGAAATGACCACCTGTCGGTGAGGGGGGTGATGACCAGCCTTGATGTGTTGCCCAGGTACTCGTATTGATAAAGAAACTGAGCGTTGCAGATGTTGGCGAAGCAGTGTTTTTTTTCTTCGTCCCACCGATGACGCAATTGCGAAAGCCAGGTAAACGCTTGTGATGACGTCACTTTTTCTGAAATCAGCTTGCCGACTACGTCACGGTTATGTACGTCAATTGTGCAAATCGTCATAATTTTTTGTCTAAAAACAAAAAACTGAGTTGAAAAACTCAAAAACTTTTTTATCTAACAAAAATTTATGACTGTAGTCAATGTTGGGATTTAAAATTTTTAAAGCAGGTTCTTTTTTGAATAGAATTTACAAACAACAGGTTCACTCATTATACAGAGATATACAGATACATAGATTACGTAAAATAAGAGTGGCTTTGCTGAACGTGCTGAAATTCCAAGAACCAGTTCGCGCAAACACGTGCGAACCCCCTGAGTCCCATCACTGATTGTAATAATAAACTTAATGTAACCCTCGTGATTTAGCAAAAATTTTTAAAAGTTCTCTAAAAACCATTATGGAGTTTATCAAAGCAATCAAAAACAAGCACTAAATTGAACAGAAGACGGCTTCGACAAAAAACATTCATTAATGCATTTCATTGTAAGTTTATGGGCAAACAACCTGTCAAGGGAAGTAAGATCGCCAAGCAGATAGTTGATGAGGGTGTTCAGTTGCGTGATCTGCTTCTTGTTGTAATCCTTCATTGCATTTTCAAAACCTTCTTCAAGTTTTTCAAACGCGATTCCAACCTGAGAAGGAAGTCTTTTCAAATTTTGAGCCAATGATTTCAAAAATACTTCGAATCTCGGAGTTGTAAGAAGACGCTTGTAATAGGTTTATTTGTGTCGCATGGAAACAAACGAAGTCAGAAAATTTAAAATGTACAAAAGAAGTAACGCAATGACATAGACCAGAGGTGTAAAACCTGTACCCTCATAGATAGAATCATGTGAGAATGACTACTGCTGATAAAAAAAAACCTTTTTTTAGAGAACACTACAATTAAAAGACGAAAGACAGGGAAATCCGGACAAATTCAAAGTAAAGAATTTTTTTTAGAGGTCACTTCAATTTAGGGACCAAAACTGAGAAAACCCAATCAGATTGAAAGTAATAACCTTTTTTTATTTTAGAGTTCACTACTTTTTGGCGACGAGAACCAAGAAAACCGAGACAGATTCAAAGTGATTACGCAATTTTTTTAGATATTTCAACTTACGCGGGCTCCTTTCTTCAAAATTTTAAAATATGGCCTCCAATAACAAAGAGGTTTCCCATCTCTGACAAAACCTTGCAGAGGTTTTGCAGTTCTTAAAGTTCAATTACTGATTGCAGACATATTTGAATCATTTACTTGTGACATTTATAATAATGTCTCATTAAAAAGAGCCTCAAGATTTTTTTGAAATTGTTTTTTTAAAGCTTTGTTGTTTTTGATCTTGATAATATTTGTATAATTTCATAGCGATTTAAAAAACGTCGAAATTTCTTTAACCAAAAATATCTTCGCGCCTCAATTCAAGGCAGTTAGATTTTTTAGACGCGTAAAAAAGCCCTATTTTGCTAGTTGGGCTAAATTTAAATTAGGTGCACTCGTGCACTTTATCAGTAGGCCTACGTCGCTGGTTACGTATTACGTGCATCAGTACGTTGGGCGATGCGCGCGGCGTGCACTTCGTTTAACAAAATTAACAAAATCACTTACTTCGGCGGACCACCAAATTTGAGACCCAGTCAGAGCGACCTGAGCTGGATAGTCGAAGAGCCACTGATCACGTGGTTTCTCCTCATACGCGACGACCGCTTCCTGAATCTCATGACGTATGGTGCTGCGTTGGCTGTCTTGCAGCCGGTTAAGCCAGGCTTCAACCTGAAAAGAAATAAAGCTGCAAATGATGGTTGAACTGCTTCGATTTTCACTTCAGAAAACTCTTATGAGCTGCATATAGAACCTTTCTCATTTAAATCAAGAAGATAAGATAATTGCGCTGATGTTATTTTTAAGAGTGAATTAGAAAAAACGACCGATTAAAATCAGCTCAAAAATTTTCATCTGATTCGTCTGAGGAAATAATCGCACAAGAGAGAAATGCGATTGAAGTTTTTATTCTATTTTATTTTTTTATAATTACTATTTTTTTTTTTTTTTCGGACAATTTTTCCTGACCGATATTGAACAAAAAATTTTGAAATAATTTGATTTCGTAAAACTTCGAAGTGAATTCTTAAATCATTATTGCAGTTCAACCGCTTCTTTTCGTTTTTGAAAACAATGCTGTTGACAAGTAAATGTTAGAAAAATAAACAAATTTTTTACCCCCCAATGCCAAACCTAAATGACTTAAACTGCTGAGTATTACTTAAAAAACATTTGCTTTTTCAAGTAACAGGAAATACGAGTGAAATAGCATGAGAATGGATTTATAATGTGGGTTATCCTCATAACTTACACAGAGCAACTGTCAAGCAATTACCCCGACCTGCTTGCGGAGATGCCAAGATATTGCTGTCCGGTTGAAATTTTTATTTGTTTTTTTTAGCTTTTACTTAGAAGTACGACCGAAACTTAGGGTGCTTTCTAAAACCGTCGAGTAGGGGAAAATGCCGTTTTAATATTCCGCCGACAAAGCGGTTCTTGACTTGTTGTAATTAAAAACTTGTTCATCTTTAAAGTCCGGCTACCTCTCCAGTAAGTTGACACGGAGAGTCAAGGTTGACGTATTCTTCTTCCTTGCTGAACATTCCAAGTGCCACTTTCTTCGGTTCGTCGTTCTCGTCCATTTCAAATTGCAGATTGTTAATGTTATCAAAGAGCTTTCTCAAATGTCGCGTAACCTGACAATAAATAGCTCAAACAGTTTTTAAATCGGTGACCTGCGTTGGAAAAGTTGATGTTATCGTATGAGCTTGCTCTGAAAACACTTCAAAAAATATTTAGTTTGACACCAAATAAAGTGGGGTCGAGTCTAATTCGAAGAATAACGGATTGGAGTGAGAGTTAGTTTTAGAGTAAACAGAGTTAGTTGTTGAAAGAAACCAGTTGGTTGAGGAGAAATTAGGTTCTTCTCAAGCATCTTAACAAATTTTTAAAAATTTAAAAAATTTTGGGCCCGCTTTGGGGGCGTATACAATTTGCGCGGCGTTTTTTTCTTTTTATCTCTTAGAGCAACCAGTTTTGTTTTGGTTTTACTCTCACCCCAATCGGTTTTTCTTCGAATTAGACTCGACCATAAATTGATGTTTTCCGTGTTTCTATTCGACAAAAACGTGAATTCAAACCGGCTATTAAGTTGATTTTTAATAGAAAATTTATTGTAGCTTTTTGGGATTACCAGCTAAATACTGAAGATTCGTTTGATTTCTCCGCAAGTCCATTGGCATATAGAGTTAGGTAACCGCAATCACAATCACTTATAATCTACCTGAGTTGGTTGAGAACCCTTCGACAAAATATCAAGCAAATCAGCCGAAGACACAAAGTAAAATCGGGGAAAGATTAATCTCTTCTTCTCGAGATATTCAGCCAAAGATTTTTCGCAAACTGCCAATCTGCAAAAAAACGTTTTTCAACAATTTTAACTATGATTAGATTTGTGATGAGCAAAAGCACGAAAACAATTTTTCTTCAGCGGGTACTAAAATAGATATTGCCAATTAAAGACTTAAATTTTTTAAGAATGTGTGAATTATCGAAAACTTTTTGCTCCGTTTAAATTAAAAAATTTCTTATATCATTTAAAAAATAGATCTTTTAAAACACAAAAATAACCGTAATTTAAAAGACATCAACAGTTCACCTATCCAGCAAATTGTCCAGTTTCTCCTGCAGTCCTGGCCTATTTGTTGATTCAATAACGTTTTTGACTTTTTCGGATTCATGCATCAGCTCTTTGAGATCTTGATCGATTCCTTCAAATCTTAATGTGTCGTCAGGAAGCTGTGATCTGATGTCCTAGTAAAGAGATTAAGATTTTAATAAGTTTTTTTGTATTTTTTTTAATTAATAGAAAATTCCAGATTAAAATTTAAAAAATTAATTGCATTTTGACTTATTGGTCAATACCAATCAAATTCTGGCACAATTTTTAATCAACGCTTTATAAAATGCAATACAAAATAAGTAACAAGTAACAAAATCACTGTAGATAAATACAATATCTTCGTTCTAACGATAAAAAAGACTTCAAAAAATCACTTTTCATGAGACAAAGTAGCTAAACCTCTTTTTCAAGTTAAAGTTGCAAATAATTTCACCTTTGAACCAATAAAAATGCTTTCAAGATGGGTCCACGTGCGTTGGACTTCCAACCAGACTTGGATGACGGAATCAGCGACGTTGAGTTTCCGTTGCCACGCTGTTACTTCTTCACGGAAGTACTCGACAAATTTGGACATGAGCATGTTTTGCAGCTGGACCTGTTATTAAGACAAAAAAATTTTAAATTTTGAAACGAGTATAACCGAACAATGAAAGTTTAGAGCTATAATGAAGTTTTTTGTTAAAAATCTTTGAAGAATGGTTTGAAGTTTGTGATTTTTCAAATCGTCGTCGTCGTTTGAAGGTATCCGCTCCAGGTCAGACACAAACAGGACTGGGGCCGAGGGTTTATCCTTTTACTACCCCAAACTGCTGCACTGCCCGGATCAGATGCTGGGAGTGATGTCATTTGGCCCAGATGGTAGGTGCTTTCTCGCAGCCTGGGCCGTGAGTAAGTCTGTTCATTGATTTTAAAAATGACAGACCGAAACCGAACCTACCAAAACGGAAGGGTATCCGCCCATTCCGATGTTCAGTGTGGGTCTGCTAATCGGCAAACGTCCTTTTCAGGACGGGGCAATGACAGGATTTTTCAGATGTGCATTTATTTTTAAAGATTTTTTTAAAAATGTGAAGTCAGCAAAAGCACATAATTATGTTCTGTATCGTTTGATTAAAGCAAAATTGCTTTACTTCTTCAAACAAAGCACTAAATTCAGCAATTTCAATTCGATTCTAAAAAAAAAAAAGAAAAATTCCTTCCACTTTGTTTTTTAAAATTTAATCATAATCAAACTTGAAGTCAACCTGATTGTCTTCAAGATTCTCAATCAGTTCTTCATCAGACACAAGCACGGGAGTCCCGGTGGACTGGTGATGGTCGTAGTTAAACTCCACCGTTGACCAAGTGTTTTGCATTTCTTGTAGAACTTTCTCGATTGCCATTTCTTTTTTTGCTTTGTCGACAATGTTTTTGACCTGATATTTTTAATAGTACTTTAGTAACTTGTTTGATGTTCAGTTTTTTTCCTACAAACTCAAAAAGCCACAAATGTTTGATTACATAGTTGGTATGGCAATGTTTTGTTTCACCAGGACAAGACGAACTTTTATTATTATAATAACTTTCAAAAATTTTTAAACTACAAGCTCTAAGTTTCTTGAAACTGGTTAATTTAAATATCCTTATATTTTTGAAAGTGCCTTTTCAATGAAATAAGTACGTCGAAAAAAAAACATTCTGGTTTTTGTAACTGTTCTACGCAATATTGTTTTTCGGTAGTTGACAAAATATTAATATTTTCTCTCTGATTGCATGATATCAAAGATAAACAGAAATAGCAGAAAATAGTAAATGAAAAAATTAATGTATTAACAGAATTGTTTTTAACTTTAATTTCGAAACTAATATAAACAAATCAAGAGTTAGCTGTAATTCGCCTTGCCCTGCGGTTAAATCACACATTCAAGCATACTTCGTCTTCCACACGGTGAAGCTGCAGAGCAAGCAGGTCAGATAGGGTCGTGTCCTCTCCCATTTCAAATCGTACGCCAGTAGAGGTCATTAACTGATGCCAGTGCCGATCGCGTATAGCGGGGCTTTGAAGCTCGGCCACGGCCCGAAGTGACGTAACCATGTTTTTGACCATTGAATCGAGTCCGCTGTACGCGTCCCACGCACGTGACTCTGCAACAATAGACGAAGTTGGGTTTTTTTAAATTTTTTTCTGAAAGAAGGCTGACGAATTCGATTACGTAATTTGTTGTTTGGAAATCGAATTTTATAACTAAACGTGACACAAAAGATCCAGGAACTCGACTTACAATTTCGTTACTCAGCTTAGCTCTTTGCTTTGTTAGTTTTGCAAGAAACCCCGTGACCGCTAGGAGTCTGTGAAGTGAATTGACAAGAAAATTTTAATTTGATAGAAACGTTTGCCCGTTTGGTGTTTATAAAAATTTATTTAAAGCCTCGACAATTTGTGACATCGCATGAAAGTGTTTGTAAGGTTTTTCGTGTGCATTTTTTAACATCAGCCCGTCTTTTAAATATTTTGTTGTAAAAAAATTAAAAAAGATCACCAAAGAACAATACATTATTCACATAAAAAACTGGGGAGAGGTAAATATTCGGCTAACGGTTGTTCCCAGCTGTTTAACCCATCGTCATATTATAAGCTTAGAGACAATAGAAGCGTACTACAAAATTCCACAAAAGTTTATAAAAATTTAACAACAAAAACATTCAATCAATCACGCTAAGGTTTCCAAAAAATAATGACAGAAAATAAAATCAGCCTAAAAAAGTATCAATTATATAAATGGTGAATGTGTTACAAACGTAAAATTAGTCACCTTTGTCTAAAATTCTTATCTCTTTCAGAAAGCGTCGAAGTTCCAAATCCATGTCATCGACATTTATCTCGCGCCAGCTTGTCAGCGTCCAATCGTCTAAACTGGTTCGTACCAAAATAATCATGTCCCACAATGCCTAGAAGAAATTAAGCCAATCATTCACCGACTCAAGTATATACATTTATCAAAAATAATCAGTGACTAATTAATTTAAATTTTAAAATAACCAATGGAATGGACGGAGCCATTAACTCTTTCAATTTTCGGCAGTCTTTAAAAAGACTGTTTTTATGAGAATTCTTTTGGCCAACTCTCATTAGAAAAAATTGAAAGAGTTAATGGTTCCGTCCATTCCATTGGTTATTTTAAAGTTCTGCGTAACCAAGAATTAATTTAAATAAAACTTGAAGCTACCTAAAAAATTATAACTGAACTACTTTATTAAATGGTTTTTAGAAAAAAAGAAAATTTTTTTGACCTTGTGTTGGATTAAATAGCTAAAATTTTACCTTGCAGACAGTTATAAAATTTTCATAACTTTACACTAAATAAATTTTCCAAACTATTGTTAAACATTTATATCAATGTATATTAAAAATTAGAAAACAGTAAAGTGGACGAATAATTCAGCAATTTTAATGAAAATGAAAACCCATAAAAAATAATGAAACAATCAAAGTATGTTTTAGGGTTGACATAGTTTTGAGTTGAATAAAACTGTTCCAAACTTTTTTTATACGGCAAATATTTTAAGCTTGTTTTGCAATTGCAACAAATTTAAATCACATCAAACGGTTTAACAACTTTTGGGGTTTACCTTCAAGTGTTTTAGCTCTCTTCTGCAAGCTCTCAACTGCTTAAAGTCCGGCATTGCAACCTCAAACAAAGCGGCGGATTTCTAAATGTGCAAGTGTTATTGTAATGGCCATTACTTTGTGTAATATTTTTCAAAAATAAAAAGAAACAAAAATAAACCAAGGTAAATTTATTTGCAAGAAGAAAAGAAGGATTTCACCCAATTTAAGTTTAAAAAAATTAAAATCAGAAAAAAACTAGTAAAACAAAAAAAGAATACTGTAAATTACATGAATCGTCATCATCTCTTCTTCCATTAATCTCGTTTCTCTTTCCATGCTATCCAAGGCAGCATAAGGCTTCTCAGCTGTGTAGCGAAACGGTGCTTCCCTGCAAATCATAAAAAAATCTATTGCAAGGATTCCAATTTTTTATGGTCCGTAACACTTTTACAAAAAACCTTATAAAAATTGGTGGCCACACCATCATTTAAATTTGGTAAGTTAAACAGTATGGATAACTTAATATTTACATAATTGCAATAGCGGATATTTAATTATACATTTTTGATAGAGTAAAACAACAAGCATTACTTTGAATTCTTTCTAAACTGTTGAAACCGGAACATTTTGAAAAATTTTCTCACCGCCTAAATCTTTCACGAAACTCATGTTGCTTCACATCAAATGCTGAACATTTTTTTCTTATAACCAGCACTTCATTGGCCTGGAGTGGGCTAACACTCAAACGAACGGCAGAGGCCTGAAATGAGATTTTACTCTTTTTCAGCTTAATCCACAAGCGACTTGCAAGACCACTTACTCTCTTTTTTGTTGCTTCCCATTTTTCAGGAAGTTCCTCAAGCTGCTTCAAGCTGTCTTCTTGCAATTCTTGTTCGTAATTATGCAGGAGTTCGATGGTTTCGCGAAGAGGCTCAAACATTCCATCAGTTGCCTAGAAAACAACAAATGATGAGGGTTCGACTTTTTTGTTGCTTCGTTTTTTGTAGTTGTTTTCAGAGTAGAGCCCCGAAACCATTTCATAAACGCTTGTAAAAACTACCCTTAATTCAAATATGTAATATATATTTTTGAACAACATTTACAGTTTAAAAAAAATCGATAAACAACTATTTAAAAGTTAAATGAGAAGTTTATTGACACTGTAAAAGTGATTAAAAAAAAATTACAAATTATTTTACAATACGCAATTAAAGCAGAACTACTTTATAAAAAGTTGAGTATTCAAAATCGAAATGCTAAAATAGGATAAATTCTTTTACTTCTTTACGGTCACGGACAGCAACCAATTTTCCCATGACTCGAACAAGAGCGTCATAATTGTTAACTTCCTCCTGTAGTCCAGACTCCACCTCCTCGATAAACTCCTCCAGTTCTTGCAAGCTGAGTGCAAATTTAATTCTTACACTTTTACTGGTACAAGTGCTCAGCATAGAAATTACCACTCAAGCGTTGACCATATTTTTTACGCTTAAGCCTTGAGAGAAGTAAAAAAAACAATGAAAAAAAAAAACCCGCCGACGCTCGTAGAGGAAACAGCCTTTTATGATGCCGTGCTTTACTTGAAAATCACCTTTCAACGACATGCTTCAACAGATATTCTTTAAACATGTAACTCCATTTCTTAATGATATTTAACAGTGAATGGCGGAACGGTTGAATGTCGACACGGAACCAGGATGAAAAAATCTGAAAATTGTTACTACTCTTAGAAAAACAAAAGAACGACTTAAATAGCTGATTCTGAACTGTAAAATAAAAAAAAATAAAAAATTCAGACACTTGCTAGATATGATCGATAGATTTTAAGCGATTGCCAATCAAGTATTTTTATGAGAACGTTTGTACAAATTGAATAAAGTATACAACAATTGTACAAATTGTTTTGCCAAAACCAACTAATCAGAAACAAACTGTGAATATAAGAGAAATTTAGATTACTTTAAAATCCGGCAGTTTCGAAACTTCTTTGTATAGAGCTTCATAGGAGTCGATTTGGGATCGAAATTGCTCCAAAGTAGGAGGAGATTCAGTAACTCCGGATTCGGCGTGCGCTTCGATTTCCTCTGCGGTCAGCACGTGATTGTAAAGCAGAAACTGACGCATGAACTCCTTCCGATCATCAACCCACAAGTAAGCGTACCTTTAAGTTGCAACTTATAAATAGTTTGATCTTGTACATTTGATCCTATTTCATTAAAAAAACGAATTCTAGTTAAGAGATGTCGAAACATAATTAAACATTAGTTGTTCTGAAGAGTAAATAAATGACTATTCCAGCACAAAAATTTAGTTTTTTACTGATACAGATTTCTAAATCAAAAAAGAAGTCTTGTTTTATTGCTAAAAGAATCAATAAAAATACATTTAAACAGAGAGGATTGAATTTTAAATAAAAAAATCGAGAATGAGAAGGCAGGGTACTATTAGTTTTTAACACACACAACAAAATTGTTATGAAAGTAGTAGGTTCAGATTTCGAACTATCTTTCAATATTTGAGGTTTTTTATATTTCAATGAATAAATCAATCAAATTTACGGTTTACAATTAAAAACAAGCATCAAGCGCAAGAAAGACAAGGAGCTCATAGCCGAAAAATTACCATTAGAAATCCTAGCCTGTTAAACAAATGTGCATAAAAAAAAGTGCAGATGTTAAATATAAACTTATTTGTGGGAATACATACTTGTCGAATGTTTCTCTGAATTCATTTGCGCTCTCAATGACACACTGAGTGCGGTCCACTATTTCACTCCTCATATTTGTGAGTTGAAGCATTCCTTCGATGTCGTTGATATAATGGGGCTGGTCAATGTGAGAGGCGACCCTATCCATTAAACTCCCCATCTGCAACATGAACATCATCACGTATGGTAACATAAAAAATTTAACTTTTTTATATAAGGAAATCAAAAAAGCTAAACAAAGGTAAAAACTGATCTCCTGAATAAAAACTTATCACCTGAATAAGTGGCAATACGGATTTTTTAATAGCACGATTATTGGTTGATTTTTCTTCCTTTTTTATCCTATCAGCATCCCAGATATTTTTTAGCTTACATAAAAAAATTATTTTGAAGTCTTGTTTTTATAAATTATTATCATGGAACCAATTTTCAACAACTTAAAGTTTCATTTAAACTAAGATCATCTATTAATCTAGAAGGACATTGTTTTTTCAAATAGCAACAAAGTGAAAGTTTTAAACCAGAAACATAAAAAAACAGTTCCTCTAAATCAGGGGTTCCCAACCCGGGGCCAATGGCCCCCCTTGGGGGCCACAGGACGTTATCTGGGGGGCCACAAGCATGGCCTACTTAAAACACGGCCTTGTATGTCACATTTTGCAATCGATTTCTAAGAGGCCTAAAATGAAAATGCTGTACTGCAGCAAAATACACTCAATATCATTTGCTCTGGCTAGTGCCCTAATAGTGTCATGTTTATCAAATTCTAGTTTGAACAACGACAGACAGAATAAATAATTTAAATATATAAATTATACAAGAGAAATCGTTTTTTAAGTAATTTAGTGTTGATCATTATATTGTAGAGTATAATGACATCACAATACTCGTATGCTATAACCTTGCCTCGTGTACTCTTACAGTTCAGTCACTAATTGTCATCCTAATAAAAGGCAGTTGTTTGAGCTTGAAGTTTTAGCAGTTATAGTTAGAAGAACGTTACAATATTATACTAACGCACTTAGTGTAAATATCTTTCTGCATAGTAGGCTATGCATTTTTTGTTTTTGGTTTTGAGTGCTGTGGGCTAGTGCGTTACAGTACAAGTTGTAGGTGGATAAATTTAGTTTGCTATTCTGTATGGAGGTTAGCCAAATATAGTAAGTTTTAAACATTGAATTTGTAATTAGAGGCAATTGTTGTATTTTCCACTGTCTTACTTTAAAAAAACACTTACTTCCAACACTTACTTCTAACTTACTTACTTCCAACACTTTTTTAATGAGATATATTAGCTATAGGAGCTTTAGAAAAAGTAGCGCAAGCAGCGTAAAAAAAAGTACCATTATTACATTTGAAGAAGTTCGTTAGTGTAAAGTTTGTTCTTGACAGATCGCAGGTTATCATCGATAGGTTAGATCTAAAATTGTTTCGAAATTTCTTCTTTGCAGTACGTGTTTTTCTTTGTTGACGCAATAATTTTTAAAGATGTATGAAGTATTTATTATTTGTTATTAGAGCAATCATGGTTAATAAATGTGTGATTTACAGCTGTAAATCGGATATAAAAGTAATGCAAATTCTATTCCATCTTTTCACTTTGCTGGCAAAATGGACTAAATTTGTCAATCGTTTGGATTGGTCACCTACAAGTAATTCAGTCATATGTGCAAATCATTTTGATCAAAAATTTATTCTAAATGGGAAAAAAAAAAGTTAAATTGGAAATTAAACCCAGTATCAACCATTTACATGAAAGTGTACTTTCAAAACCATCTTCCCGGTCTACGTTTACAGGTTTCAGAAAGTCTCCTAAACCTCGTATTTACCAACCAGACCAGGTGGACTGTTTTGTGGAAAATGATAAAATACACAACATTGAGGATATAACAGAGAAACATTGCCTTTCTGGTTACATTTTAATACCATTTTCAATTCTCAAAAATTTTGTTGCTTTTGGTTTTGTCACAGACGCTTTGCTGCAGCAGTACTGTTGCAATAACATCCGTACAGGTGCTGAAACTGTTTTAAATACCTACTGCACCAATGTTTTGTTTATGTGTGCCTACCATATTGATTGGGGCCGAAAGTGAGCGAATAACATCAAACATTTTCTAAAATAATAAACAAAAAATTGAAAATAGCAAGATAAGAAAAAATGTTATAAGTACTTTTAAAAAGCGACAACAGTCAAAGTATTGAATTATTTGTCAATTTCTGGATTGACCGTAGTTTAAAACCTTGATATGCAACTGTTTAGAATGCTCAGTTGAGTTAAATGAATTCATTGTTTTGCAGCAATTTATTACATTACGTTGTACGTACATATTGCAAAAACTTAAAATATACATGTATAGCATAGCTCGCATTAGCATGTGCTTTAAAATGTAATCCTTTGAGATTTTTAACAGATAATTCATATTGACTTTTCAATATTTTCAATTTTGTTTAAATAATATTTATTGTAATATAGCATTACAATTGTGATCATTATTTCACAAAAATTTGTTTATGTGTCAAAATCTCCCAACTCTAATGATATTGAGTGTATTTTGCTGCAGCACAGCATTTTCAATTTAGGCCTCTTAGAAATCAATGGCAAAATGTGACATATAAGGCCGTGTTTTAAGTAGGCCATGCCACAAGTAGGCTGGAAGTATAGGGCTACCATACGTCCTCTTTTAAGAGAATTTATCCTCTTTTTTAAAAAAATGAATGTCCTCTTTTGTTTAACGGTTTAGCAATTTATATTTACAGGCACCTTAAGTCTTTTTTTCTGTTGCAATGTCTAAAATTCGCAAATGGAACGACAGCTACGTCTCATTTGGTTTCACAAAAGTTATCCGAAATGGCCAGGATTATGCGCAATGTCTTCACTGCTCGGTCGTGATGGCAAATGCTTCATTACGCCCCTCAAAACTCAAAAACCATCGCGACAAAAAGCATCCCCAAAAAAGAAATGAAAATATCGATACTCTCTCTGCCAAACGAGTGCGATACGACCAGGAAGGAACACTACCCCGTTTGGGATTTTCTCCAGAAGAAAAACCAGCCCTTCAGTGCAGCTACGAGGTGGCATATCAAATTGCGAAGTGCAAGAAGCCGCACACTATCGCTGAGGAACTTATCAAGCCATGTGCTGAGAAAATGGTCGAAATAATGATTGGGCCAGGAGAGAAAAAGAAAATCCAACAACTTTCGATGTCGAACAATACTATTCGCCGCCGGATTGACGACATGGCTACCGACGTGTGCCAACAAGTTTGCTCTGAAATCAAGCAAAGCATGCTCCAGGCAAGCCTACAACTAGATGAATCTACCGACACCACTCTTGAATGCCATTTGATCGCGTTTGCTCGATACGAGAAAAATAAAAAGATGAAGGAAGAGTTCCTCTTTTGCAATACTTTGTCAGCTACAACAACTGCTGCTGACATCAAAGTTATTGTGGACTCTTTCTTTGAAACAAATGAGCTCAGTTGGCAAAATTTCAAGCATATTTGTACTGACGGCGCCCCAGCCATGATTGGAATCAGAGGAGGATTTGTTACCCTTGTGAAGAATGAATGGCCTCATGTGACCTCCTCGCACTGCTCATTACACCGATATGCTTTAGCATTGAAGACTCTACCGCCGCAGTTGATGGAAGTTATGGACGTTTCCGTCAAAGTGATTAACTTCATCCGTTCGCGTGGAAAAAATCACCGGCTTTTCCAAGTTTTGGCCAAAGAAATGGGAGCAAAACATATGGGACTCTTGCTTTATACCAAAGTCCGTTGGCTGTCAAGAGGCAGTTGCCTTCATCGGTTGTATGAACTCAGAAATGAGGTTGAAGCTTTTCTTCAAGAAAGCGAATCTACTGTCCATGTACAATTTCACAGTGAAGAGTTCATGATGATGCTCGCGTACCTTGCAGATGTATTTGGCCATTTCAACGAAGCGAACTTGTCCTTGCAAGGACGCGAAGTAACCGTCAGCGATGTTAAAGATAAGCTGGCTGGACTATGTGCGCGAATGGGAGTCTGGCAGGCACGATTAAAGGCAGGCTTCACTATCTCTTTCCCTCTCTTGCATAAGCACTTGGAAATGAACAAGGTTGAATTGCCAAATAACATCAAAACTTGCATTATAAAGCATCTGGAAATCGTTTGTGCTGAATTTCAATCTTATTTCAGTGACACACCTTTGTCCGTTTCCTGGCATGTGCCACCCATTCAACACCAAGGTTAACCCTATGGCCGAAGAAGCCGAGGAGTTAGCTGAGTTCAAAGTTTCAAACGCCATGAAGCAGGCATTTAGCAAGAAATCCGATCTTTCCAGCTTTTGGTTGTCTCTTCATGATTCTTATCCGATCCTCAGCAAAAAGGCTTCTGTAATGTTTGTTCAGTTTGCTACAACCTATCTTTGCGAAGCTGGTTTTTCTGATTTGGTGACCATCAAAACAAAATCCAGAAATCGCCTTGATGCATGCAATGACATTCGCCTGGCTCAGTCCAAGACGGAGCCCAACATCAAAGGTCTCATCAAACGAGGACAAGAACAAACTTCGCACTGAAAGCGTTAGTAAAACTGACTTTGATTTTTACTTCTTTGACGTTTCTTTCACTTTTGCTTTTGTATTTGACTTTTCTTATTAATATTACACTTCACCAATAAAGTATGCAATGAATACGCGCACACGGGCTGACCACAATAACGTGCTACTCAATTTCACTACTATTCGCCGGTGTACCTTCATTTTCATTCATATTTCTTTCAAACCTATATCTAAAATTCGAAGTGCGTAGTAAATCGATCGCTTCTCTTCCGGAAAATATCGCTGCAAAACCTCACACTTATTAGCCTACGAATGACATACAGACAGAGAATTTTTTGCTAAGCAGGGGGCCACGAGTGTTGAGAGCTTTTAAAAGGGGGCCACAAACAATAAAAGGTTGGGAACCACTGCTCTAAATCAATATCATAAATTCATTACGCCGTATATATCTGTGACAATAGACTCCACAAGATCGCAAAAACCATCTCTCATTTCCGGATCAAGAGGAGGATCAAAAACAACATCCGGAGCGTTGAGAAGCAATTGACACTCAAGCAGAGGAGGAGGATGTTGACTGTTGTCTGGAATTTAAGAAGTTCGACTTAAATATATTTTCTTCCTTTAAAAAGATCAATTAAAACTTTGACGAAATAATGTCAAAGGTTGAAACATACTGTAGCATTTGATCATATCATGTCTAGAATCTTGACCTAAAGTCAAATAGAAAATAGCAGCGGGCACAACGTCTTGTCGGCAGCGTGGCCGAGTGTTTAGAGTGCCGTGTTGATGGCGAACGCGATTGACACAATTACGCTTTAAAGCCTATTCGCTTCGTTCTGTTACGTCCTTGGGAAAGACACTTTACAACTGCTTTCGCTGCTTAATGGTCTTAATACGCAGTTCTACATTTTAATCATATCTTTTTAACTAAAAAGCAAAACAAAGAACTTCAAGTGGACAGCAATCTCTTGGTATCTCCGAGAGCAGGTCAGAGTAATCGCTTGAGGGCTGCCCTATAAGTATAACGCCTCCGACGGTTTTTCGCGAGTAAAGAGGATAAATAGCGATAACCCACTATGCGTTAATTATTGATCATAATTTGAACTCTTTTTTAACTGGCAATATTATTATCCAAGCAATTACCAGTGTTCATAACAAGATAGTTGAGTGAGCAGTAAACAGCGTTGTAAATTCCGTCTTTAACAGCTTCGTCCACATAATTTAAATAAGCTTTCCATTCGTCACTGTTCGGATTAGCGCGCAAGAAGTCGCAATTTTCCTAAATTAAATACTTGATGTTAGATGTTGTGTAAACAAATTGACTTTAAGCTATTATTTTAGCAATTGAAACCTTATTACTGTAGTTTTTAATTAACTACTACTTCTAGGTTTTGATGTAGCTTACATTTTTAGGCTTATTACTAGTTCTAACAGTTTTCTAAATAATTTTCTAATAATTTTCTAAACAGTTTTTTAAATAAGAGAAATATATAAGCAAAAAATTATCATTTTAACATCAAAATGGCTAATACACTTTTTTCTTTCAAATTTTGGTACCGGTGTTCATTAAAATTCAAATTCAATATATTTAATTGCACTTATATTTTAAAAATCAATTCAAAAATTATTTTTAAAAAAATCAGATCTATTAGCAACTACAGCCGCGATTCCAAACTCGTGGCAATAGATTATTGCATTGAAAAAAAAACACAACCTTGACAAGTTTAAGAATTTCCTCTCCGTCTTTGTTGATAGCCACGTATCGCTTTCCTAGTTTGTCTTCACGATCCTCCAGATTCAAGAGGATGTCTTTTTTATCATCTTTTCTCGAGTAAAGAGGAATTTCAGACCACTAATGAAATATATTAAAGATATACATATATATACAAAAATTATTTTAACACTGTTGGAAAATCAGTTCTTCTAAAGTGCTCGATAACAAAGATAGGGCTTGAATTAAAATTAACAATGGCGAAATCAGGGAAATTAACCTTTTATTTCCGTGATTTTGCCATTGTTCAAAAATTATTTTATAAGTTTTTGCTCAGTGCAATGTGAAGCGGTACAATAATAGAAGACACTGAAGGGCACTTTCTCCTGCTTGGCGGTTTTGGCAAGCAATTCTAAATTTCAGTCATATTTCCATTCTAAAACTAGAAAACCAAAATAAAAAAAAGTACACAGCCTATAATTTATTTCTTTAGACAAGCAACAAAGACTCCAAAACCACAAAAATTATACTGCTTTCTTATACGTAGAACTAGAGAATTGTTTTGGTTATTGTACAATGATTTCGAATAAAAAAACTTTTCCAAGCTGTTCTAGACGAAAAAATGACGTAATTGTATCAATGTTAGTAAACAATCGATTTGCCAAACTCGTCCAGAGAAATTAACGCCTCAAACATCTCTTGAATTATTTCGATCGAAAACTCATAAAAAGCAAGCAAAAAAAAAAAAGCAAGTAAAAATGTGGAAAAAATATCGCTTTCAAGTTGATGCTTTGAGCACGCGAAAAAGTGGAACGTTATAAACCGCGCTTTCGATTAGCTTGTTTACAAAAGATTTGCAAATGACCTTGTTCATTATTCGCTTCATAGTTTCGATATTGTCTTTCGATTTCTGTACTCTGGACTCTAAATCCTGCACAGCCGAACGGCAATTCTGTATGTACTCCCAAGTATCTGTAAGGTAATGCCAAATTACTCTAAAAATTAGGTCAAACAAATTGTTTAAAGGCCCTTAAAAATAACAGTTCATCAGATGTTTGGGGCCAACCGGTACCTGGATGGGTCCAACAAATTGCTTTGTGACTACGTAAATTGATATATTTTAAAAGAAGTTTTTGAACTTTAGATTTTAAGAAAAACATAGCAAGACATTTTGTCAGCCTACATTTATTATTATTATAAATATTATTATTTATTTTGCGATAAATATGCATAAAGCTACGTGCGAAATACTGAAACAACTGACAGATGATATATGCAAAAATATCATTCGCTATAATGTCGTCTTGATTAATGTACTAGTGACATGCAACTGGTAAGACTGACTTAATTTAAATTTAAACGCTTTCATTTAGAACAAACGCTCTTACGATCTCCATTCCATGTTCGCCTTCCGCTTTCTGCTTCTTCCAGCAATTGATCGATTTCTCGTAAGTTTGGAAGAATCAGTGGCTTTTCAACGTCCAATACGACGTCACGAATCTACAGGATAAACAGAGATATCGATTTCATTTTACAAAAAAAAAGCAAGCCAACTAGTTTTTTATATAAAAGTTTTAAAACTAAAACACCAACTACCTTGTTGTATAGCGCTGAAGTAATTTCAAGATTGGCGTGAAACCTCCATAAAGTCTCGTTCTTTTGATAGATGTCAACAGCGTTGGCTGGAATCGAACCGGCACCGAGTGAGCTTAAATATTTCACTTCCCTCAAAACAGATGCAAGCTGAAAATTACGTTCGTATTTGGTTAAATATGAACTTGATCGGCAGCAGGCTAAGCCCAGCAGACTTAGATAGAACCAGATCACATCTGTTATAGATTTCATATAATTTTAGTTTGGCGCACCATGGTTATAAAAGAACAAGCTCATCTAATTCCATTTTTCAAGCGCTACTATGCCTCGCTAAATACTTTCAAACCAAGCAAAAAATGACGCAAAAGTTGTTAATAAAAAACCTAATTGGTATAGCAATAGTGAAAAATTTAGTTTTGCGTCAAATTATCTAAATGCAATATATTAAAGCGAAAGAATGTGTGTTTACGTTTTACAAACAGGATTTAGTTTACTTTACCAAATTATTCGGAAGTTCAGTTTCAGTTTTTTTCATCTTTTAAAACGTGTTGTTGTGGTGATTTTAGAAAAGTTCGATATAACAATGTTTTGAGACATTTATTTGGCATGACTATACAAATATTTCTAAATCTATTTTGAAACGAAATTGAAAGTTAGTCTGCTCATAAATAAGAAGGACAGTATTTTCTGTGATCAAAACCGCATAAGCATTTCAAAGACCTGAAACAAACTCGGTATAATTTAGCTCTTAAAGATTGCAATCGTTTCAAAAGCGTCTTAGAAAATCACAAGAAAACGAACAAAAACAGCCACAAGAAGCACAAATTTGAACACCTTTGGATTAAAGTTGACGCAAATTTGTCTCGTGTCCGGCTCCCGGTCAATAAGAGGCTGATCGAGATTAAAGTTCTCGACTTCGTCAGCTTTCGCTTTCCATGCAGTGTAGGTTTGGTCTTCATGTCTGAAGGTTGTGAAGTTGAGTAAACAGAAAAAAAACTAATGAAAACACTTACTCTTTTAGAAGCTTCATCATTTCGTCATACTTCTCGAAGATTCGCTTTGCTTCCTCTGATTGAAGTATTCTGCAATAAAATAAACAAAGATCGCCGTTAGTTGATTCTTGGTTAAACCAGTTCAATCATTCCGGAGATTGACTCGTTTGTTAAATCGAGTACCAGATAGACGCTATTTAGATTTTTACTTTACTGTTATAATAATGCTACCATCAACTAATTGTTTACCTCGGTGTCTATCAAAAATTTGCTTTGCAATACACATAGGCCTGTTGGCCTGGCAACTGCCTGGCAACTGCAAGTTGACTCAGTCCGTTAAAGCATTGTACTAATAACGCAAAAGGTTGCACATTCGAGGCATTGATATTTCAACAAGCTTTACAATAAAAACCTGTTTTAACACGGGGTCAAGGCATTTAAGTCAAAATAAGAATTTAGTTGTATAAAGTACTTAATTGTAGCTAAAATGACAAAGGTAAAGCCATTTCAATTTTATGATATCTTCACGACACTCCGATATTTAACTTTACTTTTGATTCGCAAATACACATAAATCTGATTAAATTCAATCTGTTTTTAAAAAAGTTTAAAGTAAATTTAAAAGGATTTTAAACAAATAATTGCAACTCATTGTCAAACAACAGATTCTTGTAAGTTTGTTTTGTTGAAAATGTTTCAAAATTTACCAACATCTGTCGGTAGCGCATTTCGATAAAACGTCGGGTCGTAAAACGATGGCTCATGTGCCGTTCTGGTCTGTCTGGACAGTTCTAAAGAGAAACCTTTAGGCTAAGTGTAATTCCGAAACAGAGAATTTCCACTGAAAACTTGTTTTCTTTTAAAGTTAGACTTTGGCAGCGCTGTTTTAAGCGATAGTCGATTCCATCTTGATGCTCAGAAGTCTACTTTCAAAAATCATTAGGTTCAAATCGGATAAGAAAAATAGAATTGATATAATCTTTAACATGAGCATATTCGTAAACTTTCGCAAACGAGCCTATTTTCGTCCGATATACAGCAAACAAAGCAACACGTTTTTATGTATTTAGTTTAACCTTTTATTTTAACCTTTTAACCACTTCTGCCTTGTATTTTTTCTCTTTTCTTTCCTCTTTCTGTTTTTCACACACCCTTATAATGAGGTGGAATAACATTGCAATGGGTCGCACTTTTTATTGTTAATTAACAAGTCACCAGGTCAACTAGTTTTGTTATTTCTTCGTTTTTCCCATCCCGTCTTTACTTTTTAAGCAACTCACAAACATTTTAATATTTTGTTGTATTTTAATCATGTGGCGGAACAAATACAAAAGAAAACTGAACTGAACTGTTGTATCATTTCTTTCTTATTTCTTCCGTGTAATCTTAAATTCTTGAATTGAATTGCCATCTGATCATACAGTATTGAATAAACATTTTTAAAAACAATTTTGAGCAGTAACAAACTGTCAAAAAGAAACAACAGCAACTTATCTCCTTTTCTAAGGTTGTGTTGTTGAAAATGTTTTAAATCGTTTCAAACATCGGCCGGTTAGCTCAGTTGGTTAGAGCGTCGTGCTAATAACGCGAATATCGCGGGTTCGAGCCCCGTACTGGCCAGTATTGCCTTGATAGCTCAGTTGGGAGAGCGTTAGACTGAAGATCTAAAGGTCCCTGGTTCAATCCCGGGTCAAGGCATTTTGACCAAAACTTTAATAATTTGTTTTGTAAGTTAAGTAACTTTTTTCAGTGTATTATGTCACTTACGCACAAAATTGATTGCTTTCAAAGTTTAACAAAGGGACTTTAAGCAATAATAAAACGATAAAAATCAATTAATTGCAATTTTTCGTTGTTTGAAAGGGTATCCACTCCAGCCCAGACACAAACAGGACTGGGGCTGAAAATTTATTCTTTTACTACCCCAGGCTGCTGTGCTGCCCGAATCCGATGCTGGCAGTGATGTTGTTGAGTCACATCGAGTTTCGTCATCCGAAACCGTCAGAACTCGTGCTTCATGTGGTGCCTGATGTGTGGAGCATGTTATTAGGACGTGGTCTACCATTCGTTTAACGGCGCCGCCCTCGCAATTCGGTGAAGGAGCGAGACCCCATTTGTGCTTGGACGAATGGAATTGTCCAATACCAGTCCGCAGGCGGTTGAGCTTAACCCAAGCTGTTCGAGGCAAGCTCATTCCAACAAGCCTGGCACTGGTCCTGTGTATGAAAACACGGAGCTTGAATGTATTCTCGCAGTAGCTTCTCCGCGTTGCATCTGTAATTCCTCCACTGATAAGCGCGGATGCCAAGTCCGGCAAGGTTATTTAATAGATTTCGCGCAACTGGCACAAACGGGCATCTAGATCTTAGTCTCTCTTGGCGAACATCTGAGGACTCATTTAAAAGACCATACAACAAATGGTCAGGGTCCAGGGATTCACGGTAAGCCAAGGAGAGTGTCGCTCCTAGTCGGCAAAGCTCAGCTGGCTGGATGCCTGAAAGTACGGATAAATGGCCCGTTGGAGTATGACGCAGGCATCCAGTGAATATGCGCAAGACGTCATTCAAAACACTGTCTATGAGGCGAGTGTGAGCGCTGCGACACCAGACTTGTCAGCAGTTCAGACATACGGCAGCTGTGCGCAGTTTTTAGCACCAGCACTCCATCCTGAGCCTACAAGTTGCCTCAGCAGTGTGACGCGGGAAGATAGTTTTTTGCGCAATGCCAAAAGATGATGACGAAACGTGAGCAATCTGGATAGTTTTACCCCAAGATAAGTAGGGGTTGGACAGAACGGTAAAAGTCTATTGTTGTTGTAGACTTTTAGCTCACGTTTGGCCTTTTGGTTATTTTAATGAAAAGCTGACATCACGTCCTAGTGTGACTGAGCTTCAACCTTCAAGTCTGGAGATACGCTGAAAGTGTAGACATGTCTTAATTGAAAGTCCCCTCCGAGTCTTGGTATCATCTCTACTCGTATAACAATCAACATCCATGCACAACCACTTAATCTCCGATATTGGTGGAAATCGATCCAAAAGCGTATACCTTACTCGCTTGTGGACAAACGTGGCAAGGCCATGCTTCCTGCTTAAAGAAAACCAAGTTAGTTGGAAGATTGGAAGTACTAGCTTCTCTGCATTAGTATATGGGTCTCCTGCAGTAGGATGACGAGTGCCTCAAACTGCAGAGCTAGATAACAAAAAACGTTCATGCTGCTTGCAGTGAGGTCTTCGATGTTCAGCTGGAGAACACCGGATCTTCGAAACTTCTTGGCAAAGTGCCCTGAAAAAGGCATTTTTTTCTAGACATTGCTCCGTCCTGAGAAGGACGTTTGCCGATTAGCATACCCTCGCTGAACATCAGAAGGGGTAGATACCCTTCCGTTTTGACAGGTTTGATTTCGGTCTGTCATGTTTTAACAGCAATAACAGACTTACTCACGATCCAGGCTCCAAGAAAGCAATTGTCATCTGGCTGAACTAATAATTGCAATTAATTCTCTAACAACAGACTTCTTTCATCAATTCGGAATAAAAAGTAGAGTCAATAGATTTTGAAATATTGTTTTATTCAGGACGTTTCGGAAGTATAATTCATTTCATCATCAACTGCGTCAAACTGGTAACATTATCAACTGCCTTAAACTGGTAAACTGGTACTTTTTACTTTTTATTCTGAAACTATTTAAGCGTTCCAAATTTTATACTTCGAGTTTCGTCGGTTCGGTTGTTGAATATGTTTTAAAGCGTTTCGAACATACGCGTGTTGGCTCAGTTGGTTAGAGCGTCGTGCTAATAACGCAAATATTGAGGGTTCAAGCCTCGTACTTGCCAGTATTGCCTTGATAGCTCAGTGGGAAGAGCGTTAGACTGAAGATCTAAAGATCCCTAGTTCAATCCTGGGTCAAGGCATTTTAGTCTAAACCTAAAAATTTATTACTTTTTATCTAAGCCTAAAAGTTGTGAGAGCGTTAAACTTCTTCTTCTTCTTTTGGCCTTTCCCTTCAATCTGAGGTATAGCCACAGAGTATCATCTTTCTCCAAGCAGTCCTATCTTCAACCTCTGTCTCCTTCGCACCAACTTCCCCCATATCTTCTTTCACTATATTTAAAAATCTTCTTTTTAATCTCCCTCTTTTCCTCTTTCCCGGTAACTCCATTTCCATCATCTTTCTTCCTACATAGTCTTGTTACATAGTCTCTCCTCATTTTTCTTCCCACATAGTCTCTCTTCATGACATGTCCATACCACCTCAGCCTGCCCTTTTTCATCTTCATTCCTAACCGTTCTAACTCTTCATTCCGAACTGAACTGTAGTATCATTTCTTTCTTATTTCTTCCGTGTAATCTTAAATTCTTGAATTGAATTGCCATCTGATCAGTATTGAATAAACATTTTTAAAAACAATTTTGAGCAGTAACAAACTGTCAAAAAGAAATAACAGCAACTTATCTCCTTTTCTAAGGTTGTGTTGTTGAAAATGTTTTAAAGCGTTTCAAACATCGGCCGGTTAGCTCAGTTGGTTAGAGCATCGTGCTAATAACGCGAATGTCGCGGGTTCAAGCCCCGTACTGGCCAGTATTGCCTTGATAGCTCAGTTGGGAGAGCGTTAGACTGAAGATCTAAAGGTCCCTGGTTCAATCCCGGGTCAAGGCATTTTGACTAACTTTAATAATTTATTTTACAGCCTCATTTCAAACCAGCTAAATTACTTCTACATACTAATACTGCCAATAAAGCGTTTTAAACATCGGCTGGTGAGCTGAGTTGGTTAGAGCGTGGCGTTAATAACGCTAATCTCGCGGGTTCCAGCCCCTTACTTGCCAGTATGGTCTTGATATCTCAGCGAGAGCTTTAAACTGAAGATCTTGAGGTCTATAGTTCAAACCCGGGTCAAAGCGTTTTAGTCTAACCCTAAAAAGTTATTTTGTAACCTTTTTGAATTGACGATTCATTTTATCTTGACCACTAAATGTTTACGCAACGTGAATTAACTGTACACATTACAACTCTTCTTTTATCACATTCTATATAACTTTCTTTCATTTTTTTCGTAAACAGTGCACATTACAACTCTTTTTTTATCAAACTCTACATAACTTTCTTTTATTTTTTCGAGGTCAGTTGCATTTAAACCCAAACTCGAATACATTCCGCAGCAAACCCAAGTAGGAAAAACCGCAGTATAGATGGTAAACTTGATCTACACGATTACGGTTCAAAACCTACTTTTGTCATTTAGAAAGACCTTGATAGATCAGTTGGAAGAGCGTCAGATTGAAGATCAAAAGTTTTCTAGTTCAATCCTAGGTTAAAGCATTACAGTCAAAGGCTGAAAATAATGTGAAGCATTTTTTGAACTGACAGTTTATTCTATTTCAATCCAATAATTTTTATATAGCGCAAAAATTAACTTAAATTTTCGAAAAAAATTTCTTTTTTGACATGTATTAATAAATAGCACAATAACACAACTCGTTGTTTATCAGGCTTTATATAATTTTCTTGAAGTTTTTTCGAAGACAATCGTATTTAAATGCAAACTCGACCACATTGTTACTGACTTTAGTTCAAATCAAACTTAAGCAATCGTGAAACAAAACAAGAAAATATCTTGTCAATCTTTTTCAGACTTCTTGGTCAGTTCGGGTTACCGAAAATGTTTTAAAGCGTTCACTACATCGGCCGGTTAACTCAGTTGGTTAGAGCGTCGTGCTAATAACGCGAATGTCGCGGGTTCGAGCCCCGTACTGGCCAGTAATGCCTTGATAGCTCAGTTGGGAGAGCGTTAGACTGAAGATCTAAAGGTCCCTGGTTCAATCCCGGGTTAAGGCGTTTTGACCAAAACTTTAATAATTTATTTTTAAATAAGTTTATGTGTAGCGCAGTTTGAACTAATATTTCATTACATCTGGATGCTTTTATTTTCACAACTCTCTTCAAAAACTAATTTACTGCTCGGTTTATAAAATGAGCATGAACATTTTCAAACAAGCCAATTTTTGTTTCATACTTTACAACTTCTTTGTCTTGCACTTAATATAACTTCACTCTACTTTCTTCAGTTCTTATGTCCTCTAATGCACGCAAGTGATTGCTTTGGATCAAAGTTTGACATATGGAACTTAAAGCAATAATCAAACGATAAAGATAAATTAATTGCAATTATTCTTCAAATGACAGACTTCTTTCATCAACTTGTACAAAGTCTTCTCAAAGGAAATCAAAATGTAACCGATCAAATATAATTTCAACGAGTTTAATAGGAACAGTAAAATAAGCAAAACTAAAACAAAATGACAAAGACGATTATTATGCTACAGGCCTGTTTCGGTCTTATGGACTTCATCAGGCATAAACTATCGTAGCCTCTGAGGCGAATGGCAGCACGAAAAATAAAGATCAAGAATTCCTTGAAGTAACTCTTTTGGAAATAGGAATTTTAACTAAGATTCTACAATTCCAAGCTTAAATGTGAAAAGTGAACATTAAAAAAGCACCAATCAGAAAAAGAGTTAAAAAGTTGAATTTCGGACTTCATCGAATCATTTGGAATAAATTACATCGAAAAGAATCTTCAAGCAACATCGAAAAGGTTAAATAAAATTTGAATTTCAGACTTTGTCGAAAAGATTCAAGCCAATACAAATTTTATTCAACCTTTTCGATAAGACCGAAACAGGCCTGTAGCATAATAATCGTCTTTGACATTTTGTTTTAGTTTTGCTTATTTTACTGTTCCTATTAAACTCGTTGAAATTACATCTGATTGGTTACATTGTGATCTCCTCTGAGAATACTTTGTACTTGTTGAGAATTGATTTTTCATATGTTGTATCTGGTTCGCCTTGAATCCCTTTTAAATGTTTTTTCACATTAAATGTGTTGATTTACTGTAGTTATAGTAGCGTTTCTTGATTCTTAGTAAATTCTTTTATCAGTTCGGATTGTTGAATATGTTTCAAAGCGTTGAAAATGTCTGCAGATTAGCTCAGTTGGTTAGAGCGTTGTGCTAATAACGTGAATGCCGCGGGTTCGAGCCCCGTACTGGCCAGTAATGCCTTGATAGCTCAGTTGGGAGAGCGTTAGACTGAAGATCTAAAGGTTCCTTGTTCAATCCCGGATCAAGGCATTTTAGTTAAAGCTTGAAACCTTTTTTGAACTGACGATTTTGTTTCTCTCGATCCTTTAATGTGTTACACGAGGCTAATATTAATTTTGGTTTCAAAAAAACTTTCGAAGTCCATATTATAACTGTGCGGGAGCCGTTGGAAGCAAATTTACAAACAATGATTATCGCAATTAACTCACAATAGCATATTTCCTAATAACAAAAATCTTTTTGTTGTTCTTTTGGGGTGAAACATGGATAATGAAGCTTTGTAATTCTAAAAATGCAGTATCTTGAACATTCTTTATTTGTCTTTTTTAATATACATGTATAGAAAGAAGTAATACTATATCAGAATCTTTATATGTGATTTCATTTTATTCGTGATCTAGGGCAAACGTGTGTGTAATAGTGATATTGAAAGCTTGAAACTTCGTCGTATTTATCTGTTCGTTGCGAAATTGGTTGCGTAATAATATAAAATTTCATCAAAACATATTGTGTGGATCCAGATTTGGCGAATAGAGGAAGCTTAGTCTAATTTTGAAAATTGAAACAGTGCGGCGGCTAACTGCGAATCTTTAAAAATAAATAAAATTTTGAAGACCAAGAAGATGTTTTTTTAAACCCCGCTAAGGACAGAGACACTCGAAGTCGAAGGCGTGTTAACACTATGTTAAACTGAAAATCTAAAGTTTTTCGTTCAATCCTGGGTCAAAATAATTGTATCGAAAATTTTTTTTATTGGACATAATTAACGTTGTTTCAGCTCACAATTCATTTCATTGGAGTGTCATGTTAGCTCTACGATCCTCCATCAAATTTAATTTACAGGTCAATTTTAGGCATTTTTGTCAAAGCCTAAGCAATTATTTTTAAATATTTTCAAACAAACTAATTTTTAGTAAGAATGGTCAAGTCAATCAACAAGCAAGTGCCGACAGACCTGTTTCGTCCTTATTAGGACTCGTCAGGACACTACAGCTTGTTGTTGTTTTCATTGTTTTCATTAAACTAATTTTTGTTCCATACTGTACAATAAGCAAAATAATTTGTTTGTGGTACACTTGACATAATTTCACGTTACTTTTTTCATTGCGTTGGGCACTTATGCTCCCAATTGATTGCTTTCAATCAAAGTTTGACAAATGGAATACTAAGCAATAATAAAACGATAAAGATCAAATTATTACAATCCATCCTCAAATAACAGATTTTTTTATCAGTTTGGGTTGTTCAAAATGTTTTGGAGCACTTGATATATCGGCCGGTTAGCTCAGTTGGTTAGAGCGTCGTGCTAATAACGCGAATGTCGCGGGTTCAAGCCCCGTACTGGCCAGTATTGCCTTGATAGCTCAGTTGGGAGAGCGTTAGACTGAAGATCTAAAGGTCCCTGGTTCAATCCCGGGCAAGGCATTTTGACCAAACTCTATGTCGTTATTTAATGTACTGTTTGTTTCGCATTCTATAATAAATACCAAACGAAACAATTTTGTTTGTCACGCACTAAACATAATTTCACACTCTAAACACTAAACATAACATAATTTCCTTTAGGACATTCTCACTTACCATATCCGTACCGGACCAAATATTTTGGGGCAGCAAAATTATTTGTCTCACTTTTGATTTGGTATCATTTTATTGTTTAATGTAAAACCCTTTTTTGGTTTTCACTTTGTGTTTTTTAGGTTTAAATGTAGCAAAATGTAAAATTGGATATGCAAATAGATTTGTTTTTCAAAAAATATTTTTGAAAACCCAAAAAGAGTGGGGTCTTCATACTAAATCTTTGTTATATTCAACCACGAAGTATAAAAACATGAATAGCTCCATTAAAAAGCGGTAAAATTATTCTTTGCAAAAAACAGGCATAAAATGACTTTCTTCTGCTCAAAAATGCATGTTCAGTGCCTGAAAAAACCTGGTTTTTTCCTAAGTATTTGCATCTTGGGGAGCGATTGACCCCTGCTTCCCACTTCGTACAGTTATGGTCACTTCGGCCCGACACTGATTGCTTTGAATTTAAGTGTTACAAATGGAACTTTGAGCAATTAAAGTAAAAATCAAGTTTGCAATCCATTTTTAAACAACAGATTACTTTCATTGGTGCGGATAGTTGAATATATTTTAAATCGTTTCGAACATTGGCCGGTTAGCTCAGTTGGTTAGAGCGTCGTGCTAATAACGCGAATGTCGCGGGTTCGAGCCCCGTACTGGCCATTATTGCCTTGATAGCTCAGTTGGGAGAGCGTTAGACTGAAGATCTAAAGGTCCCTGGTTCAATCCCGGGTCAAGGCATTTTGACCAAAACTTAAATAATTTATTTTTTAAGTAAGTTAAGTAACCTTTTTCAGAAACATTACTTGTAACTTTTTTTTTAACTGACAATTTCGTTTCTCTCGATCCTTTGATTTGTTACACGAGGCTGATCTTACCTTTGTTTTTAAAAAACTTATAAAGTTCATATTTTAACTTTGTTTAACTTGTTTCATGGGCAATCGGATTTGAACATAAACTAGATACATTTGGCAATGTAGCCGAATAGGTAAGAAAACGGTGTAGATCGTACATCCGATAGATGTAGTAACGGTTCATTTCATTTCATCTTTATATTTATCCCCCTGACTCGTAAGAAAGCGTCGGAGGCGCTATACACAGAGCAAGGAATTTCTCGATGTGCTTTCGAAGATGCCACACGATATTGCTGTCAAGTTTATATTTTTATTTTAGTTTTTCAGTTTCTTACAGTGATATGATTGCAATTTAGGACTGCTTGCTAAGACCGCCAAGCAGGGAAAGTACCGTAAAGTGTCTTTCCCAAGGACATAAAACAATGGTGCAAGTAGGTTTTGAACCGAGACTATGGCGATCACAATCATGGCGCTCTTAACCACACGACCACGATGACAAACGCTTTTTAAAACCAAGACATTCTGTTGTGTTTTTTCCAAAGACACTTTACGGCAGTTTCCTCTGTTTGCCGGTCTCAGCAAGCAGCTATACATTTTAGTCATATCTAAAATTTAAAACAGCCAAATTCAAAAACATTCCACTGGATAGCAACATCTTATTGATCATTGCGGTTAGTCCCAAGTGTCCCGCTTAAGCCGTAGAAGTTTTGGAAGACCAACAGAAAGCAATATAGCCTCCTCACAAACCAGCTTACTTCTACGTCCCAATAGTGACTCCATTATTAACCCTTTGACAGTCTAAGGGTTTTCAAGACGTCTGAGTTAAATGCCCTGTGTATCACATGTAATGCACGGGACTGTCAAAGGGTTAAGACACGAAAAATATCTAATAACACTATTTTCTCTACTGCGTGAAGAATAATTCCACCTCGCAAAAACAACTGTCCCCATGCTGTAATGCAGAGTGTGAGCATCTCTACCGGGATACCGCGAAAAGCATGGGTAGATAAGGCTTGAAACTCATTTACTCCTGTCCTGATTGCCCGCATAAACCACAGAAAAATATTAGTCAAAGGGAATCAATACCATCCTTTGCATACACTCATAGCTAGGCTACGTAACTTGCATGGAATCCGATTTATTAAAGTAACAGAGCCACACACTTGAGCTGTGGCTGCTAATAGAAATACATCCTCATCAACTTTACTTTAAAATACTATTTAGCGCCATCCAGCTTTTGAAGACTGGAAAAACTCCCGATCCTTGTTCATGGAGATGTTAATAAATCTTTAATAGTATTAATTTTTGTTCTATCTCGCTATTGTAAAGAACAGTAGTGAAATGGAAAACATTCAGGAGGAATATCAAAATATTAACATAGATCTATCTATATATTGTTACCAGATAATTTTTAAAATTTATCTCCGTTCTACTCGTACTTGGAAGCATGTATCGAGTAAAAACAAAATAAATTTTAAAGATTAACATATCATCAATTATTGTTGTCTCACCGGAGCAAAGTTGTCTTTTAAATGTTGTTTTATAAATAAGTGATTTAAGCAAGATTGGCCTTATGATCTTCAAGGGCTAGAAAGGAAACGAAAGTTTAGAAATAAAATATTGAGTATGGTGGGTGGTCTCTTTGTTTGACGTCAATTCGTCCAAAGACACTTTGTGCACGTCTTTTTGTCCCATGTCTTCTTGTCCGATGGATTTTTTGTCCAACGACTTTTGGTCCAATTCTAAACTTGTTTCTGAACCAGTTATGTTAGGATTTTCCTTATTTCTTTTAGGGGGAAATATCACCTTTACATAATATGGAAAAATATCTGGTTCAGAAACGAGTTTAAAATTTAACCAAAAGTCGTTGGACAAAAAGTTCATTGGACAAAAAGATGTGAATGAAGTGTCGTTGAACGAATTGACGTCGGACGAAAAGTCAGTACACGATTGAGTATATATGCGTGATAATGTCCACTTGTCCAGCTATTGAGCAATAAGATTTTTTGGGATACCGCATTATGTCAAATCAACTTAACTTCAGGCTGAACATAATTTAAAAACTAACTATTCATTCTACAAAACAAAACAGATTAGAAAAAAATTTTCCAATTGAGTTGCAAAGAGTGCGAAGTTATTAACCCGGTATCATCGACACTCATTATGTTATCTATAAATTTTTATTTTTTCGGGTGGCTTACTAATATTTGAGAAAATTGCTTACGGGTGCTCGTAGAACCGAAATTGCTCTTTGGGACTTTGGATCCGGCGACGCAACTGGCTCATCCTTTGCACCGTTCCAGAAACAGGTGGCATGTTCTTGCTGTGTCTTGAACCTTTGGATCTCAAGTACTCGTCAAAAAGCATCTACCACATAAACAGCAAGATGTTTTATACAGTAGTTATGGTTTTATGAAAGAAAGCCGTAAATTAAAAGAAGTCAGGAGCAACACTCAAAAACTTTTGCCAAGCTCAAGCTGAATTTCTTAACGATTTGTATTTATTTTTTTAAATCTTTTTTTATCGCTTTAGGTAGCACTAACTAAATACGGGTTCGATGTCTGATTTTAACACGCACTCTTTACCTTTGTTTTGTCAAGTTCCTCATCAAAATGTGACAATAACTTGCCAAAGATTTTCCCAGTTTCTTTTTTGATTAATGGTCTGCTTCGTAAAGGGCCAAGAATTGCAAGAAGCTATAAAATGTTGAAGGAAAAGATAAATTTTTTTAAAAGCAGAAATGCGATGCAAAAATGAACGAAGAATACGTATGAGATACACGTTTCAGATAAAGCCGTTGCATCAGCAGTGTTAGTTGGAAAGCGCTGTGGACCATATACTTAAATAACTCAATACGAAAATGCTACAACAAAAAAATTTATTTTTCTTTAAACTTATATAATATTCCAAAAAATATTACCATATTATCTTATGTCTTCCAAATAAAAAAAAAATTTTAATCGACAACAATTTATGGCTTTTTTAACAAAAAGACGCTATTCTAATGAGTTTCATATTTTATTCAACAACCGTTGCCGTTTTTTAATACTCAAAAAAGCAGTGCTGTTTGGTCTTTAAAATTATTTTGAAGTTTACCAAAATCTTAATTGATTTTTACTAATATCAAACATAAAAAAGTGTAGGTAAATCTTACAAAAGAAGTTAAAACAGCAGATTTGCACAAAACAAAAAAATCGAGAAGCACCAGGAACAGCAAAACATTGTTAAGGAGTCATTGGGAGAAAGCCTATTCTTGGATTTTAGTGCCTGGCTTTGTTGACGCGGAGAAGTAAACAACTTCAAATTGATATTGAATAATAATAAAAGCTCCAGCGATGGCTATGAAAATGTCTGTGTAAGATACGAAGAAAGGGAGACCTAAGAAACAATGGATGAAGTTTATTGAGGAATAAAGAGGGTTAGAGCGAGAATTGGAAAAGAAAAGACAAGAATGGAGACGCGGCTGCAAGAACGGTTAACCCCCGCAAGTAGGAAAACACGTCGTGTCCCTTTCCTCGGGACAAAAATAAATAGATGATTAATAAATGTAGTTGAGTAATTAGGATAGCAGAAAAAACAAAAACCTTAAACATTGCTTCTATTCCCGAACAGTCGCCGAAAGCCTGCAAGATAACTGTCGACAATCGATAATCAATTTCAATTGTTTTCCGTTGGAAAGCTTCGTAATCGGCGTTGAATTCCTTCAACAAAATGACTTTTAATCATCTAATCCAGTCTAAATTAAAACATTCTATTCAACCTTGTTGTTGATATCAAAGCTGTCGTAGGAACTTTCTTTGAACACTTTCCAGCATTCGTTGAATTCCTGGTGGATTATCGTCACTTGATCGCTCAAGTTTCTTCCTTTCACTCCACCGAATTCCAACTTTTCGAGTTTTTCCATTTCCAAAAATACGTCAAAAAGATTCTGAAGCCATATTATAACGTTCAATTATAAATCATCTTGACCAGAGTAAACAAATTTTTTTCGAGAATTTCTTAAGAATTTATATGAATGCACCCGAGAAAATGTTTCTCGATTGTCAAAGCGTGTAAATATTTGCATTTCTTAAATTGGAGTTAGAGTCTTTCAAATTAGTTTTTGCAAAATGAAATTTGCCTTTGTAATCGTCTTGACAAAAATCGATAAAAAGCCTCCCACCACACCTTTTCTTTTCAACAACACCATAGCTCTTCCTACGTATGCAAAAGTCGTAATTATTATTATGCAAAGCTAAACATTACCTTGATATTTTCCACTCGCAAACGAAACTCATCCGCTTTTGCGAAAACCATGCTGGATGGAAAATCCCAATCCACGGAAATGATTTCGTTTTTAGGAGCATTTTTACTTTCGCCAATCCTCAAACGTGTCTGGTTGTAGACTTTTCGAAAATGTTTAAAGACTTTTATGATCGCTTGCAGACGCTCATGCACCTCTTCTACATCGTTTTTGAAAATCTCATCAGGAGAAACAAGTACTTTCGCCTAGTTCAAATACACTTTTGATCAATAACGACAAAGCCAGGAAATGCTCGTATGAACTATTCCATTAATAAATTAAAATTTAATTTAATTGTCAACTTGTGCAAGCAGGGTTGTGGAGTCGGAGGAATTTTTTCTGACTCCAACTCCGAATCCAACTCCACCTGTTCAAAATTTTCCGACTCCAACGCCTATTTCAGAATATCTGCAAACTGACTCCAACTCCAAACTCTGACTTCAGAACATTTAAAAACACGACTCCGACTCCCAACTCCGACTCCACCCAAAAGCGTACGATTCCAGCGACTTCAACTCCACAACCTTGATTAAGTTACACTTTTTAAAATTTTAAACAAAAAAGGAAAAGCCAACCCTCTTTTTAAAATCTGTAGTCTGAGCTGTGTAATGTGAAGATTTGGTATTAGCTCTTCAAAAAAAGCTTGATAAAAATATACGAGCAAAATATTTTGAATTACAAGTCACAAAATAAAACCAAAAAATTTTAATAATTTAAAGCCCGACGGACTGGATCTAAAGATAGAGTACAAAATTGAATGCAGAAACTCAAAAAATGTAAAACAAGAAATAAAACTAAATCTGTTTTTTTTTATCTACTACTTTATATATATACCGGCCCGCAACCAAGAAGAAACCAAGAAAAGCGATACAGTCCCTAGCATTTTCAAAATTGCAATAGTTTTAACAATCCAGTGCTAAGTTCCAATTTTATCTTAATAACAATTGTTTTATTTTGCCAATCTTAACAGCAATAAACTCAATCTTGCATTCAAAATCATATGTTGCTGTGACATTTTTAGAGATTTCCATTGGATGTCTGTAAGCAAATACATGTATTTATTTCATTACATTTGCCGGTTACTATTAGGTTGTCTCAGATGAAATGTCGCATTTTGAACTGTTTATCCGCAACAAAACATTCTTAACTAAAGAAAGTATAGTCGAAGCATTCACACAATTTATGCCATCTTCAAAGAACGACACACTTTTTTCACTAATAAACTGTGTGAATGCTTCGACTATACTTTCTTTAGTTAAGAATGTTTTGTTGCGGATAAGCAGTTCAAAATACGACATTTCATCTAAGACAACTTAATAAAAAACCTGATAAAGACCAAAAATAAATAGATGCAAAGGTCTTCACTTTTCGCCCGCGGTGTTTTATTTACTTGGACCGCAAATATTTTTTATTTAGTATACTCAAAAAAGTGGAAAGTTCTTGTTTCAAAGAAAGACCTTTTCTATTTTACCGGCCTTCGCTTTGAACTAAAGAAGATTTACGGTTTCAAACTCAAACTTGTTAGATAGGTTATATATCTTAACTGGAAATGCTTATCTTAAACTGCGGAAGCTTTTTATGCCATTAAAGCTGAAGCTTATTATGTCTGCTCACACAAAAGTTCTTGATGAATTATTTTGTCTCCAAAAATCAAGTCTATACAAAAAAGTTCAAAGTTTTCACATCAATTCAAAGGTTATTTTGTCATCGAATTAATGTAATTTTTTAATGTTCAGTGAAGTTTTGAAAAACAGTCACTAAACCAAAGATAAGTATACATTTTTCAAAGAAAATCCACCCTTTGGACTGTCCACTTTTAAAAGTGCTAAAACTACATTTACGAAAAATAAGATCGTCGTTTTAGTAACTGTAACTAATAAATAAACAATGCACTTAAGCTAAGCAAAACTACATTATCCTACATTATCCTGCATTATCTTTTGAAAGCAAACTAAGTCATAATAAAAGCTATGATGAACTAGATAAATTCATAGATAAAAAAAACTTGAAACAAAATGGCTGTTGCCCGGGCCTCAACAATGGCCATCGGGTTCCACATCCGGCGCGTAAGTAGCAAATTTGACTAAAGATCCAAGGTTTCGGGTGTTCTTTTAAATGCGGTAAAATGTAAATAACGGTTTTCCCAATCGTTTTGGCAAAATTCACTGCCGTGTTTGATAGGCGCGTCGGGCGTAGAGTGAGATGTTAGTGTCTAGTTAAAGCATCACGTGAAATTTTTGTTGAACGTAGTAGTTACTATAAAGGACAAACGCAATTATCGATCAAACTTTTGTACAAACCAATTATATTTTTTTCCGGACATCTTGCCGAAATTACTTAAAAATTTTCGGACGTTTTGCTAAAAATTCGGACAATGTCCAAAAACAAGTATTTATAAAAATAATGAAGAAGCATAGCAAAAACGTCTTCGTCTCTATCCTTCGAGAAAGAAAACAGAAAACAGTTATTATAGTTAAGTTGGCACAAAACGTCACTTAATGTATCAGCGCGAAGTTTTATCTTATTAATGCTCAAAGGGGACCGACATCATGTGAAAAGGGGGCTGACAAAAATGTTTACAAGGTGGCTGACATACGGTCCAAATCACTGGCTGCGCCTCTGAGGTGATGTAAAAGGTGTACCTGTGAGTATGTATGCTTTTTAATATTTTACTTTTTTTATTTGTTTATTTTGTACGCAAAGCACAAGCTCACCCAAGCGTAAGCTCGTGTCCTTTTGATCACAAGTCGCCGCTCAAAGTAAGATTTGTAGAATGATTTACTTAGGTATTTTATCTCACACTGCTACAATTAAGGTTGCCTGCTCTAACTTTAACACAACTTTTTTTAATGATGCTTACGACGTAGGTTTAAAATGCTTAGTTAAACAATAAAAAAAGCTATTCGTGACTCTTTAATTGCAAGTAAATATATTTTTTCGCATCACACTCACGTGATCAATCATCATGTTGTTGATTTCCTGAAGTAAGATAATCACGCGAGAAGCGGATCTATAATGGTGAGAGTGCTTCCATATAAGCTCAAGCACGTGCATGAACGCAGTAAGGTACGGTTTCAGTTCCGTGATCGAACCCTGTTCCATTGATTCTACTAAACTTCGCAGCGAGCTCAGATGAGTAGAAATGTCTGAAGCTTCCGCCAAAGCTGTTAAATGAAAATAGAAGATAAAAATTTTTTGCTCGAGATTCTGCTTACAAATTACTTTGTTTTAAATTTTCTTTCTCTCGAAGCAAAGCCTTTTTTTATGGACAAGTCTACATAGACAAGTCTACATGGACAAGCTTTCGTGCTGTTATGCTTTCTACGTATATTATTGTTCTTTGATGTTTTTTTAATAAAACGTTTGGAACATTTTTAAAGAATTAAAATGACCAGTTGAATTACTGTTGTAGATTAGACGAACAATTAATAATTATTTTAAAAGTGCTAAAACTAAATTTACGAAAAATAAGATCGTCGTTTAAGTAACTGTAACTAATAAATATTTCGAAAAAAAATAATTTGTTGCAAAAAGCATTTCAAGAAAACTCACAGACACGAACGTCTTCAAAAAGTTTTTTGAAAGTAGACCAATAACTGCTCCCGGAGTTTTGTAAAAGCCTGGCCATGTTTCCGATCTTTGGATGGTTTAGCTGGTCACTGATGTACCTTGAAAAATAAAAAACAAAACACTTATAAAGTAACGTTGTCAAGCTATAGCACATAAAAATGATTTTTTGCAGACACACTTCGAAAAATAGTGGCATTAAAAAATTCTGTGGGTAACTTTGTAATTGATTTCCCGATTGATTCGCAACACTGTCCGTTTCTTCGACTACTTCAAACTGCTCACTGTAAGTTTTTTGCTTTTTCTTTCCAAAAATCAAGTTCATGATGCGGCCAAGGACTCGATCCTGTCAGCAAAGGATCTGAGGAATCCTGTTCCACAACTCCTTGAATCTGATGGGCCCATTGGATTACTACAGACTCAATAGCGTGGATCAAAGTACGGTGTTGATGGACGTGTCTAAGAAAAAAAGACTATTTTCAAAAAAATTTTTGTCACAACTAAAAGTCAATGATCATAATAAATGTTAAAATTTAGAAGTTGAGAAAAATGGATAATATTCTCGGAGTCAGCTCGTGGAAATTCATTTAACCACTTTAAAAAACTCATAAATCATGATTACATTTCTTTCCTTGTTGACTTTGTAAATCACCTTTATGTCAAAAAAGTTATCGTAAATTAAAAAAATTTTTGAAACCAGAAATTGATGCAATGATTTTAATTTTAATTTTGTATAACCAATACAGCAATAACAGTTTTTCCTTTACTCAGCAATTGAAAGACTTACTTGCTGTAGCTGTGCTCGATCGCGCTAGCAGATGTGGATCTACTCTGAGACGCGGAGCTTCCTCTGCGCTGCATCATTCGATATTCATCCTCCTCAGTCTCATCAAATTCATTCTCAACCATCCCACGGCTTTCAATCGGCATTGACAAAACAGTTTTTCCAGAAACCAATCCCTCAGACACGTCGACCCTTCCCAGTAATGTGTTGACTTGCTGACTGACGTCATCGGACACAACCGCAGGCCATGTTGAGTGGTTCTTGGAATTCCCCAGCACCGAGAAAGCAATCTAGTTTTTTTGTTCACTGGGTATCAGTAATTTTCCAGTTAGTTTAATGGGTATCACTTCCTATTTGGGGGCGGGAACAATGTGTTGTGGCTATCCTATTAAAGCTCAATATCGCCGAGATGGACAACCTAAACCTTTAACACACTTCAGCGTACAAAACGATTTCATTATTTTGAGTTACCCTTAGACAGTTCGTTAACTAAAAAAATGACACCGTAAACAAAATACTAATTATTTTTTTCGTATAAAGTTTATTAATTTCTTATTCACTTGAATATGTAAAATATTAGAGTCCAAGACATGAAAAATAAATGAATAAATTAATAAGATAAAATAGCAGAACGTAGCAATACCATGCATATTAGTTTAAAATGTGTCTTATTTATTGAGATTGCGTCCTGCCAAGTTGACTTTTTGCTCGTTTATCACAATGATCCAGATAGTTAACATAAAATAATTTAAATATGATTTGATAGTGATTCAAATATTTATCCAAAAAACACACGATTATTATCAGCTGTTAGAGATTTTAGCTTTCAATTTTCTTTTTAAAAACGAATTTATCTTTCATAAACAATTTACTTTTGACCAATGACCAACCTCGTTTAAAAACGACGACAGCTGATTAAACGTTGTGGCGGAAATATCGCCGGCCGAAAGAAGAAGCCGATAATTGTCGGGCTTGACAATCTTCGCCTGTCGCTTCATTAAGTAAAACGATTTTGATTTCAAGGAGTCCGTAAAGTCCAACGATAGAGTAACAGATCCTCCAACCTGGGCAATCATAATTCGATTCTTGAAAAAGCTGATTAACTTTTCAAATTAATTTTTATCATATCATTATTTAAAAACATGAGATTTAAAAAAACTCTGGGCTATGAATATAACTTATATTAAGAAGTGTTTAAAAAATTTGATTGTTACTTTATTTAACTTTCAATTTTCATAACAATCGATTCCAGGCAGGTTAAATTGATATGCTTTTTTGTGTTTTTAAAAGTTTTTGAAACAGCGCGTAAATATTATACAAAGATAATTATGACCAACAAAGGCAATGTTCAGAATAGAATTTTTCATAAGCAATAAAGAAAGGTGTAGCGAACACATCGCTGCAAACTGTCTTTCGTGCATGCATTTGCTTTAATTTTGCAAATTTTTCGGAAGTGTATTTTTGCACACTGTATTTCGCTTTGCCACTGACTCAACTTGCAGCGTTTATCCGCTTCTATGGTAACTAACATATTATCATTTCTTATTTCTTAGTATTATGTATTTGCACGCCCCTTCTGTTGTTCCCCCCAAATAACTGTTGGCTGATCGCGCTATCAAAGGCCATTACCGCTTTTTCTGCAGTTATTTTCGCCACATCTGGTAACAGTATGTAGCCTGTTCACGTAACCATTCTACAGCGAGGTTTTGCCTGTGGAAAAAGATCAGGCGTCATAATAGAAAATAACTATTAACTTCGACTCGATATATTGCCTGGCCGTAGTTGCCGCGCCAGAAAGACCAGAAGCGCCGAGTCAGATAAAGATAGAAACTCAACCTAGTAATGTTAACGGGGGAAGATCTACTCCTCCTGAGTTCTTGTTCCGAAGGAAAAAAATGTTATTTCATCTGTTTAATTGAAATTGCAATCCTTTTGTCATGAAAAAGTTAAGTTTTTACTTGTGTGCCAAACGAACTCACCACAAAGACAAAGATGATTTAACCTTTTTTTTAACTTATTTTGTCTACCGCGCCAAACTGTTTGATCCTGCACAGCTGTAGATGAGAGTTCAAAATCAGCCTGAGCTAAATAAAAAGACTAAATTATGGCATGCGCCTCTTTTTAAATTAACACTTATAAAAAAAGCAGTAGGATCTTTTGTAGAAAGCCCCCGCCAAAAAAACACCCCCTCCACCGTGCAGTACTTAAAACGTGGCGGGGGTGTTTTTCTCGAATCTCACATTTTTGCAGTAGTGGCGGGGGCTTTCTACAAAAGATCCAAAAGGAGTCGAATTTATTTTAAATATAGGCTTGCTGTTTCAACCTGAAAAAAAGTTTTATTCTTGTACTTTGAAACAGCTGTGGTGTCGAACGTTTACGAGGCAGAAGCTAGGTCGGCCATACAGCAAAATGTACAAAAAAACTATTCTGTCCGTTGGTAAAAACATAATTGTTCGCCGATTTGTGGCCGCTTGACTAGAAGACCTTGTGGTCATTTCGCAGTCACCTTGCCGCTAGATTCAATCTAAATTATATGTTATGTGGTTATTTGCAAATGTTTTGTGACAGATAAATAGATGTGAATTCGAATCTTAATTTTTTTTTATTTATTGATTTATCTTAATCGTTTTTCTTTTGTAGTTAACTTAGCTGCTTTAATTTAAAAGCACGGCGACCACGCACTATTGACGTGGCGCCTGCAAGACCGTATATCGTTTAGCCGTTGTCTTCTTATTCACAATCATTTCGTCAATGACAATTCGGAATAACGTGATTGCAAATGAAATTGAAATAAAAACAAAAAAAATTTAAAAAAAGTAATAAAAAATAAAAAATTAAAACAAGAACAAACCGGTGCAGAAAAGACTAAAAACCAAATCTTTGGCTGATTGAAAAATTGCTGCAGCAAAGCTTTGTTTTCGTCTTCGCTAATCGCTTTTCTCCATTTGTCGATCTTAACTTTCAGTTTGTCCAGAACAAATTCTTGAATGTATTCCACTCGTGGATCATCATCGGTAATTGCGCTTTCAAGATCATCCTGCAGCACACGAAAATAAGAATATTGTAAAACTTGCATGTGTTTTCTGCAACACTGGCAGTGGCATGGTATGCCCAAGATAGGCTGATAAAGCAGCAGTTTCTTGCTGGGTGCGTTCTACGTATCGGTACGTCAGTGACTTATCTGCTACCAGCCGTACGCACCTCCACTTACAAGTGCTTAGATTTCTAATCATCATAATATAATCATCGTATTATATTCTAATATTGAATCAGGGGCGTCCAACTCGTGACTCGTGGGCCACATATTATCCTCGTAAAGGTTTTGAGTGGCCCGCTCGATATTTTTCGAAATGACGTACAATAAATAGGGAAAAATGTTTTGAAAAAAAAATCTTTTATGCGGAGTGAAGATCTTTCACTTGGAAAATTAGGTCACGGTGTTTTATTTACTTGGCTCGCAAATATTTTTGATACACCACAATGGCCTTTGGCTCAAAAAAATGGACGCCCAGTACTAAATGACGAGTTTAATCGGGACTGAGAGTTTTAAGAACTCTAATAACCGAATGAATCTTTTTACTTTATATTAGAACTAATAAAAGAATTATTAAAATCAAAATATATTCTCCAATTAAATAACATTTTAAATAAAGTTATGGAAGAGAAATTGTTTTTTTGAAGGTTAAAATATATTCTATTTTCGCATTCGTAGAGGTTGAATCACATAGTTTTTTGCTTATTGAAACTATTTCAGTTTTATACAAAAACGTAAATCTATGGTATAAGAGTACCAAAGCCAGTGGCCACTGGCCAGTGATCGCTCTAATAGGGTGCATACGGAGCGGCCGCACCGCCCCCTAAAATATATTAAAAAGTGGCCTCCTCTACATCATATCTTGATATTGCTCTATTTCTTCATAGTAGCACCAGGACGTCGGTGGTATGTCTAAAATAAAGAGTTTTTTTATTTTTTTAATTTTTTTTAGAGACAACTTTGTTTTGAGACACCAGAAAGTGGCCATAAAACAATGACTTTTTTTAGAGACTACACTGTTTTGAAACACTTAACAGTGGCCCTTTCTAAAATAAAGACCTTTTTTTTAGAGATTGCTTTGTTTTGATATACTAAAAAGTGGCTCCTATAACAATCACTTTTTTTTAGAAATTGCTTTGCCTTGGAACACTAAATAGTGCTCCTCCTTACTTTTCTTGATTCACCCTTTTTTAAGGCCATCACTGCCAGTGACGTTATTCTTTAGAGTGGTTTAATCATATAAAATAAACTGAAAAAAATTGAAAAGATAAAATAAAGCCGCTTTTAATTTATTTAAATATTTGTAAGTTCTCTTAGATAGTTTTACATGATCGAATTCTTGATTCAAATCATCTTGACCCAGATTGCTAGTACTTTTCGTCATTCTTGCTCATTAACCAGGTTTCAACAATGAAGTTTTCTCGTTCGTTAACTAAATTTTATTTATAATTAAACTGTAGAAACAAAATTTCAACTTAGCACAGAACAAGCGCACGATGACTGTTAGCCTACAAATCAAAAGCAAAACTAATATCTAATTTTTGCTTGGATTAATGGAATGAAGCAACATAGTTTTAAGGCGATTGAGCTTGACCCAAGCTGTTCAGGGCAAGCTCATTCCAACAGGCCTGGTATTGGTCCTGGGTATGAAAGCACAAAGTCTGGATGTATTCTCACAGTACTCTGTGTTCCATCTATAATTCGTCCACTGAGAAGCGCTGTTGTCTAGTTTGGCGAGATTGTTTAATAGATTCCGCGCAGCTAGCACAAACGGGCGTCTAGATCTTAGTCTCTCATTTCTCTGTAAATCTGCCTCTGATTTGTCCATTTTAGTCTTTTTTTTAGCCACAGCATTGTTTTCAGTGACGTTTTCCACAAAAATTAATCTAAATATTGTTTTGATCGAACAAAGCACAAAATTTCACCAAAACTCAAAAATAAAACACAAGAACACAAGGTCCAACGCAAAAACACAAGGCGTGGCACCAGCGCTGCAGTTAGCTACTTTATAACACGACTGGCGGTTTACCACGCAGTTAACAATTGTTATCCAAACACATAGAAGACAGTACAGACAGTGCATTATGACGTCACATAATACAACATTAATCAAAATTATATGAATTAAAAATGAAATGTTTTAAGAGCAAAGACCCTTTCAGCTTAGCGAAATTGTTAAGTACAGTAATTGCGTTCAGGAACCAAATAAAAACTGGAAATATTTTAAGCAATTGATTTATAAAACTACCAACAATCTCCGAAACTTGAAACCAAGCACTACTAAGCTTACTGCTTAGTTAAAAATACTTTGCATTTATCCTTCTTAATAACAGTGTGCTTATCAAAAAGAATAATATTGCTTTATAGACAATATAACATAAACTCGAAACTGGATTAAAACTTTAAAACGCTCTTGAGAAAATTTAGCATCTAATGCTACCTTCCCGCATGATAAGTTATTCAATAAGTTTCTATTTTGTTAGTAGCAAACTTTCTTATTGCTTGCAATAAAACTAACACTGTGATTGTTACAGCAGACAAACAACAAATAGCATCATAAATGTTAATCGTTTAGTATTCTTTAACTCGCCGCTTATACATTTAAAAGATTTTTTTCTCACTAAAACCCAACACATTTCACTTCGCCACAAAAGCTTAGATTTCCACGCTATGCTCTTGACATAACTATAGCTCTCTGTCTAGTAATGTAACCTATAACGAAAGGTTTAGCGTTATCTCTATGGAAACAACAGTTAATATTTAACCATCGTGCTGTTATCGAAAATAGCCAAGGCGATAAAAGAGTTATTTTGACAATACAAAGGGAGTTTAGACTTGCTAAACCAACTACGTTCTTAAAAGCGATGACGGTAAGCTTACAATCTTTAAAACAAGATGACGTCACAATTGTTTTAAAAATGGATTGTTTAACACGAAAAATTCTTTGTCGCTTTACCTTCAGAGATTGTCGCAAGTTTATTGTGAGAAACCAAATCGGCGTATCAAAAACCAGAAAATGAGATTAATCCCGTCGGCGCAAAATTCAATAAGCTACTAACGCTGCACAGATAGACAAATAACTATGCACAAAACAGAAATTAAATTATTATTGTGACATTGGTCAATTGTGACATTGGACACAGGCACCCCAGTTTAGAAAAGCAATATATTCAAAGCTATAGGGCGCATCTTTCAAGAGAACTTTGTTGCTGCCCTTTCTTTGGAATTACTTTTGTTTATTTTAAGTTCCGTGACTTGTTCTGGTTTTCGTTTCGTTGGAAGAAGTAACCACTTAATCCAGGGGTCGGCAACCCCCGGCACGCGTGCCAATCATGGCACACGAGGTGATTTTATACGGCACACGGCGTCGTAAACATTTTTCAAAAACACGTTTTAAAACGTTAAAATACTAAAAAAAATTGCATTCGGCGAGGAACACGTGGTTATATTTGCCGTGTTTTATTTTATTGTTTCGTCATTCTCATTTTTTCATTATTGTTACGTCATTATTGTTCGCTCACATGCTTTCCTTGTGTAATTTGTTGGGTGCCGGTATTTGCGTTTTATTCCGTTTTTAATGGTGAAGTTAAACGCGATGTCTGCAGCAAAATTAAGTGCAGGACAGGGACATAACAAGGACATAACAAGGACAGGGATCCCACTAAAATAGAATGTTATTGTGAATATTTTTGTATATATATCAGCGGTTCTCAAACTGCGCGCAGTAAGTATAAATATCGCGGCGCCCCAGGGCGCATACTTTGTCAGGGCCGCCGCGAAAGCATGCGAAAGTTGTTGTACTTACTGCTTTTCTCACAATAATTGCAGTGTGAAAGTTGTTAGCAGCAACGTTCCCTTCAGAGAACGATTCCGATTAAGGACCTTTTTTTTTTTTTTTTAGAGATCACCCTGATTTTGGAAGAAAAATAGGGAAATCGGAGATGAAATCGAAGTGAAGACCTTTTTTTTTAGAGAACATTATGAAATTCGGAGAAAAAAAGGTTGTTCAAAGATGTAATTGAACTGAATACCTTTTTTTCATTACGGCGCCGCGAGTACTATTTTGCACCGGGCTCTCCGACTCAGTCGGAGAGGCAGTTTTAACGCCAGTACGGGCTATCCGACTCAGTCGGTTTCCTGTTTGAATCGCGTGCATGGAATGCATGTTAATGCGGTGATGCGCTTCAACGATTTTCGGCAGCCGATGTCTGGTTTGCACGTTCAGATACGTATTAGATTCGCGGCAGCTGATCTCCGATTCGCAGGGGATATTAGCAGTAGTGCTAATAATTCGCTGCAGGAACAATTGTCATTTTGTCACAAGTATTCATTTTTTATTTTATTTGTTCAATTATTTGTCGTGCTCTATAACCAGATTGTTTTCGATTTTTTTCGCTGTGAAAAGTTATAGTTTTTTTTGTTTATCGTAATTATTGTTTACAAGCGCTAGTGATCATAAAAAAACTCAGGCCCAATTGTCGGTGTTAGGACGCCGAAAATTTGCTTTTGCAAAAAATATACGGTGTGTCATAAAAAACGGAGTGCCCAAATATGTATTGATATCCACAATTGTAATAACTTTGCATAAATATTTTGTCACAACTAATCATTTTCTATTTTTATTTGTTCAATTACTTGTCGTGCTCTATAACCAGACTGTTTTCGATTTTGTTTTCGCTGTGAAAAGTTGTACTTTCTTTTGTCTATCGTAATTTTCTTCAATCTATCGTTATATTGTTTACAAGCGCTAGTGATTATGAAAAATTCAACTATTGCGTGATGTTCGATGTAAAGCTATTTGAAGATACCATTTTTTGTCCTATTTTCAACAACTGGAAAATTTCAATAAATACTTCAACAATCCTCTTTGCAAATTTCTGATAACTTGATGCGCGCTTCTACGTTTCATGGCACACAATAGACCATGAAATGCGCAAATTCGTCCATGCACAAATGGGGTCTCGCTCCTTCACCGAATTGCGAGTGTGGCGCCTCTGAGCAAACCGCAGACCATGTACTAAAAGCGTGCCCTATACATCGGGCACCACATGGAGCACGAGGTCTGACGGTTTTGGATGACGAAACTCAATGCGGGCTTAATGACATCACTGCCAGCATCTGATCCAGGCAGTGCAGCAGTCTGGGGTAGTAAAAGGATAAACCCTCGGCCCCAGTCTTGTTTGTGTCTGGTCTGGAGTGGATGCCCTTCAAACGACGACGACGACGACGATGATGAAATACTGTCACAGCATATTTCTGTTTTCTTATGTGATTAGTTCAAACGCAAGATAAAGCGATGAAGCGTTTTTCAACAATAATCAAAAAAACTAGATAAGCAAGCATTTGTTTTCTTGCAGCGGAGTTTGATGTACTGTATTCTTTCTTGAAGTAAAAATGTTTTTAGAAATTACTTTCTGCCCCTACATGGTTTGTTGGAATTTTTATTATTATATGGAATTATCTCGTAGTTTTACGCAAAAGCACAATAAATGAAATTATTTTATTACAAGCAGCACAACAATTTACATATAATTTATACATAACGATTATAAAAAAAAATTGAAATCAAAATATTCAGCGAGAAAAAGTTGGCAATACAAGCGTCGGTCTACGACAGGGGTGGGGTCCTTTTTTGCACTTATAGGCCAATTTCAAAAAACATTTAGTGCCAGCCACAGAAAAGTTAGGGTAGCAATATAATTTCTAAACCAAAAATATAGTAATGATCTCTAGACAAAAGGTCTTCACTTTAACTAGCAGTCCCCGATTTTCCAATTTTAGCTTCAAATAATAGTGTTCTCCAAAAAATAAGTCTTTAGTTCAAATCATTCAAAAGCGACCCTTTTTATCTTCGAAAACCGTAGTTTTCCACACTTTCCCTTGGCTAATAGCGACTGCAATGACACAGTTCTACGATAAAATTTACAACAATATTCATACACATAAACAATGACACAGTTCTACGATAAAATTTATAAGAATATTCATATACATAAGCAATGACACAGTTCTACGATTAATTTATTATATTCATACACATAAACAATTGCAGGAAAAAATGCACAATAAAAAGCACAAAAAACTGTATAAAAAACTTGGAAAAATGAACAGAAAGACAATATTGGGTATGCCACTAGTTGGCTTATTTTTGTGCTATAATGTTTTGAGTCTATAAAAAAATTAAAAAATTGAATACCTACAAAAAAAATTTACAAATTGAATACCTATAAAAAAATTTAAAAAATGGAATACCTATAAAAAAATTGTACAATTGATAACCAAAAAGAAAATAACTTAGGTTGGTGAAATGGTGGTAATGCCGGAAAAGGCGTACAAAAAAAATATAAGAATTACGGACAAAATTTATTCACCGTTTCTCTGAATATCACACACAAAAAAAATACCCAACTTATTAGCGATGGTATTTTTCTTCTGTATGATATTCGGTAAAACAGTCACCAAAACATAAAGAAACTTTACACACAGGGCATTCATACACGGTTTTTTTTATTCTTTTTTTTTAAGGTTCTTGGAAGGAATGTTCAAATTTATACGTACACACAACACAATTACGCTGTAATTTAGGTCTGCTGGGATCAATTTTTCGCATCGATGAAAATTAGCACGGGTAAAGGGTAAAGAACTATTAGTAAAGCTATTTGTCAATCTATCGCCTCCAGTGACGCCAGTGAGGGACTCGCAAATTTGGATGGTAAAGGATAGCATGGATAAAGGCTTTAAATTTTGGTTTTTACGGTGTATACTATAAAGTTTTTGCGCATTTACCATACATAATTGCAGTAAATAAAAAAAAGTTTTTTCCACCATTTCACAGTCTTTCTGTTCATGGAGTAGTATTGCAATAACTGGTCACTTTTGTCCACTCCGGACATGTAGTCATTGTACTCCTGGACTGCCATGGGTTTACTTTTGGCGACGCGGCCGCCAGGCACTCGCACCAACACATCTTGCATAGCAAGAGTGTGTTTAGTGCTGAGCACTAAAACGTCACGCCTATCACGCCATTTCAGAACCAGAAGAGAACCATCCCTACGTGCAGCGACCTCTCCTTTTCCAAGTTTTTTCTGTATCAGGTCTTTGGGCAACCCTCTCCTGTTGCCCATGATTGTGCCCACGGCAACTGTCCGCTGTGCAAACAAGTCCTGAAACAGCGGAATCGATGTGTAGTAGCGATCCATGTACACTTCGTGACCGGCAAACAGATAGTCGTGTACTAGATCGAGTACTACTGACCTAGTCGCCATCGATTCTTCTGCCACAATCCTAAATTTGCAGCAGTAACCGGTCACCGCGTCGCACAACTGATACAGTTTTATTCCCCACTTGTGGGGTTTATTGGGGTTGTAGGAAACTCCATTCCATCTTCCTCTGTATAGGCATGTCCCTTCATCCAAACTCAGCTGCTTTCCGGGATAAAAAAGGGTTTTAAAATTTGCTGATATTGTTTGAATGAAGGGACGGATCTTGAAGAGTTTATCATTTGATGCGGCTTCACCGGAGTTGTTTACAAGATGGAGGAAGGATAAAATTAGCCGGAATCTATCCCTCTTCATGCTTTTGGAAAAAAACGTATTGTGTAAAAAGGTATGTGTAGACCAAAAGCTGGGGTAAGTAGCCTTTTTTTCCATCCCCGTCACAAAAAGTATGCCGAAAAACATCTGCAACTCTTGCACTGTTACGTCATGCCATTTTTGCATGTGGAAACCTGGATCAAGTGAACGTTCATGCGCTCTCGCATAAACGTTCGTTTGTCTGGCCACATCCACAAAAAAATTGTCACCCACCACTTCCTCAAAGGTCGAAAATTGCGTGACGATTTCCTTTTTCAAAAAGATTTCTCTTCTTTTTGTGAAGGGCACTGTGGGGGGTTCATCACCAGGTTTATCACTCCAAGTTACTCGTTCTCCGGATTGACTTGGCAATTCTATAAATGTAAAAAGTAATGGCTATAAAAATCATTATATAAAAAATATAAATTTGTAAAGGCTTATAAAGATAACTTACAACTATTGATTATAATAAACACCTATAAAAATAAAATAAATAAATATAATAAAATAACTATAAAAAAAGACTATACAAAATATAGATGTTGTATAAAAGTCATCCTCGCACTTAGTAAAGTACGCTGAAAAAAGCAAAGTGCATACCAGGTCAGAGTACTATTACGAAGTTGTATTTTACAATTTCAAAGTAATTTATTCGGTCAAAGCACTATAAAAAAAGTGTTGCCTTACTATAAATAAACTTACCCGAACGAGAACTTGTTGCTGCTGTCATGTCATGGCATGACGTTGTGCTTTCATTATCTACAATAAATGCAAAAAAGTCAATATTTGCTTACTAATTTATGCGCTGACTTGTTTTATAAATAAATAGTTGTAAATAATAATCTTTTTTTGACGTAAAATGCTCCGGCAAAACATACAAGATCGTTTTATATTTGAGTTGAAACATACACCTCTATTTTAGCAAAACTAAAAATTCATAATGAATAAAGACAAAATTATGCACGTGTTTGTAAAGTATAAACAAGATTTTTCTAGTTGTGAAACATGAGAAATTTTTTGCATTTATAGTGAGTGATGGCCATAAAAAAAGAAGGCCCGGTGCAGGAAAAAGAAGGAGTGTCCACTTTTTCGTGTTGCAAAATAAATCAATCACTAAAAAAAGTCATCAAGGGTAAGCCATCGGTATGGCAATTCTATAAAAAAATAAAGCAACATTTTGCTTAGGGGAACCAATTTTTAGATGCTTTTTAGGGGAGGCCGTTGCGGCCGCTCCGTACTAAAACCATCATCACTGTTTATAGCGTCTCTGACAATTTGCAAAAACGTAAAGTTTACCAGCAAAAACAAACTCACCACGATCCTCCGGTGAAGCCAAAACAACAGTCGGACCTTCGTCTTCTGAAGTGAATGAAAAGTCTATGTTGTAAAAAATAAAAGTTATCTTTTGAGTGCATTATTTACATTCCGGCAAAACATACCTGATCCACTGCTGCCAATTCTAAACTCATCATCAGATGCTGTTAGAGCATCCAAAAAATCGGGGTCGTTTGCCGTAAAGCATTTCTTGGACGACATTTTTATCTGAAACTATAAAACTTGTTTCTTTTTGTTGCTTCTTTATTTTGACAAAAAAGAAAATAATCGTGATGTTAACAACACAAGCACATAACACGAATGAATTGTTGCAGTTTTCTGCCTTTGCACATAAAATCGGAATTACTCTAGGGACGGCCATGAAATAAACAAACACAGATCACCGCGCACAGAAATAACAGTCAACAACACTGATGGTACGATCCCTATCGTAACAAAGCTTTATAACAAATAAAGAAGTTTTTATACTGCTGAATAAGTAGCAGACCGGTGCTTTGCTAAAAAAATAAATTGTCAAAAAACAATAATTTCTTACTTGCACGCCGATTTCTCTAGCAAATAGATATTCAAATTATAAAAATATTTAGGAGTTGCACGCCGATTTCTGCAAAGTAACAAAGTAGTAAATAGTTATTCAAAGTATCAAAGATATTAGCTAGTTATTTAAACTACCTATTAGCTAAATAAAAGAATAAATATATTCTTATAAGTTCAAAATAAATTATATAAAAGAATAACATAAAAAAAGTGCAAAATAAGCTACATAAAAGAATTGCCAGGACTGCATAAAACAATTTCTTTCTATAAAAATTCCAATAAAGAAGTTTTTATACTGCTGAATAAGTAGCAGATCGGTGCTTTGCTAAAAAAATAAATTGTCAAAAAACAATAATTTCTTACTTGCACGCCGATTTCTCTAGCAAATAGATATTCAAATTATAAAAATATTTAGGAGTTGCACGCCGATTTCTGCAAAGTAACAAAGTAGTAAATAGTTATTCAAAGTATCAAAGATATTAGCTAGTTATTTTAACTACATTTTCCTTCAAAAAAGCAATGTAAAAGAATTGCAAAGATCAAAAAAATATAATTAGCTACATAATAGAATAGGTATATAGCTGCATAAAAGTATATAGTCCATAAAAGCTAAACAAAAAAAATAAATATATTCTTATAAGTTCAAAATAAATTATATAAAAGAATAACATAAAAAAAGTGCAAAATATGCTACATAAAAGAATTGCCAGGACTGCATAAAACAATTTCTTTCTGCTTTCTGAGTTGATCTAAACTGAACTGCTTCACTTATAACACTTCACTTCTAACACTTTGTTTGTAAAAGCTTCTTTGTTTTGTTTACAAACGTTCTAAATAGATTTTCTAATTCGAACACGTGACTTTGTAATTCGCATGCACGAACACACAGTTTTGTCACGATCACTCGCGAAAGCAAAAATATTAGAAGAATATGAGCAATTTTTTTCGTATACCTCGGTTATTTATTCTCTTTTTGAAAAATTTTTTTTTCTAAAATAGAATTTTTCTAAAAGTTTAGATCTCTAGCTTCTTTTAGCGACTAAACAAGATAAAATAGTATGTCGCACGGTGGCACAAGAAGAAAAAACGTCAATTTTTGAAAAAAATTAGGGTCAATACTTTTATTTATTATTAACTCATTTTTTATTCAATTTTTATAAATTTTATATCGTTGTAATTACAAAGAAACAGGCTTTTAGATGATATAAACTTTGAATTGCTCTTTTAACAAATGAAAGCGAAAATATTTAATAAACTTAAAGCAAATTTTTTCTCGTTTTTTTTTAAACAAAACAGCCCGCGTTTTCGAAAAACACTTGATAAATTACCCCGGTGCAAAAGAGTTTCAAAGGGCGCCGTGAAAAAAAAAGTTTAGGAACCGCTGATATATATAATAAAAATAACTTCAATAATTTGTCGTGAAATTTAGTTACGTACATTTAAACAAGTAACTTCAGGTAGTGCAAACTATCCAAGCAATTTTACTTCAATCTGTAATGTCCTCAGGTCTGATTATATAACGCAATTTTTCATCGGCACGCAAACGTATATTTTGACATTGAATTTTAGAACTTGGCACACTGGAAAGAAAACGTTGCCGACCCCTGACTTAATCTATGTTCAACTTGTGTCGCAGCAATTTTGTAGAAGGCCTATGACGTCACTACAGGATTCAGTTTGGTTTATATGGTCAACTTCTTAATTCAATGAAGCCAGGTTAGTTTGCAAACCAAGCATCAGCAGCTAAACCGGCCAATAAAAAAATTGCTTGAAATGATATTAGAATTTTTTGTTTGTAAAAGCTGAAAACATTGGCATTTGAGCAGGCATATTAAAGCAAATTATTAATATGAGAAGGTCCAATGTTTTAAACAAAAAGGTCCAAAAGGCCTGGAATACAAAAAATTGATTTTTGTAGCCAAATAAAATTATCAATTATTGGCGAGATAAAAACTTTCTATACGATTTTCTAATACTTAATCAAAAAGTTTGAAAAAAATTAAAATGCAAAGAAAGAAAAAAAGTGGACAAAAAATGATTTCATCAAAACGTTGATTTCCTAATAATAAGAAGCTAATTGCAAATTTTTTTTCGTCATTGTGTTTGTTTGACACAAGGCAACGCCTACAGTAATTAATTATATTAGCCTACGTAGGCTTATGACAGGCCAAAGTCTGTGGCAAAAATCGAGCCATTTTTACAGTATTTCCTAGATGGCTTTTTTAATTATACCACACAGTTACAAAAATTGAACGTTTCTGCGGCAGCAAAAAAGTTAAAATAATAACTTTTTGGGCATAAACACTCGATATGTTGATATTATCCAAGAAAATTTTAATGGCTCAAAATATACATCTAATTTTAATAAGAATAAGAAGTTTATGTACGCTAAATCCACACAAAAGTTGTTTAAAGTTTTAGATAAATAATAAAAAATTCAAGATTTATTTTTCCAACATGATAAATGCATTTCATTTAGAATTTACTTAATGTTTTTCTTTCATCTCTAATATGGCTAAAAAATTATCTGCAGCGTAAGGATCTACAGCGTAATAAAACATAATTTTTCAACTCTTGTACATATTTTTCCTCTTTTAAAACAAGATGGGCTTAATATAACCAACATTTATGCAAGTACTGTAGGCTACCGCTGTATGACATTTTTATGGAAACGAAATCCCCAAGAAAAAAACAAACAATAAATATTTATTCAAGTTTTGGATTTAAAAGTTATTGTTTGTTTTAAACATTTATTACTGAATTTACAGAACTATGCCAATTGATAGAAAATCTGTAATGGTGTAAAAGCCAACATTCACCTGCAATTACGAACAATGAGTAAACAACAAAGTTATCTTTTTAAAACACAGGTTTTGAAATATTTTTCTCAGCATGTGTTAGAATTCGCATAACTGTTTTATGTGAATGATTTCCATGTGATGAAATTCACATGAAGCTGTTTGCGAAAGACATTGGCCAAAAGGTTATGAGATTATGCAATGCTACAACAAGCAAAAACCACCACATCCTCCGTCTGTATTCACTTGTATAAAATCTAATTTGCTTCCCACACCAACTCGATCAGCCAGGTTAACAGTGAAAACTTCCGCCAAAATCCGAAATCAGCATCCTGATGATATCAATGCATTCACTAATCAAGACCAAATTTTTGATTTTAAAAGCGATATTTTATAATATGAGTTTCGATTGTTAGCACAGTTTCTGAAGAAATCTATTTGAAATCCCAAAAGTTTTTGCAAGACACTATTATTTTGCTATTTATTTGCTAAACACAATTATTTGCAGTAGTATTTTTAAACTTATAGTAGAAATTAGCAAAATTATTCAAAAATTAAACGCACGATTGCATCATTATCACAAAACCTAATAACTCGTATCACATGATGGTGACAAGTAGAAGAAGCAGTAAGTGTCATAACTTTACTTCGGAATCTAAAAAGATAGTCAAACTAGGTAACCCAAATACATGAGCTGAAGTAAAGCTGTGTTCTGTTTTTATTTATTTCGGCTCAAGAAATAGTTTGCCGCGAGACTAAAGTTCGTCGTCGTCGTCGTCGTTTGAAGGGCATCCACTCCAGGCCAGACACAAACAGAACTGGGGCCGAGGGTTTATCCTTTTACTACCCCAGACTGCTGCACTGCCTGGATCAGATGCTGGCAGTGATGTTATTAAGCCAGCATCGAGTTTCGTCATCCAAAACCGTCAGACCGCGTGCTCCATGTGGTGCCCGATGTATGGGGCACATTGTTAGTACATGGTCTGCGGTTTGCTCTGAGGCGCCACACTCGCAATTCGGTGAAGGAGCGAGACCCCATTTGTGCATGGACGAATGGAATCGCCCAACACCAGTCCGCAGGCGGTTGAGCCTAACCCAAGCTGCTCGGGGTAAGCCCATCCCAACAGGCCTGACACTGGTCCCGGGCACAAAAGCACGGAGCCTGGAAGCACTTTCACAGTACTCCGCGTTCCATTTATGATTTGTCCATTCAGAGGCGCGGATGCCAAGTCTGGCAAGATTGTCCAAAAGATTCCGAGCACCTGGCACAAACGGGTGTCTGGATCTTAGTCTCACTTGGCCAGTATCTGAGGACCCATTTAACAGACCATGCAAAATATGATCGGGGTCCAGAGATCCACGGTAAGCCAAGGAGAGTGTCGCTCCCAGTCGGCGAAGCTCAGCTGGCTGGATGTCTGAAAGTACAGGTAGGTGGTCCGTTGGAGTGGGACGCAGGCATCCAGTAACTATGCGCAAGGCGTCGTTCAAGACACTCTCGATGAGGCGAGTGTGAGCACTGCGACACCAGACTGGCGCACAGTACTCAGCTGTTGAGTAGACTAGAGACAAGGTGGCTATGCGTAGTGTTTTAGCACCAGCACCCCATCCCGAGCCCACGAGTCGCCTCAACAGTGTGACGCGCGATGATAGTTTTTTGCGCAATGCCACTAAATAGTGACGAAACGTGAGCGATCTGTCCAGTTTTACCCCAAGGTATGTAGGGGTTGGACAGAACGGTAAAAGTCTACTATTGTTGTAGACCTTTAGCTCACGTTTGGCCTCTCGGTTGTTTAAGTGAAAGGCTGCCGTCACCGTCTTAGTGTGACTGAGCTTCAACCTCCAAGTCTGGAGATACGCTGACAGTGTGGACATGTCTTGGCTTAATGTCCCCTCCAAGTCCTTCCAGTTTCCAGAAGAGTGCAACAATGCTAAATCATCAGCATAAGCAAACTTTCTGGAAATCATGGAAGGAAGATCGTACGTATAGATGTTAAATAGGAGGGGAGCCAAGACCGATCCCTGAGGAACGCCGTTTTTAAGACGGCGTAGCCTGCTTTGCTTGCTGTCACCGGTGGTAAGGGTGAAACTTCGATTTCGGACAAGCTCCATGATCATTTTGACCATGTGCTTATCCGGAAGTAGTCTCAGCAGCTTGCAGGTAAGGCCACGGTGCCAGACAGTGTCATAAGCAGCTGTCAGATCGATAAATACGGCACCGGCCTTCTTTTTAGCTACGAAAGAATCCTCGATGTTCTGGGTTAGCAGAACAACTTGATCTACGGTTGACTTCCCGCGTCGGAACCCAGCCTGCTCTTTAGGGAGCAGTGGATCGATTAATGGTTCAACGCGGGCGTAGATAAGCCTCTCGAGGATCTTGTAGGGGACACAGAGCAGAGATATCGGTCGATAACTCTTTGGGTCCCCCACGGGCTTTGCTGGTTTTGGGATCGCGACCACAAGCGCTCTTCTCCAGATCTTGGGAATTTTGAGTCGGCGCAAACAGGAAGAAAGGAAGTCACGTAACCAGGACTTCAAAGCAGCTCCAGCATGGAGTATAAGCTTGGGGCAGATGGAATCAGGACCCGGAGCTTTACCTGGTTTTAAATGTTGAAGGGCAGCAGTAAATTCTCTCTGTGAAAAATTGTCAGAGATATTTACTGCATCTGGTGTTGTGGCCCTCCAAAGGTCAGACACTTCTTGATAGACAAGTCGAGATGACTTGCGGTCAACAGCCTCGTATTTCCCATTTCTAACCAGCTGAGATGCAATAGCATCGGCTGAAACGGGACAATGACGAGGAGAGTGTCGTGACCTACCAGTAAGGTTGTTCAAAATACTCCACGCTTTTCGACTAGAGTGTGAGAAGTCAATGCTCCGAACTGCTTCGGACCATCGATCCCTCCGTTTTCTGTCAAGCTTGGCAAGCAGAGTTGTAGCAGCCAGACTTGAGTCGTCTCCCTGAGGAGACTGCAGAAAGGTTTTATAGAGGGATTCACACTCTGCATCCCAACACGGAATATAGTTATTTCGATACCCGCGTGGGATAGTCTTCTTGGCTGCTTTCTTAATGATGTTACAGAAGTCCTGGTAAGCCGCATCCACATCAAGTGAATCAGGCGGCAACAAAGTCTTTGCGAATTTATTCGTCAAAGCAATGTAGTGACTCCAATTGGCCTTGCGGAAGTTCCATCGCTTAACAGGCATGCTTGGCACTGCCATAGCAAACCTTGGTGGTGTAATAAGCGAAGGTCGATGTTGTGACTTGGGAAACTTCTCAAGGATACGTCTATCCGGTAAGCGACTGTTTGGACCTAAGCTAGCGAAAGCTAGGTCTGGATTGGTGCCAGTGTTCCAGCGGCCGGAATAAAAACTGGCAGCGTCCTTGGCATTATATAGGAGGGCAAGACAATTAATACTTGCCCATCCAGCCAAGCACTCACCATCCGGACTGTTGTCATCATAACCCCAGTCAGCATGACGACAGTTAAAATCGCCAGCGTAAAGACAGGGGTGAGGAAACACTGGGAGATCCAGGGTTCGCAATCGCGTTGGCGGTGGTTTGTAGACGTTGACTATTTTATAGCCATCAACGTCCACACACAACCACTCGATCTCCGATGTCGGTGGAGATTGGTCCAAAAGCGTGTATCTCAGTCGCTCGTGAACAAACGTGGCAAGGCCATGCTTCCTGCTTAAAGAAGACCCAGCTAGTTGGTAGTGTGGTAGCACCAACTTCTCTGCATCAGTGCAGTGGGTCTCCTGCAGTAGGATGACGAGTGCCTCAGACTGCATAGCGAGGTGATGAAGAACATTCATCTTGCTTGCAGTGAGGCCTTCGATGTTCAGCTGAAGAATAGTGGGTCTTCGGAACTTGTTGGCAATGTGCCCTGAAAAGGGCAGTTTTATCCTGACATTGCCCCGTCCTGAAAAGGACGTTTGCCGATTAACAGACCCACACTGAACATCGGAATGGGTGGATACCCTTCCGTTTTGGTAGGTTCGGTTTCGGTCTGTCATTTTAAAATCAATGAGCAGACTTACTCACGGCCCAGGCTGCGTGAAAGCACCTACCATCTGGGCCTAAAGACTAAAGTTAATAGAATTAGTTCCGACTGAATACAAATTAATTCTTAGAAAACTTCCCTCCGCAGATGGAAAAAACCATTCCTTTTTACTATAAAAAATATATATTTACAAAATTCACAAAACTTTATCGATTCACATAAAACTTGGCTTTCCAGTTTCACCAAACTTCTGAACAATTTCAGCGCCAACAACTGCTAATAATAATCGCTCGCACAGAAATCGCTGACAACTTCTTACTGACTAACTATACGAATAATTAGCAACACGATCGCTAATATTATACTTATTAGTTCGTCCGCCACAAAAGCTTAACAATTCTATCTCTCTATAGAACATCTATGGCCACACAGGCGCAAAACAATTCCAACAATTCCCAGTGGAATTTCAACTGGAATAAAATCAAAATAGAAGGGCACGCACGTGACGCTTGATTATGATAGAAAATACGCGAAAGTGGAAAACTTCTTCAATTAAGTATTAAAATAAGTTTATTATCGGTCAAGCAGTTCGCGACAGCCAATCAGAGACGCGCCAGTGAACGGATTAAGTAATTAGAAGTCTCGCGACAATCCCATTTTCAGGTTCTCGACAGTTCCAGAAAGAAAAAAATTCTAGACGTGTAGCAGTCTCTCTCTCTTAATCCAATTGACACGTGTTTAAAATTAAAAACAACGAAACGAGCAATTATGACACTTACTAGACAGCTTGCAAATAAATTAAATTAAATGGGGGTGGTATACCGATTAGACAATTACTACTTAATAATGAAAAGATTAAGTCATAATAATCACTGAAATTTTAAATCTATTATAAAGTTATTAAGTTAAGATTATATTGCGAATGAAGTTTGACAGCAAGGTTTAAATAATTTTTCTTTTTGAAAAAAACCAGGATATTTTAGATGAGCGACCTGATACGATAGTTTTAAAGGTGTTGGTGACAGAAAATATTCGAATGCAACAATTGCGCATACTTTTTATTATTTTGCTCCTCAAGACTGCGTACCGCAGATTTTGTCAAGATTTGGAATTGCCCAGAATTTTAACTTTAACTCATTTGACTTGGTGTTCTAAACGTTACAACGATGTTACTTTTTATTCTAAACTATTTTCAAATTTAACTGATTAACAAAAAACCTGTATTCTTCTATTGAATAAAGTTTATGTTAAGTCTATGCTACAGTACCGTGGAGATGAAATTTTTGGACTAGCGATTAGTAGTTCAAGCAAATCAGTCAACCAGGTTTTAAGATAGCCTACATAGTCATCTGCATGTTTGATTGGCAAAATTTTATATTTTGGATCTGAAGATTCAAGACCTTTTGTTTCTGAAGATTTAATAGCTGTACTTATATACATAGCTGGATATTCAATTGCTAAAAGCAAAAATGAAGGCTTGGATGACAGTTACATCTACTATAAAAAAGTTTTACTGTAGATTTAAATCGAGGTGGCTTAAATATACTTTGGAGATTCCTTTATGTCACTGGGTTATATGTTGTTATTATGTTTCAATACGTCAGTGGTTCCCAACCGCTGTGCCGCAGCACACAAGTGTGTCGCAACAAGTACCCTGGTGTGCCGTAGGGCAATGATTACATCTAATATTAGTAGTTATAAAAGTGGGCTTCTTATATGAATATTTCGGCTTTTTGAAAATAATTATCGGGTAAAGAATACGGCTTGAAGGGCTGTAGTCGCTACTAACTCGGCTGGCGGATGTGTCCAGTAGGGCGAATTTTTAAGTTGCACTGTTCAAGCTACTAAGTCATTAGTAAGAGAAAAAGTGCTTAGGTTTACGACAAATTGATTAAATAATCTTAAATTATCTTTTGAGTTGCCTGCTTAAACCTTGAAAAATGTTATAAATGTGCATTAAATTAGCAGGTACAACAAAAGTTGCTGCTTTATCAAAAAACTTAACGATATAAAGCTATTATCTCTGGAATTATGTTGAAAGATAGAGCATGCAAATATTCATTAATAATTTAGTAATTTTTATCAAATGGCTTTGTCAGCCAACGCCTGTAGCTATTTTTTTGCTACTTTTATAGATATTTTTAGTTAAAACAAAGTTTAATCAATTTTTTGGAAATTCATATCACGCGTAATTGTGACGTCATATTACCATGGCAACAATAACATGACCACATAACAACTTATCTAACTGATATTTCAATTCATATTTAGGCTTACCATACATCACGATTTTTAGGGTTCTGTCCCACTCATTTTGGCAGAAATCTAACAAGAAATCGAAGACAAATTCTATGTGCAGACTCCCTTTTTTCTTGTTTTTTTCCGCGATGACTAGTTTTCAAAGATGAAAATCATGAAATCTGAGACAGATCCAAAGTAAAGTTCCTTTTTTTTTTGAAGAACATTTGATATTAACGGCGGCAACAAAGTCTTTGCGAATTTGTTTGTCATAGCAATGTAGTGACTCCATTTGTCCTTGAGAAAGTTTCATCGCTTATGAGGCATCCTTGACACTGGCAAAGCAAACTTTGGTGGTGTGATAAGCGAAGGTCAATGTTGTGACCTGGGGAACCTTTCAAGAATACATCTATCCGGTAAGCGACTATAAGGACCTATGCTAGAGAAACCTAGATTTGGATTAGTGCCAGTATTTCAGCGGCCGTAGTAAAATCTGGCGACATCCTTGGCATAGCATCGGAGGAAAAAACTATTAATACTTGCCCAGCCAGCCAAGCACTCACGGTCCGAGCTGTTATTATCGTAACGCCAATCAACGTGGCCACAGTTAAAATTGCCAGTATAAAAACAGAGGTAAGTAAATGCTAGGAAATCCAGGAATCGCAGCCGCGTTGGTGGATGTTTGTAGACGTTAATTATTTTATAACCATCAACATCGACGCAGAAATATTCGATTTCCGATGTAGGTGGAGATTGATTCAAAAGCGTATACCTTAGTCGGTTGTGCACAAATGTGGCAAGGCCATGTTTCGTGCTGAAGGAAAACCCAGCTAGTTGGAAGCTTGGAAGTACTAGTTTTTCTGCATTAGTGCGGAGGATCTCCTGTAGTAGGATGACGAGTGCCTCAAATTGTAAAGCAAGATAAAGAAAAACGTTTATCTTGCTTGCAGTGAGGCCTTCGATGTTCCGCTGGAGAACAGTAGGTCTTTGGAACTTGTAGGCAAAGTGCCCTGAAAAGAGTATTTTTTCTAGGCATTGCCCCATCCTGAAAAGGACGTTTGCCGATTAGTAGACCTTCGCTGAATATCGGGATGGGTAGACACCCTTCCATTTTGGCAGGCTTTAACCGATCTGCAAAGCAAAAAAGCTTGCCCAACATTGTCACAGTCATCGTTTTGAATGACACCTGGGTGTTGTCACCGAATGCTTACGTCACCATTTAACGGACGAATTATCAATACTTTTAGGCATATAGCCAGATGAGCTTCCCGACTAGAAGCGGCCCTTTTTTAGCTTACCGTACCATTCGAGAACCTGATCATATACTGTATGGTTTACAGCGGCTCTCAAACGCCTGCCAAGCTGCGCAGAAATTACGGTTCTAAATGGATTGCTTTTGGCTTTTAAATACAATGCGCAGTTACAAAAATGAAACGTGGTTGTGCAAGAGAAATCAAAGTAATAACTCTTAAGGCATCAACACTCGATATGTTGATGTTTTCCAAGAACATTTTCATGGCTCGATTTACACAATCAATTTTAATCGGAATAAGAAGTTTCTGTAAGTTAAAACCTTTTGAAGGTTATTTAAATTTTAGATAAATAAGAATCCTAGGTTTTTCTTTTTTCAAACAACGAAAATGCATTTCGTTTGGAATTAACTTAATCTCATTATTTCGTTTAGAATCATGACTATTGCTAGAAAATTATTTATTGGCATCTGCAGCGTAATGAAACATATTTTTTCAACTCAAACATATGCTCTTCCTCTTTTAAAACAGCATGTATGGTGACGTGCTTACAAAGCAAATGTATACGAAGTTAGCCTACCGCTACATGGCTTTTCTAGAAACGAAATCTTCAAGAACAATAAACATCATTGTTTGTTTTGAACATTTATTATTAAAGCTACAGAACTATGCCGATTGATGAAAAATTTGCAATGGCGTAAAAGTCAACATTCATCTGCCATCCTACAAAAAATAAATAAACAACAAGAATGTATTTTGAAGTACAGGTTTTAAAATATCTTTCTCAGCATGTGTTAAAATTCGCATAGCTGTTTATGTAAATAATTTCCATATGATGAAATTCGCATGAATTACAGTAAATATACATTTGCATTTTTTCAGCCATTTCTTGATTTTAGTTGAATTGGTTACTTCAATTGGATCTGTGGCAAATTTGTCTCACGATTTCAGCACAATGATTGTGTATGCGTTAAGTTTGCTCGCTTTATTCTCCTCAGTCGCAAGTAAGAAAATTTATTTTGTAATTAAGTTTAAATATTTTGCCGTATATTGGTGAAAAGGTTTTTCAGGGACCTTTTATGCAGAAAAAATTCATAAAATTATCATTATAATTTCTTGAAGTGTTAATGTTATTATTGTAGCAAACTAGTATTGAAACAAAATTGTTCAGTTAATTAAAAATTCCACAGTCGTAAAAGTTTTTTGCGAGAGTTACGTTGATCAAACCTCTGGCATGTTTTGAATGTTTTACAAACGGTAAAAACAATTTCCTTTTCTCTCTTTTGACAAGGGTAAAGTTGCGTGCCGTAAACATACACGTTGTTTTTATTTTTTATTGTTTGTTTATTTTTCTGTTTCTTTTTTTCTTTTTTCCTGTTGCTGTAATTAAATATAATGCATGCCTATATTGCTACTAAAACCACATAGCTGTTTATTATCGAAAAATATTCTTTTTTCTACGTTTTCTCTCCTAGCCTTTCCTCTTCTTTTCGTAAAATTTGAATAAAAATTAAAACAAAACTTTTTGTTTGTCGTTTCAAATTTTCATACTTCGTTTGAAGTGTAGTTGTCCAATTTTGTTTGTTACTCTTTGATTTTGATAATTTTTTGTGCCGTTGGGAAATCTACTTTACTAATAAAGTTATACTGTAGTTTAGCGTAAAACACTTTTACGTTTAACAAATTAAAAAATTTTTTGTTTTTAATAAAAGTGGCATTAGAATACTTAAATAATTTTAAAATTTTTGCTAACAACATTATTCTCAGATTTGATGATTACTGTTTATAATCTAGTCATTTACTTGAAAATTTTTTGATTGAAAATTACAAAGTGCTCATTTACCTAATAAAGTAACTGCAGTATTTGAGGTCTAACTTTAAACCTATTTTCTTTAAAAATGACTTTTAAAATATTTGTTTTATTTATTTATTCTTTTGGCTACAGAATCAATCAACGAAGATTGTACTGCCCTAGGTGGCTCGTGCATTGACTGGCGGCATTATAAATGCTCGGCTGGAGTTGAAACCAATTTATGCGATGGTGACAACAACATCAGATGCTGCCTCCCATGCGGCTCTTCCTGTAAGTAACGAATAAATTTGTTAAAAACATTTGCTGCTGATAAAACGTTGAAAATGGGAATGTATTGCTGTTTTTCATGGGATATTTATTATATCGGCCATTTTTACCAATGTTTCTGTATCAACTCTATTTCGGCGCTAAAGTCAAGGTTTTGTGATTTAATTCATTCCAATTTTTTTCGATTTCTCCTCAACTTTAATCCACTCTAATTCCTCTTATACACCTAGAAGCCCTTCTCGCTCACTTTGGTTAACCTTCACTCAACAATCTCATTTCTTACTTTAAATATACTCTAAATAAGACTTCCTTCATTCTTTTATTCAGCCTCTCTTGCCGACAGCAAACCTCGTACCTGTCTCAAGAACAGACCATGAAGATTCTTTTTCAAATCCCAAGATCACTTCCAATCTTCAATTAACTCAATAATCTTTTGATCTTAGGCTTTTCTAAACTTCCTTGGTCTCTCCATCCCAATATTTTATTTCATAACATCTCTCGGCTTCTTCATATTCTCATAACGACCCCCTTCACTTCCGCAATAAATCCCTTCTTTTTCACCTTTCTATCTTCCCACAAAGCAATATCGCTCCTTATAATGATGGCCTTTTGGGAGATTAAGGAAGAAGGAGCAGGGATTCATATTAACTGCTCTAAATGTCTTATTTTCGCCTCTCTTTCTTTCTTGGCCGGACTTTGGCCTACCCGTTACAGTGCTGAGACTTATATCATTCTTCATGCTCTTGAATGGTGTATCTCTCATTTCTTGTTCTGCGATTATCAAACTATTATATTGTTTTCGGATTTCCAATCTTTTCTGTCTACTCTGGGTTCAAAGAGTTCGAAATGTAAAATACCTTGGAGTATTTACATAGATGAAGTATTGAATTAGTGAACTCTCACTTCTATTTTGTCTCTTCAGCTTGCGAAATATTCTGGTATGTTTTGCAGATTGCTGAATTTTGTTACTAGGGCGTCTTTAATAATGCTCTGTTATAATCTTATTCACGGTCGCATCCAATGTGGTCTCATTTCTTGGGGTACTGCTGCAAGAACTTACTTAAGTAAAATTAAAATAAGAATGAATAATATTATTCGGATAATCACTCAATCTTCCAAATATCATTTTTTAAATTTTTTATACAAACAGTTAAATTTGTGATTACAAATCGTGCTGCTGGAAATGAGAAGCACCAGACTCGAATTTCGCTCTTGTTAGAACTCGTCAGTGACGCTTATCTCACTGCGAATCGAACCGAGGACCTGTAGTTTTCCACGCAGGTTATTATACCACTAGACCACAGGACCCGCACGAAGGTTGGACTCAAAGCAGCTATAAGTATTTCTCGGATTTGCAGCTCAAGGCGACCTCATGACCGAGAATAACCCGACAAGTGGTTAAGCAATTGCTTACTCTCTTAGAACTTGCCAAGCGAATGAAGAATTTCATTTTATTATATAGTTGGACACGAGGATTCATATTAACTTTTCTTAAATTAAGTTAAATTTGTATAACTTAAAGAAATCTATTAAGTAGGAATTAGCTAAATTTATGCATAAGTTGTATCATGGAAGTCTTCCTGTTCTATTCAAAAATCATTTTACACATTTAACTATATTCATAATCACGATACCAGGCACGCCAATAATTTGAACTATTTTCTTCCGTGTGTTACAAAAAAATGTTCAAGTTTTACTGTCCTACAGAGAGACAAAATTATGGAATGACATTAATTTAAGCATGAAAAACTAAATTTGGTTTCTTTTAAAAAAGTATAAAGACAACATCTAATTACTCCTATTATTAATAATTTGCATATAAAATTGCGAATTTAAATAAATTTTCCAGTAGTCCTATGTTGGAGGTAACTGTGAAATATGAGCTTCAATTCATGACAATTTTCTAAATTTATTGTGCTTTCTCATAACTCGTTGCTTTTGTTACCATATTTATTAGTTAAATTTTTTATACTATGATAATGTTTTACGTATTTTGTTTGATGTGTACTTGCGTTGGTTTAAGGTGGCAGGTGACTCGATGATCATTTGGTCTTATCGCTGTCTCCTTACCAAGTACATAAAAACTTTTATATTGTCTCTTAAGTTGTTGTGATTGCTTGTTAAATAAATAAAAAATCTCTCTCTCTCTCTCTCTCTCTCTATCTCTCTCTGCTTCTTTTTCATGCCCGCTTCCCAAATCTTTCACCAACACCCAAACTCTCCTTAACTCTCTATCTGAGACAAATCTAGTCCATCAACTATGGATACTTGGCCACTCCTTTCCCCATGTTAATAACTTAACAAATCCTTTTGCTAAAATTGGTGCCTCATACTCGTATATCTCATCCACAATACCACTCTCCCTTTTACCTCTTATGTCCTTCCAACGGTTTTCCTTCTACACGCAATATTCAATCTGATTTTTCCCATTATCAAATCCCTCCTATATCTATGAGGGGCTTACTCTTTTTTATTCTGCTTGATTTGTCTTCTCTCGTTTGCGCTGAAATAAGCACATGACTTTTGGCAATTTATATCACTATTAAATGTAAAAATTATTGACTAGAACTGGTTGAGGTTTAACCTACCGTACTCTGAACAAAAATACACAACTATAACAAATGTTTTCCATATAGATTTCGATCTTTTTTTCGATAAACAGGTCTGCTGGCTGAAAACGAATGGGCTTCTTGTTGTGATTCGAGTTGCACGAATGAGGGCGGAGTTTGTCAGGATAATTCAAACTACTGTTCTAGTAGATACACATCAGGCTTATGTGGAGGACCGTCGGACAGACAGTGCTGTGGAGGATTATCCGGTGAGTGTTTTCTGAAAAGATATTGCATTGACAAAGGAGAATGACCATGTGTACGTTGCTTTATCTAATATATTGTATAACACCTCTGCAAAAAGTAGGTTCACGTCCACACGCCACAAATTCCTGCTGCCCTTAATTGTATTAAATTTTGAAAATATAACATATTTTTCTTGGAACCTCAGTATTCTAATTCCTTAAAAAGAAAAAAATATAAAATTATCTTTGTTTAGTAAGTAATATTATTACGTGTGATACAAAACCACAGTTACCTAGCTAAAGCAAGCATTTTTGGTGTTCTTGACACAACAACATCACATGAAAACTTATATTCAAATTGACTAAGGCGTCTTAATAAGGACCCAATATGATAAAAGATATACAAGCATTAACATGGGCGACCGCGAAGAGGGTTTCAGGTCATGACATTATACAACTGTACGCATCATTATTGGGATCAGTAAGACAATGGCTCAATATTGTTACAAAAAAGTGGGTACCTGAAAGTGAAAAAGTGAAATACAAAAAAGTGAAAAAGTGAAAAAAAGTTTATTTATTTCGTTTGTCGGCAGCGTTGTTGAGTGATTAAAAGTGCCCGTTTTTGAAATCAAAGGCGATCGATCTTGTGGCGATTCAAAACCTACTCGCACCGTTCATTTGTGTCCTTAGAAAAAACACTTTATGGCACTTCTTACTGCCTGGTGGTCTTGGCAAGCAGCTCTAAATTTCAGTCATGTTTCTAAAAAAACTAAAAAACAGAATAAGGATTTTCAACCAGACAGCAACTATTTTGGCACCTTCAGAAGTAGGTCTGGGCAATTGCTTAACAGTTGCTCTATGAATACCGCCTCCCACGCTTTTCTGCGAGTCAGGAGGAGAAATATAGTGATGCTGAAACTTAGAGTAACATAAACAAAATGATGGCCATTCTCAGTTTAGTTTTTTTCTTTTTCTTTTTTTTAAAATAAGGTTTAATTTCATTCAATCCAACAAAGCCTTTTTAAGTGGAAAATGCTCTTTTTTGTATGTTTCGTCTCTCCAACCCGGCAAAAAATTTTTTTTGCGTTCTTAGTGATACCTAAAATTAAATTCGAGCTACTTGAGGCTCACATTTTTTCGAAACAAACTATTACTTTGGTTTGCTCTCTACGCTTTACACTTAGGAAAATAATCTGATATTTAACGAAAGACCAACCATCCTTGCAATAAATTTTTTTTTTTAGGGTGTGCATTGGTACGATATTCGACAGATTACATAAGAGGTTACAATGGTTTGACAATTGAAGTTGAATCGGGATTTAAATATCACATGGACAATCTCAACACATTCGCTAAAACTTGTGACGTCATTGTAAGTTTGTTTTGTTAAGTGTCACATTTCATTCATTATCTTAATCTTAACCTAATAACTCTTGTAGTTGATTTTCGGGCTTTTACAGTAATTTTAAGCTTTTGATGATGATGTAATCTGTTTCATTGTTACGTAATGATTACGTAACCGGTACACCACCCTTACTTAATTTACTTTGTCTACAACAGTGGTTTTCAACTTTTTCATATCGTGGCCCACTTTTCAACCCAAGGTAACTTCACAATCCACTTCGGTCAACAAAATTTAATTCCCATCGCAAAAATCTGGTGATCTCTAAAAAAAAAAAATCTTCACTTTGAATTGGTCTGCAATTTCTCAATTTTTGTCTCAAAAACATAAAAAAGATCCTCGCTTGGAATTTGTTTCCGATCTTTCGATCATAATGACTTTATTAGACATATTGCTTTCATTTTGATTTATACTCTGTGGCCTACTGAAAACACCACTGTGGCCCACCGGTTGAAAACCCCTGGTCTACAAGTTGTGTTATGAGTGGTATCTTCTGGTTGTATTATGATGTAAAAACTGCTTTGTCCAATCGTTAAACTTAATATATAATAATAAATTTTAAAAATTTGGCCCAATCTATATAGTAACTTTTATTGTTATCTCGTGGCGTTTGCTAATTTATATAGATAGCGTCGTATATTTTATCATTCATTCTAGTAGAAAAAGCTTTAGAATTGTTGTCGCACTTTATCCGCAATAATCTTAACTTCACAAATCTATAGCTAATTTTCTGTTTTTTCAATAACTTAAATTTTTATCAGACAACAATTGTGAAAAGCAGCCATAATGGATTCAGCATTCTTTATTTAATTACACAAACATTAAAAATTATTTACACTGTATAAGGACGAACGTTTTCGACTTACTTCAGCCCTCATCAGGTTTCTACAATTTTAGCAATGTCAATTAACTTGAAATTTACACACACACACACACACATATAAAAAACAACAGCAAAAAACAATGTATACTTTTAAAACACAGGCTGTACCTTTGACTAACTAGGCTAATTTAGGTTCATTTTAAATCAAAACGAGTAAAAGACTAAATTGATACAAATTAAATTCCCGATTATGATGTCATCGAAAAAAAAAGAAAAAATATCACGATCAAAATATATTCAATAAATATGAAGCTCCATTTGCGTACATTTGTCGATTTAATTTTGGACTTAACTTTTTTATGAGTAGAGCTTCGTAAATCTTGGAACAAATTCTGATTTACATTTACGTATTATTACAAAATTGTTTTCATTAAACCAATTATTAGAATATTTTCCACACGATAAAATATGATCTTTAATTGCTCTTTCATTTGATCACTAGAGTCCTGGAGCATCTCAATTTCAAAAATCTACATAATAATGCAATTAAAGATCATATTTTATTGTGTGGAAAATGTTCTAATATCTATCAATTAATTAATTTTATTTTGTCATCAAACAATTTTACCCAGTACAAAAAATAAAAAATACAAAAAAAGACAACAACAAAAAAAAAACAAGGCAATAGAAAATAATAAACAAATAGAAACAGACTAGAAATTAAATGTGTTGTTTGATAACGGGGAAGCTGCGGATGAACCCCTCGGTCTTCGAGTCAAACAGTCACCCTTCAAACTTAAAGTCAAAAACATACGAGGTAAAAGACAAATGCGACGACATCCAAATTTTACAAGAGAATTAGAATGATAGCCAGTGAGATTAGAAATTAGTCGAATTATGAGATTGTAACAAAAACAATTTTAATTTAATCTTGAAAGAAGTTTTTGGAAGTTCTTGGAATTGTTTGCAGAATGGAGTTCCATATTTTAACGCCTTGACATTAATACTTCTTTGCATTTTGTTATTACGATATGTTTGTACAAATTATACGGGTTAACTAAAATTCTTGTTGAACGGTTGGACACATCACATGATTTATTAAAATAATCGGAAAAGGAAAGACGAAGCTTACTATTTGTATAGTCATGGACTAGTTTAGCAATTTCAAATTTATACAAATCAAAAACTTTTAATATTTTCAGTTTTGCATAGAAATGTGTTGAACTCTGTAAAAAATGCCCTCCGCCTATCAGTTTCATCGCTTTATTTTGAATAGAAGCAAGTTTGTGCAAGTAAGTGGAAACGTGGAACCCCACGCCACCAGTTTGTAAAGTACATGAAGTTGAATAAGTGAATAATATAATTTGAGAAGAGCGTTTTGAGGTAGAACATGCCTTAATTTACATAGGATATCAACGGCCCTGAAAAGCTTATTGGCTACAGCATTTAGATCAAAAATGAAAGTGGAATTTCGAGTTAATGAATACTTCTAAGTATCTAACGTGATTTTTTAAAGTAATTGGTGAGTTGTTGAGCGTTACAGAGAAATTCTTTATATTTGAATTGATTTTAGGTGAAATGATTGTAGTATGATATTTTTGAGTACTTACAGTATAGTTAATTTATTTGAATTACACCAATTACACAGTAGTGAGCTTCTTGATTTAATTTTATTTTTCTTGAAGAGTTCTTGATTTAATTCTTGATTTAATATTTGAATAATAATACACTTCTTGATTTAATTTTTCTTGAAGAGTTAAGGGGTTTGAATAAGAGAGCAGAAGACAAGTATCATCAGCATATAGTCGTGGAACACTCTGGACAGCATTAGGAAGGTCATTTAAGTACAATAAAAATAGCAATGGGCCGAGTGATGAACCTTGCGATACCCCATAACCGTTCGATCGAATCGTAAAATGAGTATTATTTAAAGATACAAATTGATGTCTTAGAAAATAGGAATCTAATAGTTAATTAACTGAACCACGAAGCCTATAATGGTCTAATTTCTCAAGAAGAATTTTGTGACAAACTGTATCAAACGCTTTTTATAAAATCTAGAAAAAAAATATCTGTAAACTGATTTCTATTAATATTATCAAATGTAGAGGTTACTGTATTAAGAATGGCATGAGCTGTCGAGATATCTTTTTGAAATCCGTATTGTTGGGGGTTAAGCACATCATGTTTAGTTATGAAGCAGGTAATACGTGTAAAGGCTACTTTTTCAAGTATTTTTAAAAAACATGTAAGTAAGATGGGTCTAAATTTGTTAGGATTATTGGTGTCTCCATTTTTGTGAATTGGTATTGCTTTAGAAATTTTACAGTTATTGGGAAAAATTCCGTTAGTTAAAGAATAGTTAATTAACATCAGTAGAAAGGGGTCTGTTCCGTTCTTAAAAATCGCCCCATTATGTATATTTACAATCTCCTGAACAATCTCTTTAATTTCGCTTTGGTCCGGCTCAAATAGCCGAAGAAATAACGTTTCTATATGCATTTTAAATATTTTACATTTATTTACAAGAAAATGGCAACACTGCTTAATTTCGTAATTCTTAAAGAAAAATTCAGAATATTCGCTTGACCTGTTAGCCATTGTGACATGTGTGACGTAATAATGGTTATTTGTGATTGGCTTGATCTTAGTAAGTTTCAGAACATTCGAGCAACTTATGACCGATTGATATAAACAAGGCTCTCTCGGAAGCGTTATTATTAAGGCCCGTTTCCACTACGAGCGTGGAAAAAAGCATTCTTTGTTTGTTTTATTGCTTTTTTTTTGCGCTCGCTTCAATTTTAACCGCTCGCTTCAATCGAAGATCAATAAAAGAGAGAAAGAATGCTCTTTTCCACGCTCGTAGTGGAAACGGGCCTTTATACATTTTAGTAACTCGATACTGGAAATTTGTTAGCTGTGTGAATTCATGGTTTTTTATCGCAAGTCTCTGGTTGCTTACGTTATTGTTAAACAATTAAGCTAGTGGGCTTAACCTGCTGTTAATTTTATACTATTGTGGGCCCCTAAGTGGATTGGGGCATATTTTTTAATAAAAAAGTTATTGTGGTAGTCTGAGCTGTGGCTTAGCTAGACTATATTTTTGCTGTTACTGGTTCCTAGGGCAGATCCAGTAAGAAGATTTAAGAATTTTATCTTGTGGTAAGCAACCAAGATTGTGTTGTCGGTGAGAGCCTTCTTTACAGGCACCGAAAGGTTAGAAAATTAAACAACGTACCGAATTACTAAATTAATTTCTACAAAATTTTAAAACTAATTCTATGGAAGTAACAGGGTCTATTGTGAAAGCTGCAATTTTAAGAAAGTAAGCAGGTATTTTATCATGATCTACAGCTTTGTTCACTTTAAGAGAGAGAATTGTATTAACAAATTTATTAAAATTCGCAGGTTCAAAATACATAGATTCAAAAACTCGTTTTGCAAGGTACGTCTGAAAATGATTCGCTTGATAAGTAGAAACTTTGCTTGATAATTTTTCGCCAATAGTGCAGAAGAATTCGTTAAATTGCTCCACCGCTGTTTTGCTGGATTGTCGGATGCAAAATCATGCAAATTTTGTGCATTGTTGCAGAATTTGCTCTTTGAAGGAAGTAGCGTGTTTATAATATCCCAAGTTTCTTTGGGATTTCTCTATTGTTATGAAGTTCTTTTTCAAAATATAATTTTTTTCAAATAGTTTTAATTTTTTGTCAATTTATTAAAATATTGTTTATAACTTTTTTGAGAATTATTACTATTTACAAAATGTGTTTCAAACATGACACGTTTTTTAAGTAGAAACCAGAATAGTTTTAGTGATCCACGGTTTTTTAAGCAGTTTCTTTTGCTTACGAGAAAAATTTTTTACAGGAGCATGCTTGTCAATAATTTGCAAAACAATACATGTATATTTATTAAATATTTCATCAAAATTGTCATTAGTTATTTTGAGTAAATTCATAAAATAAGAATCCAAAGTACTGAATAAATTATAATTAAATGCATCAGAATCAAATTTAGATTTGTCTCTATAGTAACCAATTAAATTATTATTTTTTTTAGAGAGCGTTATATTGTGTACTTGACCATAATTGTGATAATGATCATTAACTTCAGAAGTTTCAATAACCCCTGTGAGAATTTCATAATTTGTGACATTAGTTGTTATATGATCTATAATCGTAGCTGTTGAATCAGTAACCCTAGTAGGTTTGGTAATAATGGGGAAAGTTCCACAGCTTGTCAGCGTGTTTATAAAATGCATAGCAACAGGTGATCAATTAATTGGGAAAGTGTTAATATTAAGATCTCCCAGGATGAAGTAGTTCATGTTGTGTTTATTAAAATCTGTGAGGCAATTAGATAAGTCTTCAATAAAAGTATTAATTAGTATTTGTGAGGGATGACGATAGATTACTTCGATAACTTAAGATGTATCAGTTTGATTGATAATATTAACCTACAAGGCTTCTGAGTTGCTTAGTTGGTACTGATTTTCACATACTTTATACTTGAGATTATCAGTTATATACAGGGTGGACCATAAGTCACCTTACATTTTAAAAATGAAATAACTTATTTTTTATTAATATATTATTATTTTTCTTTTCAGAATTATAAATAGAATATTTTGAAATTTTTGGTATGGTTAAGTTTACAACAGAACAACGAGTGAAGATAATTGAATTTTACTTTGAAAATGGACGGTCAATTGTTGCAACGCAAGGATCTTATATGCGCCATTTCAATGTTCGACATTGTCCTAGTAGGCCTGCAATAATGAGCTTAGTGATGCGTTTTCAAGAGCAGGGCTCTGTCACTGATAGGTCTAGACGTGGACGAGGTCAATCAGTACGTACACCTGAAAATACTAAAGATGTGAGGCGTAGCATTGAAGAGAACCCAACCACATTCACTCGAAGGCGTCCTCAAGAACTTGCCATCTCACGGAATTCTCTGCAGCGCATTTAAAGAGACTTGAACACTGCTTACAAGATTTAATTAGTGCAATCTTTACAACCAACAGACTTTCAAAAACGACTAAATTACACAGTCAGGTTTCAGGAAACTGCAAGAAATGACAATGAGTTAATTTACAAGTTGATCATGGGAGATGAGAGACTCATTTTCATTTGAATGGATATGTCAATAAACAGAATAGCAGATTTTGGGGCACCGAAAATCAAAAGAAGCCGAAAATGGAGGCTACTTAACCCATTAATTGCCAAGCATAGATCAAAGAATATTTTTGTAATTTCTTTTAGCTTATTTTCTTTCCTTCCCACAACTGATCACTTTTGATCAAAAACGTTTTGAATTTTTTTGTTTGTTTTTTGTAAAATTACTTGTTCCATCTTTGAAAACATTGGGAAGTTCCAATTATGCTATTTGCTTTGTTTCGCTTGGTAACCCAATATTCGTTTATTGTGTCGTTTCTTGTGTCGGAACATATTGAAATCAAATCTAACGTTATCTTTTACTTCAGAATTATCAAAACACCCATTTTATGAAATTTATGTAATTTTCAACAGATAAGAGAAGCGTAGAAACAAATATTGCAGTGCAAAGATAGTTCGAAAAGTACATAAAAATAAATGTTTGTAGCTTCGCAAACTTTAGACATGTTTGTCATGGAAAATCACTTTTTGTGAAGCAGAACCTCACACTGGTTGCACATGGTCATTGTATTTTTTTTGCATAGCTTGCAACGTCCCTGTTTTCCAGCAGATAAGCAAGTATGCACAGACTTTGAGAATCTAATACTGTCTACCGGCATTCGGCTGGGTCCTGGTCTACTTGATTTGTCTGCTACTCTTCCAAGTAAAGTTCAAACTATTTCTCTTCGGAACTGAAGGTGATGCATGGTCCCACCCAGTAGTGGATATTGGATTAAGCGAATGAGGCAGTTACCTCGGGCCCCCCTTTTTTTGGAGCCCCCCTCGAAAATAGCACATACAGTTTCAATTTGCTGCAGATGTTTTTTAGAGGTTATGATCAAGTCGGGACGAAAAGTGGGAAATATAAAGATCGATTCTAGGTGAAGACCTTTTTTTTTTTAGAGAACACAGGTGTTCTCTAAAAAAAAAGGTCTTGATTTTGGGAGCAAAATAGGGAAATCAGAGATCAAATTGAAGCGAAGACCTTTTTTTTAGAGAACGCCAAGATCCAAGCTTTTTTTCTTTTTTAGAGAACATCAATTTTTAAAAATCCTTGCCTCGGGCCCCTAAATTTGAATATCCATCACTGGTCCCACCAATCTCTTTGTGTAGCCTCTAAACAACAACAACAGACATATAAAAAAGTTTGCAAATAAACACCATTACCACTTTTTGCTACGCAGTTGGGGTCGGTGTTCACTAAGAAAGCGATCAAGGAGATCGATTCCACCCATGTATTTGTAACTTTCCACCATTCGGGGCTGCGTTATATTTATTTTGCTTTTCTTTGCGGCACTCCACCTGCGAACCGTGCTTTTTGTGGGCTCTGTACTTTCAAAATTGCTCACAATGCAGACTGGCTTGTTGTCATTCCATTAAGAAAAAACCACCTCTCCATCGCTGTAGGTTTCAAATCTCCGCGCTCGTTCTTTATTTCCGCTGGAAGAGTCAGTGGGCAGTTTTGTGTTCTGTTCTGATAAATAGTTCCGGTACCTCGTATGCCCTTTCTTGCCAAATCTCTGCAAAGGGCTGTTGAACTAAAAAAACTGTCACAAAAAAATTGCATGGTTTGAATAATTTTCGAGTACTTCAGTTGGTTTATTTACAACTCGCTCTCCTAAAGGCTCACTTGAATACGTATCTTTGCCAGTGTATAGATAAAACGAATAGCCTTGGAGAGATGCAAGAAACCATATATTCATCCCAAATTTCACTGGCTTAATTTCTCGTATTATCTACTAATTATTGCTTTGTGCATCTATCAGGCTTTATGACTTTTTAATCAAAGACTTTTATCAGTTCTTAAATGTTTCCAGTCTCATACAAAAGCCTTTGTGACGCTTCATTACAGTAGACAGTTTTGTGTATTTTGCATTGTTAGTTATTTAGCAGTTTAGTTTACTGTGCATTGATAGTGCGCTTCTTCTTTGTCCGAAAAACTCTACTAGACATTGTGTGTCAATTGTATAGTCGCCACTTCCCAATGTTCCAAAAATAGAGCATTACAATACATTATAAAAAACAGTACTTTATTTTCATTTGCCTGGCGTAAAAATTTTTATTGTAAAAATTATCTTTTGTAATTAAGTCAGAACAAATTTCCACACTCTAAACTGTGTAATAAAAAAAGAAAAAAATAAAAACATTCATTTAAGAAACCGTTCTTTCATTTCCAAACTGTAAAGTGACTTATGGGCCACCCTTTACATTGCTACTGCACCAGCATTGGTTGTTGTATTAACATGAACAAAGCTGTACTTCGGGAGGTCAAGATTTGATGGAGATTGATTTTTAATGCGAGTTTTCGTGATACAAATAACATGGGAAAGGATTTGCAAAGCTTCAATTAGGTAACCCAAATATCTGCACTGAAGTAAAGCTGTGTCTATTTTTTATTTATTCCGGCTCAAGAAGTAGTTTGCTGTGAACTGAAGCTTTTTATGCAGTTAATTTCGACTAAGTTCAAATTGGTTCGTTTGAAAACTTTGCTCCGCAAACAGACAGGGACCACTATTTCTAACTATAAAGAATGTATTCACAAAATTCACGGAAATAGCGATTAGTGCGGCTAATTAGTACGGCTAAAACTGAGATCATGTGTTTGTCAAGGCACCCTGTCCAGTGTTTTTTCCAAAAAATGGATTAACTCTCCAGCAGACGGAGAAGTTTAAGTATCTTGGAGTCACATTCTCGAGTGATGGTAAACAGGACAACGAACTGGACACACGTATTGAAAAAGCAAGTACAGTAATGCGCCAGCTTTACCGATCAGTTGTACTGAAACGAGAGCTGTGTACAAAAACAAAGCTTTCTGTTTTCAGATCGGTTTTGTTCCTATCCTCACCTGTAGTCATGAGTGTTGAGTAATGACCGAAAGAGTGAGATCCCGAATACAGCCGGCCGAAATGGATTTTTTCCGAAAAGTCAGAAGTTTATCCCTACTTGACAAAGTTAAAAGCACTGACATTCGTCAATTTCTCAACATCAAACCGCTGCTACTCCGCATAGAACGATTGCAACTCCACTGGTATGGCCATGTGACACGAATGTCCCACGAGCGAACAGCAAAACAACTAATATTTGCTCTTTTTAGCGACAAAAAACTCGCTGGCGCAATTATGTTGAAGACCTGGCCTAGTCAAGTCTCGGAATTTCACAAGCAAAATTGCCGCTACTTGCAAGAGATCGGGATGCTTGGAGATCTCAACTTGAGCTGCTGCCGCCGCAACCCCAAAAAGATAAGCGGGCAAAGGGAAATACACTGAACTAATTCAATGTTTTCCTGAAAATGATCATGATGATGACGGAGCTAAAACTTTTTTCACGAAAACTTTTTTCCTACGCTTTTGCCAAACTTCAAAACGATTCCAGTACTAAAACTTAAATTCGTCAGATACACAAAATAGTTCTATCTCTAGAGAATTAACATGTTAAAAGCCTTTTAATAGAAATCTATTACTCTTTTTAGCAAAGTCAAATTGACGATTTTATTTAACTGATCAAATTGTGATACATTAATTCATTAATAAAATTGGGCAAATTTTAATGATTCGAGTATTTAATATAGAAATTAAAAATTAAAAATAAAACAAACTAATTCATCACGAAATCGATTTTTTGGTTATCGATAATCGGTCATCGTACGCGTTTACAGAGTAACAGCCAATCAGAGAATCGGGACGAGAACGTATTACGTCATTAGAAGTCTGGTTACAAAAAAAACATTTTAATCAATCGCAAAACAGCTTGCAAATAAGTGAAGTGAGATAAGTGGGAGCTTTACCGACCATGCAATTATTACTTGGTCATGATAAAATTAAAATCATTGGAAAACAGAAAATTAACTACAGTTTTGTAAAGTTAAAATTATTGTGAATGAAAAGTGACACTTATATAAGCGTGAACTTTGTTTACATTTTATTCCAGTCATTCCAATTATTTCAGTCTAAATTCCAGTTATTCCAGTTATTTCAATGTAAATTCCAGTTTAGATTGCAGTTGTTACATTGCGTTAAGTCGTTTGTACTTTTGTGACTGTATTTTCGGAGATTAATTCAATAGAGAGATAAATTTTTTTGTTGCATCGGATGAATTATTAAGTCTTAGCGCTGGAATTGTTTTGAAGTTAGTGAAGCGTGGGAGCCAAGTTTTTGTAAACCGATCAAATTTTGTCAATTTTGTAAATGCATTCTTTATAGTTAGGAACAGTGGTCTCTGTCTATTTGCGGAAAGAAGTTTTTAAAAAAATCAATTTAAATTTAGCCGGAATTAACGGTATAAAAAGCTTCAGTCTCACGACAAACTATTTCTTGAGCTGAAATAAATCAAAAAATAGACACAGCTTTACTTCAGCACAGGTATTCGGGTTACCTTGTTCAAATGGTCCTTTCGGATTCCTAAGTAAAGTTTTTGGCAATTGTTTTGTGATACTGTTGCCTGTATGGAGAATTTAAATGTTAACGCCTTAAAAATTAATTTTCTAGTGAGAGAGAACTGTTTTAGCCAGTGAAACGAACAAACCAGTAAGTTTAATATTAGTCATTGGAGTGCTAATTTATTTTTATAGTTAGTCACTGCAAAGATGTCGAGTGTATATTCGCATTTGTTGTCGCTGTTAATTGCTTTGAAATTTTGTAAAACTTGGAAGCCAAGTTTTTCAAAAACTGATAAAGTTTGTTTTTGATTTTGTAAATATATTCTTTATAGTCAGAAACCATGGTTTCTTTCTATTTGTAGAGATAAATTTTCTAACGATCCATTTGTACTTAATCAGAATTAATTGTATTAAAACTTCAGTCTGGCGGTAAACTATTTCTATATCTGACGTAAATAAAAATAAACGCAGCTTTGCTTTAGCGCAACTATTTAGGTTCTTAGTTCAACTGGTCCTTTTGAGTAAAGTTGTGACATAAAGAAGTTTTGCCATATTAATTTGCGAGTTGATAGTTTATTTTAGCTTTTCCAAAAATTGCTTTTAAACCAACGATAATTCTAAAAAGTCCGTTTCAAATAATAAGTAATCAATACAAAAATGTCACTGAAAACTTTTTTCTGAAATATCAGTGGAATCTGATCTAGTTTTCATAGATCAACAGAGGTCCAAGAAAAAATTTTAAGATTCAAAAGCATTATATGCGCCAAAATATCAACTCTCTTAATCTAATTATAACAATCAAACCTGTTTAATATTGTTTGAGAAAAATGTAAAAAGGCGTTTTGGACGACAGTTTTTGTGACTTTAACAATTGCTATTGCTGAATTTCTGGTAAATTTATGTACATACATTAGCAAATTGGTGTGATTCGATCTGTGTATAATTATTTTTTGCTCTTTGTTTAGGTATGGGTGACTCACGCTTTTCGACAGGAAGATCAATCAATTGGTGGGACAGTAGTTCCTCCTGCCACGAATTCTAACCACTTGGTGGGACACGCATTGGATTTTAACCTTGATACACCAACTGGATGGTGCAATGGGGACTGCCTGGAAGGTAAGATTTAATGAATGTGGAGGAATACAAACCGTCTGATTGTTTTAGTGGTAATTATTTTTAATTAGAGACCGGTTATTTTTGCAAAATTGTTACAAAATAAATTTATGCAGAAAATATACAAGGTTGATAAACCGGTTACTTTTAATGCAAAATTTTTGTTCTTTAGTACATTAAATTTGATTCTGGCTACAGCTGTACAATTCTTCGGTTATTTATCATAAACGATATCACACATGCCAAAGCAAACCAAAAAAATTTCTCAGTTATACTGGGGCAAAATATAAATGTCCTAAATTCTCCTGCAACAAAATTGCTTTATCGGGTGTAGAGATTTTATAAATTTCTAAAGAGTAAAGCAGTGATTCTTAAACTGTATGCTGCGGCACATTAGTGCGCCGTGAGAAATTTTCTAGTGTGCCGCGAAACTTTTTTAAAACATGAGTCTTTCGATAAGCGGTTCTTAACCTTTTCGGTCAAGTTTTCCACTAAGTCAATGGTCAAGTTCGAATTACCCTTCTGATATTTTTAGTGACGATATTTTGTGAGACGCAATTTAGCCGATGGTGACTATTAGCTCTGTGGTGTAGCTTATAGGTTTGCATAATAAACATAACAATTAAAAAGATTTTATTCATTTACATCTTATCGCATCAACAGTAAAAGTAAAGTGCTCATTTTAATTTCATTTTTGAGATTGGTTTCTCTTGGTGAAGATACCGATGTAAAGATTTGCGGTTGAAAGCGGGCAATGCAAGTCACTACACATTTTTGCATTACACTAGATGTCCACAAAAAATCATTACTCCTTAAAAAGTAGACTGGCATATTTTAACGCAGAAAACTGTTTGTTCGGAACCATTTTTCCCTTTTTTATTGTTCTACCAAATAACATACATAACTTAACCTTCATCGAAATCTAACTTCAATTTAACCTTAATTAACTAAAATCAGCTTTTTTACATATCGTTTTTCTAACCGTTAATCTAATTGCCTACTTTAGCGACAATGGTTACTTTTAACATCAGTCGGCTGTGTGGTCAAGCAACCAAAAGCGTCATATTGATGTTGCACGCAAACGACACAGTCACTCTTCTAAGCAGGGTTGCCAGATTGGCTTTTTTGACGCCAAATTTAAGAAATCTTTATTTTTTTAAACAGGTTTGGCATCAGAATTTCAGTTTGGGGTTTTGGCTTTTTTTTGGCTTTTTTTACCAAAATAGGGAAGTTTGACATGGAAAGGAAGGGAAGACTTTTTTTTTAGAGAACACCATGACTTTGGAACGAAAATAGATGAGTTCAAAATGGAATGGAAGCGAAGACCTTTTTCTTTTTAGAGAACACCCTAATTTTGGTACGAAAATAGGGAAAACTGAGAGCAAATGGAAGTGGAGACTTTTTTTTTTTTAGAGGACATCATGAGTTTCGGAGAAAAATATGCAAGCCAAGATCAGACCTCTTTTTTTTCTCAGATAACATCAATTTTTGAAAATTCTTGCCTCGGGCCCCTAAATTGGAATATCCACCGTTGAATCCGAGATGGAATGGAAGCGAAGACCTTTATTTTTTAGAGAACACCATGATTTTTGGACGAAAATATATTTTCTAGCGGGTGAAATTGTTTGGCTTTATTTGCCTTTTTTTATTCCCTCCTTTGGCTTTATTCTATCAGTGAGATCTGGCAACCCTGCTTCTAAGCCAAAAAAAATTTTGTCTTTCGGAAACACACTTTACGGCGCTTTCCTCTGTTTGACGGTATTAGCGAGCAGCTCTAAATTTTAGTCGTCATACCAAATTCAACTCGTCAGTAACCTAATGTCTTGGTATCTCCGGAAGCAAATCGGCGCTGGTTGGGGTAATCCCTTGACGTCACCCTAAGTATAGCGCATTCGGCGCTTTCCGGTGATGTAGGAGGATAATTATTGAGATGAAAAATATTTAAATAAAGTAAAACGGTCTTTTTTTCGTTGTAACTTTTTAAATAAACGTAATAATTGCAAAAACATACTTTTGGACTTCTAGATGTTAATCTAAGAAAATAATTTTGGCGCTATATAATCCGATTGATTGCCTTAAATATTGGGGTCATTTCCACTGCATCAGACCAGGAAGAATTCCCCACTAGTGGGAAATTTTTCACCAGTTAGGAATCACTGCTTTAGATCGTTTAAAATTTAACAATTTTTCATTTTCTTAAATTTTGAAGGGTTGCATTTTGTACCCAATATTAAATTTAAATAAATAATTAAAAACCATTACTATACTGATTTACGCCTGCTTTGCATCTTAGTAGACGTAGATGTGCGTGGCAATTATGAATTGTCGGCTTGAGAAAACTTAATATTGTGACCGCGGCAACTTGTGCTATAGTGGTCAAAAATTTAAGTGTTTTGACTTTCAAAAATGAAAATGTTAAAACGCTTAGTCTTTCAAGTTGATTTTTGGCGGCTGCAGTCATGTTTCTTTCTTTTTGTCTGATAAAACCGTTAGCAGATGTAATCCCTGCGATAATAACAAAATTAAATTAAATCGATAAAATGTTGATTTTATGAATAAACAAATTTTAAAGAAAATCTGTTAATGCATCTTTCTAAAATAAAAATTGACTGATCATTTTTTCCGACTGCACCTGCCACTCCAACATTACTTTTTTCTTACCGACAATATGCGTGATTAATCTTTACGAAAGCAATGAAAAAAACAACCTATCAGTCAAAGAAATGCAAAACAATCTTTTCATTCACATCTTTATAGTTCTGCGAATATAGATTTTCAGCTTAGACAAAAATCAAAAGCAAAAACTTAAAAAGAAACGAGCCTTAATTTATTTAAACAGCTTTTTTGTTTTTATTCTATCAAGTGTGTCGCGAAAAAAGCTATAAATTGTTAGTGTGCTGCAAACCGAAAAAGTTTGAAAAGCACTGGAGTAAAGTGATAGCGATAAAAATATAATATTGTTTTGATGTTCAATCACCAAATGCGTTGTGTTGTCTTTTGAAATTTAACAAAGGGAACAAGCCAGCTACTAGCACGTGTCCCGATGTGTAAAACAATTGTTTTGCTCGTTTAATGTCTGATTTTATTCATATAAAAACAAGCAAGTTTAAAAATAATTCTTAAAATTTTTTTCATGCTAATTCTTCTATAAAGTGTTGGTATTGCTTAAGCCCTTATGAGCAGGCTTCTAAGTTGGGAAATCATTTTCCGATTCTGATTCCCACTGTAGCGCATGTATAAAGAACCTCCCAACTCCACACCTGAATATGCGGCTTCGTCAACTCCGACTCCACAACCCTGTTTTTAAGTACAATATACCTAGTCGTCAATGTAAAAAAATAGATAAATCGACGATCATGTAAGTTGGGTTTGCTTGCTTTGCAAGTGAAGGCACGAAAAAGAGAGTAAAAACAACCAAGGACATTGTTTTTTCAATTTGTAGCCACTACGCAAAAATGCTTTTTTTGCTGTCATGAATTTATTCAACTAACAAAGTTAGCTTATTAGTTGATTGAACTGAAAATATAAACTTATCAGGACTTTGCGTGATTTAAAGTAAAAATAATGAGCCACGGGAAAATTTCCACTTATTTGACGTGGTTTGTCAAGGGTTAAACACTTACAACAATTCCTTACTGTTTTTTAACATTATTTGGTCTGAATAACTAAATATAATTGTTGTTTTCAAACTTTCATGTTAATACGAGAATTGTCCAAAAGAATTGAAAATTAGATGTTCTATATTTTTTTCTGAAAAGATTACAAACGACAACATAAAAAATTTGATGCATGTATTTCTATTTCTTTTATACCGCAGTCCGCAACTTATTAGCAAAGATTTTTATATCTAAAGGTGAATGGAATAGCTATGCAAACTGCTTCGTTCAAAAGGCCAAAAATAGCGGTTTGAGATGGGGAGGAGATTGGTATCCATCGGACGCAGTTCATATGGACGACGGCTTGAATGTTTATGATTACTCTCAATGGGAATCGTTGTATTATGACTTACAAAACTCATGCTAAACATTGTCATAGACTTCATACGTGTACCGTTGCAACAAATGAATAAATAAATAAAAGCAATTTATACTCTGAGCTCAGTGAATGGGTTTATGAGGTAACCTCGATTCGTTATCTTGTATATGATTGAGTAGAATTTTCTACCATAATTAGTACACACTGTTTGAAAGCAGTACATCAAAATTAAAATCGTAGGCTTAGTAGATTACAACAAGGCCATATCTGGTTTATGTAGTAGCGCATTTATGTCGTTTTTGTCATGGCATTTTGTCATGGCCCCCCTTGGAGATCACTAACACGTAGGCTTAGCATAAGTAGGATAGTACATGTTCAAAACATACAATAATTTTTAATAATAAATGTTTAACAATTTTAACAATTTTTAATAAATAAATTTAATAATAATAAATGTTTAACAATTTTAACAATTTTTAATACTTTAATAATAAATGTTCAAAACATACAATAATTTTTAACTCAAAAATATCAATAAATGTTTATTGTAACGGTAAACGGCGCTGAAGTTCGCGATTGCCGCAAAGTGAAATGTCGATTAACGCGCTTCCTGTTCGACGAAATCAAAACTCAATAATAACCAAGGAATATTTTAATGAAAAATAAGTAATTAATTGAAGCGTTGAAAAGCGAAAGCGGTAATCTGTAAATAAATAAAACGAACTAAAAATTAAACACAAAAGGAAAACGCATAGTTGTCTTACCGAGCAGTTCACGTCGGTGCTGACTCAGGGAGAATAACGGGAATTACCAAAAACTGCACTAAGTCTACTCAGACTTCAACCAGCCGCCCACAAACACTGCACAGCTGGTCGCCTCACAGATTGAGAAGTGACAAATCAAACACGGTACTTCAAAATACGCTTAAGTCTACTCAGACTTCAGCCGGCCGCCACCAATTGCTGCTGGTCGCCTCACAAATTGAGAAGAGTATTATAGAACGCAACATCCGAGATGAGATTAACTAAATTAAAGCGTAAAACAAAAAAGGCGCTGGCAGCGAGTGCACGCGCAAATTATGATCAGAAACTCAAGGGAAATAAAGCAAACACGTGCGTTGGTATTTTTCTACACTCCCAACACCCGAGAAATTAATAAAAAAAGAAAAAAAATTACCAACGCTGCACACAACATAAATAACATTAACGGAAACATATGTAAACTTTATTGTACAGTAATTGCGGGATCACCAGAGTCCTTCCGCGGCATAACATTAAGATTCGCGGGAACCACCAAGCACAGTTTATTAACGATTCCTCGTTCGTAATTAATGGCCTTTGCCAAGACGCCATTAATTACGAACGAGGAATCGAATCGTCCACGAGGAGAACAACATCGTGTTTTTGAAAATTGGTTTTCTTCTTGAACCATTTTTGGCGGGCGATTATCGTCTTTAAATATTCTCGAGACTATCTTCTCCAAAATTGATCATCTAGACATTGTACATGTTTCCAACGTCTTTTGGGACAACAGCTCTCATCGGAAGGAAGTGAAAGGGGCAAGTTGCCAGTAGGACACAATTTCAAAAGATGATTAGGCGTCAATGGCTCCAAACCATCTGCATCGGTTGTGATTGGAGTTAAAGAGCGAGACTTTAAAATAGACTCTGCTTCCAATAAAAAGGTGTGAAGTTAGTCGTCATCGAGAGTTCGTTCCGTCATCAATGAAGTTAAAATTCGTCTGACTGACCGAATCATTCTCTCCCAAGAACCATCCATGCGGTTGGCATTTGGAGGATTGAAAGTCCATTGAATTTCTTTTCGAAGGAGAAAATCTTCAATCTGGTGCTGTTCCGTTGTCGGAGAAGAAGTGCAGAACGGGACCTCTTCTTGATAGGAAACGACGTAAGGCGTTGATGAAGGCGTTGGTTGTCAGATCCATCGCAACTTCTATCTGAATTCCTCTAGAAGTTAAACAAATAAAAAGACAACCATATCTTTTCACTTGAGAACGCCGTTGTTTCACGAGCAATGGTCCGAAGTAGTCAACGCCACAGTATGCAAAGGGATGAGTATCGACTTGTAGACGCAACGGAGGAAGATCAGCCATCTTTTGTGCTCCCGGCTTTTCGTAGCGTCGTCGGCAATGCATACAGGAATTAAGCACTCTACGAACAACAACTGTACTTCGTAAAATCCAATAACGTTGTAGTCTGATTCAACGTCATATTTGCTTCACCATGACCTGTAATGCAATGACAATGAAGAACAATAAGATTGGTTAAGTGCGAGGTGTGGGGAAAGATAATTGGGTGTTTAAGATCAAAGGAAACAGAAGCTCTATCTAAACGGCCGCCTACTCTTAAAAGACCGTTCACAATAACAGGATTCAGTTTTAGAAGCGGAGATTCGGAAGGTAAAGAAAAGCTTTCATTGATTTGCATCTTTGACATGATGTCGATGAAACAGTTCCATTGCTCATATCAAATAAGCTCAATTTCTGCTTTTTGAAGATCAGAGACAGATAAGGAACGAGAAAAGTGATAGACAGAGTTGGAATTTATTAAAAATGTCTTCAATTTTAAAAGCTAAGCAGTGGCTTTTTTTAGCTTAAACCACAAAGAAAAATACGCAATCAGTTTATCAACTGGATCAATCATTTCGGTAACAAAAATGCAGACGTGGCTTTCTTATCAAATGCTTTAACATTTTCTACATCTAATGTCGTCTTCCCAAACCGGCAAGGCCAGCTGTCTGGGGATTCATTCAAAAACTCTGGTCCAGAAAGCCACGACTTAGTTTTCATTCGTTTGTCGGATTTACATCCACGACTTAAAACATAAGCGGGGTTGAGCTCACTAGGGACGTGCCTCCAATTAGAAATGCAAGTACTTTTTGTAATAAACTTTAAACGACGGGACAGAAAGAGAGGAAAACGCTTTTCTTTATTTTTTATACTTTGAAGAACTACAGCGGAGTCTGTTCAAAAATAGCTTGTCTCAACCGCGGCAAGTTTAGTTCGTGTTTAAGAAAAATATCTAATTTTACGGCAGTCACAACAGCAAGAAGTTCTAGACGGGAAATTGAAAAGTCGTCTTTAGGAGCTAAATGAGATTTATTAATAACTAAGTTGCAATTGATATGATCATTAATATCGCTCGAACGGAGATAACAAACGGCACCATACGCATGCTTAGAGGCATCGACAAAATAATGCAGTTGATAGTTTTCACTGCCTAAATTGGTATGCAAACCCATCCATCTTGAGATAGACATCGACTTCAGATGCTCCAGCGTTCGGATCCATTGTTGCCATTTATTGAATTCTAAGGAAGGAATAGGTTTGTCCCATTCTAACTCCAGTTCGCATGGTCGTCGATAGAGAAGCTTGGCTTCGACAATCACTGGGCACAGAAATCCAAGCGGGTCGAAAATGGAGTTGATCGAAGATAGAACACCACATTTCGTACATGGCCTATACGGAAGTTCTACTACAAAATGGAAACAATCATTATTAAGATTCCAATTTATATCCAACACACGTTCACTAGAATTTTTGGCCAGAGCATTAATTTGTAGTGATTTCGAAAGTTCATTCTCAGGCAAATGTTATATTAGTTCAGGGCAGTTTCAGCACCACTTCGTAAGCTTAAAACTTGTCTTTGACAACAGACACTTTAAATCTTTCATTAATTTAAGTCCGATTTCAACGTTAGGTACGCTAATTAAAAACTCGTCAACATTAAAATGTTCTTCAATAGCAGAACTGATATAAGGTTCGAATTGAGCGCCAAAATCAATGGCTGCTTGATGCAACGCAAAACTGGCAGTCAATCTACCTCTAGTTCGATTCGTAGTGAGCAACGAAGGTCACTTGTAAAATTAAAAATTGCCAGGGCAGCTGTTCAGCAAGAAAGGGCCAGAGTTTACGAAACGAAACAAAAAACTAGAGAAAGAGCCGAAGAAATGAAAAGAAAGCTTATGCGCGAAGCCGAAGAAGCAAGACAAAAGGCTGAGCGAGAAGCCGAAGAAGCAAGAAAAAGGGCTGAGCGAGAAGTAGAAGAAGCAAGAAAAAGAGCTAATGAAGCCATGGAAGAAGTAAATAGACAAATGAAAAAGGAGGAAGATGAACTCGAACGAATTTTACTAGATAAAAAGCGCAATGAAGAATTGGCACGGATAGAGGCAGAAGCTTGGGAAGAATTAAGCTATGGAAATGCAGAGGAAGGCACTAGCACACGAAAAACGCCGCATTTAAAAATACGTGATTATTCCAAATCGTTTTGTGAAAATGTTACAACTGTTGAAAACGCGCCATTGTATAATTTTCGGCCTCGTACTTCATTGCTCACTGACATTTCCAAAAGTTCTGTTCAAATTAATAAACCATTTCCCGTTACTTTCGCAGAACTTCCAAATCAAGATTCGCGTATTAAGTTAAAAAATTAAGCTCTAGTCAAAAACCCGAAAGTCAGTTTAAGCTTAAATTTGATTTTCGCAACACAGAGCAGCGCAAAGAAAAGAAGCTTTTATAATTCTTTCTCTTTCCAACTAGTTTTCATAAATATAATGTCTCTAGAATGCATCCTGCACCGCCGGTTGTAATTCAAAAATTTAATGGTGACCTCATGGAATATTGGTTGTTTGTGGGACAGTTTGAGGCTCATGTATTAGGAAAGGTTGAAATTACGAATTATTTCCGTTGTTGCATCAATATTGTGAATCGCATGTATAAACTAAATTCAGTTATGTATCGAATCAGTCGCATATTTCAGATGATGACAAAAATAAGCTTAAATCATTGTCTCAACTTCTTGAAAAGTGTTGTGTGTCTCTAAAAAATATTGAACAAGTTTCGAGTTTAGATTCAATGCATGTAATTATGGGCGTTGTTGACAAACTGCCAATTAATTTAAAACAAGCTTGGGTAGAATATGCGGTACAAATTGAACAACAAACTGGTGAGAGAGCAAAGTTTCTTGATTTGTCTAAATTTGTTACAGAAAAAAGTCGAATTGCTAATTCTATTTTTGGTAGAGAAACGTTCCAAGCTAATTACAAACCTCGCCGCGAAAGCGCGTATGTTTCTGCAACGACAAAAAATCTAAAAGACGCGTTGAGTGTGGCAAAAAGTCGATGTTTTTATTGTGATAAAGTACACAAGCTAATTGATTGCGATAACTTCAAAAATTTAATGTATGAAGTAAAGCATAAATTCGTCAAAGCAAAGGGACTTTGTTTTAAATGTTTAAGCGGTAATCATTTCGCTCGTTACTGCAAATCGAGTTGCAAATGTTTAATTACTGGTTGCAAAGGAACCTTTCACCACACTCTTCTTCATAAAAATACTGACACTGAAGTGACGGATCACGTTGATGCCTGTAGTTCTGTTCAACTCAATAAATCGACTAGTAATGTCCAGCATGTCTTTTTAAATGTTGTTCCGGTGCGCGTTCGCTGTGAAGGTAAAGAAACGGAGGTATATGCATTTTTAGATCAAGGTTCTACTGCTTGCTTTTGCGACCGTTGTTTGGCAAGGGAATTGCAATTGAGCGGCACGAGTCGACAGCTTAAATTGCAAACGTTGACTGAGACAAAATCTTATAGCACTGTGTCTGCAGAGATGGAAGTTAAAGGTTTGTTTGACGGAGATTGGGTCCAGCTTCCAGACGTTACAGTTGTAGATGAAATACCTGTACAGCAAAACGTAATTCCCGCATCACAGATATTAAGCAATCATAGCTATTTAGCTGATATTAATTTTCCAAAGCTTGACAGGCAAAACGTACAGCTTTTGATTGGTGCTAATGTCCCTAGAGTATTTAGATTAGAAGATTTGAGATCTGCTCCGGATCAATTATCACCCGACGCTGTGAAGTCACCTTTAGGGTGGTATTTGCTTGGGCCCTGTTCTAAATTTAATTGTACAGTATCTAGTAGTGATAAAAATGTTTATTACGTTTCAACTTTATGCGACAATTTCGAGGAGGATGATAGAGATTTTATATATGAATCACGGAGAGATTTTTAAAATTTTCAGTTTCAATGTTATAACGAAGATAATTATTATTCGAAACCAATTTCGATGAATGATTTTAAAGTTTATAGAATGTTTAAAAGTTCGATCAAACTAGTTGATGACCACTACGAGTTACCACTACCCTGGAAGTATGAAGGTCAGGTTATACCAAACAATAAAAACTTAGCACTTAAGCGATTAAATCATTTAAAGCGAAAATTAATGCGCAACAGCGATCTGAAACAGAAATATTCAATTCAAATTCAAACAATGTTAGACAAAAACTACGCAGAACTTGTTCACGATAACTTTCAAATAACGTCTAAGAAGGTGTGGTACGAGGTGCATTCAATAAGTTTCCAGACTTTTTTTGTACAGGCATTTATAATTGCCGTAAACTCGAGATATTTCAGTATGTTGTTACTATACTCCTTATGAGATGATTGACCAATTTTTTCTTGTTTAGGTGCAAATTTATAGCTACAGTAGGAATTAGAGTACACCTTACTAAATCCTGATTGTCACAGCTGGTGAATTTCAAAAATGCAATCTGGACGTGAGGACACATTAGAAGAACGATATGCGATCAAGTTCTGTTTTAAACTTGGAAAAACTGCCACGGAAACGTATGGTATGCTTCAGACTGCTTATGGACCATCTTGCATGAATCGATCATCAGTTTTTCAGTGGCACAAGAGATTCAAGGAAGGCAGGGAGTCCCTGAGGAATGATGAGAGATGTGGGAGGAGTAGGGAAGTCAGAACATCAGAGATGATTGGCCAAATAAACGATTTCATGAATAGGGACCGTCGTGTTTCTATAGAGACACTAAGCGCACAGTTTAATGTCAGTGTGGGAGCTGTACACAAAATCATTCGTGAGGAACTGAAGATGCGGAAGATTTGCGCGAAGTTCGTCCCAAGAGTGCTCCGGGAAGATCAGAGAGAAAGACGTTGCAATGACAGCAAGGAGATGGTCGAGCTCATTAATTCAGATCCCCAAGTTCTTGATGCCCTGGTAACCTGCGATGAAAGTTGGATCTATTGTTATGACCCAGAGACCAAGAGACAGAGTTCCCAGTGGAACCATGCTGGATCTCCCAGACCCAAGAAGGCCAGACAGAGCAAGTCCACCCAGAAACTCATGATGATCCCTTTTTTTGACAGCATGGGCATAATCTACATTCACTGGGTTCCCACTGGAATCACAGTCAACAAGGAGTACTATATTGAAGTTTTAAGGGAGTTCAGGAAGACATTCCGTCGGAAGAGGCCAGAACTCTTCGAATCAGGTCAGTGGCATTTCCATCAGGACAATGCCCCAGTCCACAAATCCATCCTCGTCACAGACTATTTGACCCAGATGGGCATCAAGACGGTTCCCCATCCTCCTACAGCCCGGACCTTGCTCCCTGCGACTTTTGGCTATTCTCAAAGCTCAAGGAAAACCTCAGAGGCAATCGTTATTCCACAATTGAGGACATGAAAGAGGCTGTGACGAGGGTCCTAAACACGCTCACACAAGAAGACTTCCAGGGGGCTTTCCAGAAGTTGTTGGAACGGTACAACAAGTGCATTGATGTCGGAGGAGAATACTTTGAAGGGGACTAGAGTTTTTTGTGTGTACGGTTAATAAAAGTGTCCATACCAAAAAAGTCTGGAAACTTATTGAATGCACCTCGTATATCTCCCATCACTCAGTAGTAAACCCCCATAAACCCAACAAGTTGAGAGTGGTTTTTGATTGCAGTGCCGAATATAAAGGTATTTCTTTAAATAAATCTTTGATGCAGGGACCCCACCTGAGGCCCCACCTGATGAACGATTTAGTTGCCATTCTTTCCCGCTTTCGTAAAGAAAAAATAGCTTTGGCAGCCGACGTAGAGTCTATGTACTATAAGGTTCAAGTTTCACCTCGTGATCATGACAGTTTAAGGTTTTTGTGGTGGCCTGATGAAAATGTTGAAAGCCAACCAATAGTGCTTAGAATCAAAGTTCATCGTTTCGGTGCAATTTCGCTCCGTGCTACGCAAGTTTTGCGTTGCATCAAGCAGCCATTGATTTTGGCGCTCAATTCGAACCTTATATCAGTTCTGCTATTGAAGAACATTTTAATGTTGACGAGTTTTTAATTAGCGTACCTAACGTTGAAATCGGACTTAAATTAATGAAAGATTTAAAGTGTCTGTTGTCAAAGACAAGTTTTAAGCTTACGAAGTGGTGCTGAAACTGCCCTGAACTAATATAACATTTGCCTGAGAATGAACTTTCGAAATCACTACAAATTAATGCTCTGGCCAAAAATTCTAGTGAACGTGTGTTGGATATAAATTGGAATCTTAATAATGATTGTTTCCATTTTGTAGTAGAACTTCCGTATAGGCCATGTACGAAATGTGGTGTTCTATCTTCGATCAACTCCATTTTCGACCCGCTTGGATTTCTGTGCCCAGTGATTGTCGAAGCCAAGCTTCTCTATCGACGACCATGCGAACTGGAGTTAGAATGGGACAAACCTATTCCTTCCTTAGAATTCAATAAATGGCAACAATGGATCCGAACGCTGGAGCATCTGAAGTCGATGTCTATCTCAAGATGGATGGGTTTGCATACCAATTTAGGCAGTGAAAACTATCAACTGCATTATTTTGTCGATGCCTCTAAGCATGCGTATGGTGCCGTTTGTTATCTCCGTTCGAGCGATATTAATGATCATATCAATTGCAACTTAGTTATTAATAAATCTCATTTAGCTCCTAAAGACGACTTTTCAATTTCCCGTCTAGAACTTCTTGCTGTTGTGACTGCCGTAAAATTAGATATTTTTCTTAAACACGAACTAAACTTGCCGCGGTTAAGACCAGCTATTTTTTGGACAGACTCCGCTGTAGTTCTTCAAAGTATAAGAAATGAAGAAAAGCGTTTATTACGAAAAAAACTTGCACTTCTAATTGGAGGCATGTCCCTAGCTCTAGAATGGCCGCGGTGTCGAAATCGACACCAAGCGAATTATGAATACTATTTTCAGAGGGTTTATATGGGTTTATTTTTATAAAATTCTTTGACAATTATTTTTTTTCACAATATTTATGTTTCCACTTCGTGGTTGCGAATTTTCAATAAGATGATTAAATTGTTGATAGTTTTACCTTTGTTGGCCAAGGTGTCGATTTCGACACCTCTTCCTTTTACCGCAATTTTCGCACGAGAAATTAGGTCATTCAAATAAATCTTGTTGAAATCATTGCAGAAACTATCGCAGAACAAAGGAATTGAAGCGTTTTTGTTAATCTTTTGTTTAACACTTCTCTCTTATCTTATATCCAGCTGAGATAATCCGAAATGCCAACATAGAGACAGTTCTAGGTCATTAGAACAAAAGATGCCGCCTTTTGAAAATCATTACAGGTAAATAAGCTTGAAACCAGTGAGACTTTTCATTACTAAAACTCATTTGCCAGCTAGAGGTTACAGCCTAATGGCAGCAAAGTGTTTGACAGAAGAAGATATCGAAAATATCTTCAACGACTCATTCAGTGATGATGATGCTGTTTCGGATTGCAGTGAGACCTACTCAGAAATGTTAGAGGTGGAAAACTCAGAAGAGAGTGGCGAAGAAACAAACGAAAATGACAGAAGCTCAATCACAGCTAAGGATGGTACCAAGTGAAGTTTGCTAAGAACTTCTCACGCTGGGAGTGCAAGAGCCTCAAATGTTTTCAAGGCAACGCCGGGAATGACATTTTGTGTGAGAAGACAGGCTTCAGAGTCCCCGTATATAGCTTGGAAACTATTCATAGATGAATAAATATTTCGTCAGGTTCAAAACTATACTGTTATTGAAGCAAGAAAGCAGAATTCGCAGTGCGGCGTCAGTTCAGATTTGTTTGAAGCATTTATAGCTCTGCAATATGCAAGGGGTATTTATGGAAAAGGACACTCTTTGGACTTCCTGTGGAATGAAATGTATGGGCCAAAAATTTTTCGTAAAACAATGCCTCGAAATACATTCAAGTCTATTTTGCGTTTTCTCAGATTTGATGACAAATCTACAAGAAGAGGACGACTAGACACAGATAAGTTTACGCACATTAGGGAAATCTTTGAAAAGTTTTCATATAATTGTGCTACAAAATATACACCCACGTTTAGCCTTACTATCGATGAGCAACTCATGCCAATGAAAAATCATTGTCCATTCATTGTATACATGCCGAATAAACCGGACAAATTTGGGATAAAGTTTTGGCTTTTGGTTGAAGTAGAGAGCAAATACATGGTCAAACTGCGACCATATTTGGGAGTACAAGAGAAAGAGAGTAGGCAAGGAGTCCCTTTAGCCCAAGATGTCGTACTGCAACTCGTTTCTCCTGTGAAGTCCAAAGGATACAACATCACTACTGACAACTTTTTAACAAGCGTAGCTTTGCTGAAAAATTAGAAGCTATTGCAACTACTGTTGTAGGAACTGTTAGAGCAAACAGCAAAGGTATCACAAAAGCCATGACAGCTCCTGTAAAAGATGGAACAAATAAGTCAACATTCTACTACAATGACAAGCATCACTGTTTGTTTGTAAATTATCAGTGTAAGATAAAGAAAAGTGTGTGCCTTCTCTCAACAATCCACAACTCCCCTTCCGTCGATGATTCAGCAAAAAACAAACCAGACGTCATCTTGTTTTATAACAAAAATAAGGTTGGTGTAGATGTAGTTGACCAAATGGTCAGAAAGTATTCAACCCACTCTGCTTCAAGACGGTGGCCAGTTGCTGTGTGGTGCAATATACTGAACATTGCCGCACTGAATGCTTGGATTTTGTATCAGAAGGCAACTGGAAAGACAATTTCACGAAAAAATTTTATACTTCAACTTATTGAAGAACTGAGAGCACAGTACGCTCGACGGAACACCGAAGAAAGCACAGCCAATAAGAGAAAGCTGCAACAGTCACATGGGCCTAAAAAAAAGACGAAAATGCACAAAAACAGGGTGCACTAACGCAACTGTCAGAATTTGCAGAGCATGTGAAAGTCCTACCTGCGGAAAGTGTGCAACTGAAAACAGCCGAGAAATTTCGGTGATGTGCAAACAATGCCAGGCAAATAAGCAGTGATAACTTTTTGCAGTGTGCACATGATTATTCCTGATTATACTTGTACTGAGTGTTTTTGTGATTTTTGATATAATTGTTTTTGCGCGCGTTGCTTTCATACATTACAAGTTGAAACTGTGTAGAAAAACTTCTGCTTCAATAAATAAAGACCACATTTGTCAAGCGGTGTCGAAACCGACACCACGGCCAACGAAGTTAAAAAATTTTTCCGGCCATTCTAGTGCTAGTGAGCTCAACCCCGCTGATGTTTTAAGTCGTGGATGTAAATCCGACAAACGAATGAAAACTAAGTCGTGGCTTTCTGGACCAGAGTTTTTGAATGAATCCCCAGACAGCTGGCCTTGCCGGTTTGGGAAGACGACATTAGATGTAGAAAATGTTAAAGCATTTGATAAGAAAGCCACGTCTGCATTTTTGTTACCGAAATGATTGATCCAGTTGATAAACTGATTGCGTATTTTTCTTTGTGGTTTAACCCTTTAAGGGACAATGGTACATATGTGTACCATGATTGTGATTGTAACGTAACAAAAGCACTTTTGTGAAGGCATTATAGTTCTAATTTTTAGGTATTTGTGACATCATTATTGAGCCATTGTCATTTTATTTTGCAATTAAATTCTTATATCCCTTAAAGGGTTAAGCTAAAAAAGCCACTGCTTAGCTTTTAAAATTGAAGACATTTTTAATAAATTCCAACTCTGTCTATCACTTTTCTCGTTCCTTATCTGTCTCTGATCTTCAAAAAGCAGAAATTGAGCTTATTTGATATGAGCAATGGAACTGTTTCATCGACATCATGTCAAAGATGCAAATCAATGAAAGCTTTTCTTTACCTTCCGAATCTCCGCTTCTAAAACTGAATCCTGTTATTGTGAACGGTCTTTTAAGAGTAGGCGGCCGTTTAGATAGAGCTTCTGTTTCCTTTGATCTTAAACACCCAATTATCTTTCCCCACACCTCGCACTTAACCAATCTTATTGTTCTTCATTGTCATTGCATTACAGGTCATGGTGAAGCAAATATGACGTTGAATCAGACTACAACGTTATTGGATTTTACGAAGTACAGTTGTTGTTCGTAGAGTGCTTAATTCCTGTATGCATTGCCGACGACGCTACGAAAAGCCGGGAGCACAAAAGATGGCTGATCTTCCTCCGTTGCGTCTACAAGTCGATACTCATCCCTTTGCATACTGTGGCGTTGACTACTTCGGACCATTGCTCGTGAAACAACGGCGTTCTCAAGTGAAAAGATATGGTTGTCTTTTTATTTGTTTAACTTCTAGAGGAATTCAGATAGAAGTTGCGATGGATCTGACAACCAACGCCTTCATCAACGCCTTACGTCGTTTCCTATCAAGAAGAGGTCCCGTTCTGCACTTCTTCTCCGACAACGGAACAGCACCAGATTGAAGATTTTCTCCTTCGAAAAGAAATTCAATGGACTTTCAATCCTCCAAATGCCAACCGCATGGATGGTTCTTGGGAGAGAATGATTCGGTCAGTCAGACGAATTTTAACTTCATTGATGACGGAACGAACTCTCGATGACGACTAACTTCACACCTTTTTATTGGAAGCAGAGTCTATTTTAAAGTCTCGCTCTTTAACTCCAATCACAACCGATGCAGATGGTTTGGAGCCATTGACGCCTAATCATCTTTTGAAATTGTGTCCTACTGGCAACTTGCCCCTTTCACTTCCTTCCGATGAGAGCTGTTGTCCCAAAAGACGTTGGAAACATGTACAATGTCTAGATGATCAATTTTGGAGAAGATAGTCTCGAGAATATTTAAAGACGATAATCGCCCGCCAAAAATGGTTCAAGAAGAAAACCAATTTTCAAAAACACGATGTTGTTCTCCTCGTGGACGATTCGATTCCTCGTTCGTAATTAATGGCGTCTTGGCAAAGGCCATTAATTACGAACGAGGAATCGTTAATAAACTGTGCTTGGTGGTTCCCGCGAATCTTAATGTTATGCCGCGGAAGGACTCTGGTGATCCCGCAATTACTGTACAATAAAGTTTACATATGTTTCCGTTAATGTTATTTATGTTGTGTGCAGCGTTGGTAATTTTTTTTCTTTTTTTATTAATTTCTCGGGTGTTGGGAGTGTAGAAAAATACCAACGCACGTGTTTGCTTTATTTCCCTTGACTTTCTGATCATAATTTGCGCGTGCACTCGCTGCCAGCGCCTTTTTTGTTTTACGCTTTAATTTAGTTAATCTCATCTCGGATGTTGCGTTCTATAATACTCTTCTCAATTTGTGAGGCGACCAGCAGCAATTGGTGGCGGCCGGCTGAAGTCTGAGTAGACTTAAGCGTATTTTGAAGTACCGTGTTTGATTTGTCACTTCTCAATCTGTGAGGCGACCAGCTGTGCAGTGTTTGTGGGCGGCTGGTTGAAGTCTGAGTAGACTTAGTGCAGTTTTTGGTAATTCCCGTTATTCTCCCTGAGTCAGCACCGACGTGAACTGCTCGGTAAGACAACTATGCGTTTTCCTTTTGTGTTTAATTTTTAGTTCGTTTTATTTATTTACAGATTACCGCTTTCGCTTTTCAACGCTTCAATTAATTACTTATTTTTCATTAAAATATTCCTTGGTTATTATTGAGTTTTGATTTCGTCGAACAGGAAGCGCGTTAATCGACATTTCACTTTGCGGCAATCGCGAACTTCAGCGCCGTTTACCGTTACAATAAACATTTATTGATATTTTTGAGTTAAAAATTATTGTATGTTTTGAACATTTATTATTAAAGCTACAGAACTATGCAGATTGATGAAAAATTTGCAATGGCGTAAAGGTCAACATTCATCTGCCTTCCTACAAAAAATAAATAAACAACAAGAATGTATTTTGAAGTACAGGTTTTAAAATATCTTTCTCAGCATGTGTTAAAATTCGCATAGCTGTTTTATGTAAATAATTTCCATATGATGAAATTCGCATGAATTAAATATACATTTCGCATTTTTTCAGCCATTTCGCAAAGTTAACTCGCTTTATTCTCCTCAGTCGCAAGTAAGAAAATTTACTTTGTAATTAAGTTTAAATATTTTGCCGCAAAGACGTTGGTGGAAAAAATTTTTAGGGACCTTTTATGCAGAAAAAATTCAAATAATTTCTTGAAGTGTTAATGTTATTATTGTAGCAAACTAATATTGAAACAAATTGTTGAGTTAATTAAAAATTCCACAATCATAAAAGTTTTTTTCCGAGAGTTACGTTGATCAAACCTCTGTCATGTTTTGAATGTTTTACAAACGGTAAAAATAATTTCCTTTTCTCTTTTTTGTTTATTTTTCTGTTTCTTTTTTTCTTTTTTCCTATTGCTGTAATTAAATATAATGCATGCTTATATTGCTACTAAAACCATATAGCTGTTTATTATCGAAAAATGTTTTTTTTCCTATGTTTTCTCTCCTAACTTTCCTCTTTTATACATAAAATTTGAATAAAAATAGAAACAAAACTTTTTGTTTGTCGTTTCAAATTTTCATACTTTGTTCGAAGTGCAGTTGTCCAATTTTGTTTGTTACTCTTTGATTTTAATAAATTTTTGTGCCGTTGGGAAATCTACTTTACTAATTAAGTTATACTGTAGTTTAGCGTAAAACACTTTTACGTTTAACAAATCAAATTTTATTTTTTTAATAAAAAAGGCATTAAAATACTTAAATAATTTTAAAATTTTTGCTAACAACATTATTCTCAGATTCGATGATTACTGTTTATAATCTAGTCAGTCACTTGAAAATTTTTTGATTGAAAATTACTGCAGTATTTGAGGTTTAATTTTAAATCTATTTACTTTAAAAATGACTTATAAAATATTTATTTTATTTTGGCTACAGAATCAATCAACGAAGATTGTACTGCCCTAGGTGGCTCGTGCGTTGACTGGCGGTATTATAATTGCTTTGCTGGGGTTGAAACCGGTTTATGCAATGGTGACAACAACTTCAGATGCTGCCTCCCATGCGGCTCTTACTGTAAGTAACGAATAGATTTGTTAAAAACATTTGCTGCTGATAAAACGTTAAAAATGAAATGTATTGCTGTTTTTCATGGGATATTCATTGTATCGGCCATTTTTACCAATGCTTCGGTATCAACTCTATTTCGGCGCTAAAGTCAAGGTTTTGTGATTTAATTCACTCCAATTTTTCTCGATTTCTCTCAAGTTTAATCCACTCTAATTCCTCTTATACACCTAGAAGCCCTTCTCGCCCACTTCGGTTAACCTTCACTCAACAATCTCTTTTCTTACTTTAAATATACTCTAAATAAAGTACTATACTCTAAATAAATAAAGAATCTCTCTCTCTCTCTCTTCTTTTTTATCATGCCTGCTTCCCGAATCTTTTACCAACACCCACACTCTCCTTAACTCTCTATCTGAGACAAATCTAGTCCATCAACTATGGATACTTGGCCACTCCTTTCCCCATGTTAATAACTTAACAAATCCTTTCGCTAAAATTTGGTGCCTCATATAACTCATCCACAATCGGAATTCAATAACTATAGCCGTCCTTGAAAATGCTGATGTTGTCTAAATAAGGTCAGCGAAATCCCTCCAAGTTACAACCACCCTTACTTAAATATGCCTAACTCTATGACGCCCGATACAGAAAATTATAGTTGCAACTTAAATACGAAAGAGAGGAGTGAATTTATTTTTTATCTGCGCTTTCACACAAGCAGTTACTTAACACAATACAGCAAAAAATTAATACAACGGTCACCGTTCTCTGAGCCAAATTCTAGATACTGTGTGATAAGAGTGATCTCTATCTATTTATAATAAACCCGAATTGGGCTACGTGGGTGGCTCAGACGACAAAATTAACAATAAAACTCGATTCCACGCCCTTACAGAGATCACTGCCAAAACGAGGTCAGATTGATCTCAAGATCACTTAATTAAGGCGATGCATTTAGGTTATTTAGACCGGATACAGGTTATTGCAGTTAATTTAAAATATATTGATTGATTGATCTGTTAAAAGCGTCAATTTTATCACATTTCCTCGCTGTTGGCAGCTGCGACTCATTGCATTTCTAATAGGTCATAAAAAATTAATCTAATTTTTTAATAGGTCGCAAAAATTCACAAAGAAGCGATTTGCATTAGGTAACAAATTTCTTTCAGCCACATTTTGGTTGCCAATTCGCTCTATTGCACTTTCTTTTCCAGTCCAGATACTATTTAGAAGTCCATTGCTTTTTAGAGCTAATATTATAGTATTGTCATTAAAAGACTGATTTTTGAAAATTGCAAATTGGTGTTCGGTTTTTTCAAAGCACAAACAACTTTTTGCAGAAAGACAAAACTTTAAACAAATTGATTAAAATCATAAATCTAATCTACCAGTAAGAATAATTTTACATTGCATTAACATAGTTGCAAACTTCTAAATTCTAATTTTAGAAATTTATCAATTTTTAAAATTTTCAAAACTTTTGAAACCAACGACGCGTTTTTTGCGTTTCCTGTTTTATTGCAACTTTGGGAAAACCAATTTTAGTCACTTTTTGTGATTGGCAATCAAATTAAAACAATAATACCATGAGCAAATATCCTGGTTTCTCCAAAAACAAGCTGATTAATGCCTAACCGTTTTTTTAATTACTAGATTAACTATGTGTTACGTAACGCAAATCGCCTCTTCGGAGAAAATTAGATTTTTTTTTAATTAACTGCAATAACTTGTATCGTTCTTAATGACTTAAATGCATCGTCCTAATTAAATAATCTCAATGTGACCTTGTTTTGGCAGTGATCTATATAAGAGCATAAAATTGATTTTTATTGTTAAATTTGTCGTCTGAGCCACGTGGCTCGATTTGGGTTTATTATAAATAGAGAGAGAGATTGCTCTTATCAGACAGTAACCAGAATTTCGGCCTGAGAACGGTGATCATTGTATTGCATTATGCTGTATTGTGTTCAATAGCTGCACGTATGAAACCGCAGATAAGAAATAAATAAACTCCTCTCCTTCATATTCAAGTTACAGCTATATTTTTCTGAATCCGGCGTCATAGAGTTACGCATACTAAATAAGGGTAGTTTGTAACTGGGAGGGATTTCGCTGATCCCATTTAAACAAGTTCAGCACTAGACGGATATAGCTATTGAATTACGTAAATCGTCGGACGCGTAAGCATTCTCCCAACGAAGAGTGAACTTAAGAATCACGAGTCTTTCCTTCATCATCAAAAAATTGAATTTAATCTCTTTCTCTTCTCCAAAAATTAAATTTAATCTCTTTCTCTTCTCCAAAAATTTAATTTATAAGTAGTCTGTATAACACTATGGAAAAATATTTTGTTTACTTGGTTTAGTGGTATAATTAAGCTTTATTGATTCCTTTGATCATATTTTTTTTCATTTGCTATTAAATTTCTACTTTAGTTAATCAACATTGGCCCAGTAATTGAGAATAAGAAGACAGCGGCTAAATCTTATACATTATAAGCCGCACAACGTCAATTTTCCGCAGTATCAGTCCATAAACTTTACAACAAAGTAATAAACGCATAAAAAACAAAAATCAAAAGATAAAATTTTACATAAATAGAAAAATATGCTTTTGTAATTTTGTAAGTGCATATAGATTTTAAGGGTGAAATGAACATTTAATATAGATTTTAAGAGTGAAATGAACATTCTATGAAAAGAATCCTGTATAAACATTTACGGAAAATACACGAACTTCGTGATCGTAACAACAAAAAATAAAACAAAAAAGTCCTGCCAAAATGAAAATATAAAATGTTTCTTGTCCTACCAAAAAAGTATTAAAATTTAAGCTACAAAAAATCAACAAAAAATAAGTGTACTTCTAATAAAAACTTACTAAAATTTTTCATCGTGATCAGTAGTTTTTAGATTGATAAATAATAATTATCAGCCCGATTTTCTTCTGAATTGTTTCAAACTCGTACTGTTTCTGTTTTTTTATAAAATAGTTTAAAGTTTCCTTAAAAAATATAAAATAAGCAGCCAACAGTTGGATTAAGTTAAAAAAATGGCCATAAATTGATCAAGTAAAAATATGATCTCTGATTTGAACTAATAAAAAAACCTATGAAAGCCCCTAATTTGAATAGAAATTTTTGGATCAAGTTTGAAAATAAACCTGGAGTTTAACTTGTTCCTCTTATTTGAACAAGTGAAAAAATCTATATACGTAGTTAAGTTAAAAAAATGACCCCAATAAGGTCATTCTTTTAATTTGTAACTTCAGTAATGAAAAATAATTATTTTAAACAAAAGTAGAAAATTACAAAGCATTACAGGTATCAATTAAATACTTTTTATTTTGTATTTTAAAAGAATACCAGTTTAACTTTTTTATAGTTATTTATTTCAATTCATAAACTGTTTCCTCTGTATGCAAGTAGATTTTTTCCGATTGATTTATTGATGCATAGTTTGGTAGTACGTGAAATTTTTTTCCTTCTCTGGTATTACAAATAGGAATTGATTTAATTTTGGTATAAGAATTCATTAAAAGTGACGGTAAAAAGCTATGGTGTCACAGACTTTGTTCGGGAATCCTAAAGGACCAGTTGAGCTAGGTAACCCGAATACCTGCGCTGAAACAAGGCTGTGTCTAACTTTTATTTTATTCCGGCGCAAGAAGTAGTCTTGCTATGAGCCTGAAGCTTTTGTACAGTTGGTTTAACGAAAACTCGGATTGGTTTCATTGAAGACTCTTCTTCACAACAAACAGAGACCATTGTCTCTAATAAGAACAAATGTATTACTAAAATCACGACCGACGAAACTTCTATTCCACTCAACACTATAACTTGATTCAATCAACACAAATAATTCTACTTCTGTAGAACAAAACTCCCAACCACTGGCACAAATAAATTCAACAATTGTGAACCGATACAAAATCTAACGGGCTACCTTCTGTACCCAAACAAAATCACTTTCACTCGAGCGGTCTCTCGAGTCGTCTCAAATCATCTAATAATAATAATAATAATTTCGTCTCGCTACGCATCGCCTTTATATAGAAAAAGATCACGTGATGCAAATTTGCTCCTATGTTCGAGATTTAACTGGGCTCCCTGGAGAGATCGCTATGCTTGAATGCGCCAGAACATTCTATAATAAGCGAGCTGTAGTAAAGCTTGAAAAACATATTACGTCATTCTGTCGGCGAAAGAGAAAAAGGATACATCAAGCGAATCGAGGCATTATACGATGCAATGGAAGATTAGCGCTGCATCGCGACGCGATTATTATTTCATAATGAAACTTAGAATTCCTATTAACGGGAGTAAACTACATCATTATGATTAAAATTATTAGTAATAAAAGTAGATTTTTCCGATTGATTTATTGATGTATACTTTTGTAGTACGTGAAATTTTTTCCTTCTCTGGTATTACAAATAGGAATTGATTTATATTTGGTATAAGAATTCATTAAAGGTGACGGTAAAAAGCTATCGTCCAGGTGATACATATACGTATACATATACATACATGTATACATATACTCGTATTTGGCAAGTTCAAATTTATAAATGTCTCCTAATTTAGGAAATTTAATTTTTTATACAATCGAGTAATTGAACAATATCGTGAAATTTGAAGAGATAACTGTTTTGTGTGAGAGAACCGATTTAAATTCTGATCTGTAATTATTCCAAGATAATTAACAACACGTTCATGCTTCAGAATGTAAAAATTAGTCGATTAAAGTTTCCCGTAAAATTTGTGCTTTATTTGTGTATTGGATTCTATTGTTTAAATAGCTTCAAAGTAAATTTAATAATATGCAACAAAAACTGAACTTTTCATCTTTTTCAGCAGCTTACAGTGATCTACTGCAATGGCGGCTCGATCAACCTGCAGCTCCTCAAAATCTGTGCAACAGTTTTAAATATTTATAAGCAACGCTTAAAAAATTAATAATTTTAATAACTTTAATTTTCTTTCTTTTTTTTCATTAAATTTAATTTTGTTGGGTTTTTTCTATAAAAACTTTTTTTACTTTTGAATTGAAAAACTTCTTGAGCTGTTTTAAATTCAGCTCAAAAATTTTACGAAAAGTGACACAAAATGACGCATTTCATTGATGCTTTATAGTTTATATGGAAGATTAAATCTACGTTTGAGCTGCAATAAACGCAGCTCGCTCAACCTAATCACAAGCGTAGCAAATACAACGCTTTGCTTTCAGTACAACGCTTCGCTTGCTTTCATAAAGCTTTTTAGTTAAACGCATAGTTAGCAATAAACTTTAATATTCTTCAAATTAATAAAAAATTTGTTTTACAGATGGCAGATGCAAAGTCGAAAAAGGGGGGGGGCAGGGAAAATTGTTTTTGAAATTTGCAAGATAGAAGCATAGTGTTAGATTTGTCTTTACAATTATATAATTTCGACCAAAATCTAATCCACAAAGTTTGAAATTGTCGATCTAGACTAGGGGTCACCTAAATTTTTTGAAAAAGAGCCACCTGACATATAACAGTAATTTATCGAGGAACGCAAAATTTAGAAAAAAAGTACTTTTTTATTATATAAACGCACTTTCAACAAAAGTAGACTTTAGCAAATTGGAGACAAAATTTTTCTACAAATTTGGTGAAGACCAAAAAAAAAGATTTTTATTTGAGTTTAAACTGGAAGATGTAAATCTTTTTAGTGCAAAATTAAGACCATTAAAACAGAAAAGTTTAAACTTTTTGAGTAAATCAAAACTTTTGCGAGTTAAGTAAATGAAACAGCGCAAAATTGAAGACCCTTATTTATTTATTTATCTATTTTTTTGTCTTCACTAACTTTTTAATAATTTTTTTTCCATTAAACTTACACCTAAATTTTGCATTCGTAAGTATATAGTTAATAAATTGATTATGGCCTTTCTTTACAATCGGGATAATTTCTACTTTTTTTGATGCGTCAGGATATTTTTCTTGTTTTATGGAAGAATTAAAAAATATTACCGATGAATGGCGAGATGATGGAATAGTTAATTTAAAAACAAAATTTTCAACATTATGTTCTTCAATTGTTTTCTGATTATTTAATGCTTTTATAATGAAACTTTTTTAGTGGTTGAACAAATATATCTAAAATACTCTACAATACATTTTTATTTTTCAGCCATTAATTAACTTTGCCTTGTTGTTTGTCATGCTAGAAAAATTTGCTAGTAAAATGATGATCCGAAAAACCGCAGATGGTTTATAATTGCGCTCTACATATGGCTTCTTAACATCAGCGTCCGCTTAAGTCTAAATCAACCTTTGCATTTTAGATTGTTACCGTGTTGACACAACGTTTAGTTAGTATATGTTCGTAAGGCAAGTACAATATTACGCTAAGCGAGATTTTTTATAGTAGCTGCATTATCCTGGATCTAAATTTTAGGTTCAGTTTCTAATAAGCTTAGAATTTCCTTTTCGATTTGCCGACAACTTTTCTCATTGGGTTCGTTCAACCAGAGACAAGTCTCTGGTTCAACTTACAGTATTTCAAGAAAAAATATAGATTTTGAAAGCACAAATTTATTTTAGAAGCACTTTTAAAATTGTAAAGCAAAACTTTATTTTCATTTTTCTTCTTCTTTACGAGTACTTATTTTCCTGTAATGCAAAAAAATTGTAGTAAAATAAAAAGTTTTGTAGGCAAAAGGCATACTTTAAGTTAAAATTGTCATGAAAAAAAGTAATTAAAATTTTTAGGGTGCCGGTTTACTATATGGCCTACTTTTCGTAAAGGTACAGCAGAACGGTGCGAGTAGGTATAGAATCTATAGCATAAAATAACTTTAAAAACAAGTAAGTTACTCCGAACATTTAAGAAAAAAATATTGTACGGCAAAGTTTTCATTTGTAATATCTCTTTGAAAAACACAAAAAACAAATAAAAATTTTCAACTGGGCCGCAACATGTTGGAATCTCCAATAGCAGATCTAATTATAACTCCTCCGACGTTTTTTGTGAGTTAAAAGAATAAATATAGAGATGAAAATACTTTGTTCTTACTAAATATTAAATTGGAAAGCATTTTCACTACATAGTGCAGATTAAAAATTCTTAAACTGAAAATTGCGCAACTCGCAAAGGGAAACGCTTAAAATCTTAAGAAGAGCCACAAGAAAAGGTCTTTATCTCCATTCTTAGTTGTTTTTTTGCATTAAGAAACTTTATCTAGCAGGAGCAGTTCGTTTTCTGTACACAAAAAATTGTTTTTCCGTAATAATTCTTTGTTGCTGCCCGAAATATTCTGATTTTGCCCAAACTTTTTGAGTTTGGGGCATTTTTTAAAAGACTTTGCGGGCCGCGAGTTTGATTTGCCTGTTGTTGCTGAGACGAATTATTGCACTAAAATACAAAAAACATGGAACTCGCCACATTGTTTTCAATTCATAAACATAGAACCACTCCGACAGAATCCTCATTGAAATATTGTTAAAAAATTACAAAAATTTTTGGTGGAAACGAGTGCCTTTTCTATTAAAAAAGTGCTTTTTTGGCTAAATTTAGCCACTTTTTCATAAATATTTTTGCTCACTGCTGAGAGGTGCAACCAGGGCCAATAATTGTAAAAAAAATCAGCCTTTTTATTAAAAAGCAATTTTTCCTAGTGTGATCATGTCATTCTGTTTTGTCCTGGGGAAAGACACTATACGACACTTTCTTTTGATTGACAGTATCAAAACCCGAATAAAAATTTTCAACCGGGCTACAATATCTTGGAATCTTCAAAGGCAGGTCTAAGTATAACGCCTCAGACGTTTTCTCGTAAGTAAAAAGGATAGATATAGAGATAAAAATACTTTATTCTTACCATATATTAAATTGAGACGCATTTTTACCATATAAATTAAGAATTTTTAAACTAAAAATTGCGCACACCACGGGGAAAGCGCTTAAAGTCTCCAGAAGAACAGCAAAGTTGGTGAAATATTGTAAAACGTGTAAAACCTACCAAGCTAATTCAGAAACAGCATAGAGAACTAATAAATATATTCAAAGAGGGGTGCCAAGGAGTCAAACCTTCAAGAGTTTCAGCAGGCCTAATATATACTGTATAAACAAAAATTTAAAGTATTTATTGCTGCTCAAAAAATTTCAAAAGATCAGAAAGAAATGAGTTGTCTTATGTAAAAGTTTGAAAAAATTTGACTTCATTCAAAGTTTTGACTTTATTTTGACAATTCCACTTAGCTCCAAATCTTCTCCCCCCAACTCTCGTGTTCTGGGTTCAAGCATTGTTAATACAACACTGATTTCAAATGTAGCTTTATGTTTTTTGCTTATAAAGTGTGTCATTGGTTGCGTGAAAAAAGATGTATTTTTGAGTGCGTTAGAACAGAATTACTCTTTCTGTGTTAATTTTTTTCTTGATGTCGTGTGGTTTGCATATCTTTTCACTAAAAAGATAACAGTAAAAAGTTTTTAAAAAGTTTTTTTATTGGTACAAAACTTTAAAATAGCTTTTAACAGCAAATGCTTCATTTAAAGCTCTTTTGTTAAATAAGTAACATTAAAAAAGGCTGTTTTGAAAACTCGAACGTTTTCGTCTAGCTCTCTTCAGATGGTTTCGCTAGAATGAATATCGAGAAACTTTTGAAACTACGTTCAGTTCTGCAATTCATTCTAGCAAAACCTCCTGAAGAGAGCTAGACGAAAACGTTCGAGTTTTCAAAACAGCCTTTTTTAAGGCTACTTATTCAACAAAAGAGCTTTAAATGAAGCATTTGCTGTTAAAAGCTATTAAAAAGTTTTTTTGCAATATCTGTTTAAAAACAGTAACTTGCAGTTCCGATCATTTCAATGTGTCAAAGGTTTTGAAAAACGCCACATAAACTGCATTCCATCATAAAACTCTGCTCGCGGCTCAGAAAATTTCTTTTTATCGAGGAATTAAACAAATGGCTTTTAAAAGTGTTAATCCAGTTCTTCAAAAGACAATAAACCGACAACGTCTTGATAAGTGGATTAATTTTTCCAGTTGCAGAATCATACAAACAAAAACAAAGCGTTCGTAATCTAAAAACAGTCTTAAGTTCTTCGTTTTGTATTAGCTCGCTTTTAATTTCAAAACGCAGCGCGTTTTTAACTCATTCATGCCAAAGGTTGCAAAGTTTTTTTTGTTGCATTTTATGAATTGATGCTATTCACGTCCAAACAACACATTAAGAATATTTTTTTTAATTTTCGCATTATAGTTTTGGCACTACGAGCGGTCCTATATACATGTATAGCAGGGTTCGGTAAACTGCGGCCCGCGAACAACTTTTTTGGGGCCCTCGAACTACCTTACTTATGCATAAAAACAAAAATTCCTAATAAAGTTATTATTATTGCGTTATACGCATGCGCACGGATTTATGTAGTAACAATGGCTGTTATACGGCGTTTATTTTGTAGTAAGTAGCGAAAGCGAAGCACATCTCAGTTGTATGTCGTTTACTAGCCGAACGTACTACCGTTAGTTGTAATTATCAGTTTAGTTTAGTTTTAACGTTTGATTAATTTTATTTTTAAAATTTAACATTAAAATGGCTGAGAAACGTAGAAAAGTTGACGACGAGGGTCAAACATTCCAAAGTGCTTGGACGGAAAAATATTTTTTTGTTGAGCATTATTCAAAACCTGTTTGCTTAATATGCCAAACTAGCATCGCAGTTATGAAAGAATTTAATGTTAAACGTCATTACGAAACGTGTCATAGCAAATACAAAGAATATATTGGAGAAAGGAGAAAGTTAAAGATAAAGAATTTAAAAAGCGGATTTGAACAGCAAACTAATTTTTTTAAGAAGAAACAGGAAGAAAGCGAATCAGTTACAAAGGCAGCATTGGTTGTTAGTTCGCTCATCACTAAACGAATGAAACCATTTACTGATGTCGAGTTTATTAAAAAATGCACATTAGCCATTGTTAACGAAGTTTGTCACGAAAAGAAACTCCTGTTTGATAGTATTCCGTTATCTGCCAGAACAGTTACTCGCAAAGTGGAAGTTATCTCTGAAAATCTTAAATTGCAACTTAAAAACAAATGTACTGATTTTGATTATTTTTCCCTCGCATTTGATGAAAGTACGGATGCATGCGATACTGCGCAACTAGCCATTTTTATTCGAGGTATCACAGGTAATTTTGACGTAATTGAGGAGTTTGCCGAATTGATTCCAATGAAAGGTACTACACGAGGAGAGGACATAGCTCAAGCCATATTGGAACGTACCGGTAGAATGCAGCTTGATCTATCAAAATTTGTTTCTGCTACTACCGATGGGCCCCAGCTATGGTTGGCCCTCACAAAGGTGCAATTGCTGTGTTACAAAATCATGTAGCTTCGTTGGGGTTTTCCAACACAATTATAAAACTAAAATGCATAATTGATCAAGAAGTTTTGGCATCAAAGGTGACGCATTTGGATATGACAGGTTTAATATCTACTGCAGTTAAAATTATCAACTTTGTTTTGGCAAGAGGTCAAAACCACCGCCAATTCAGAAGTTTACTGGAAGAAATGAATCCTCAGTATCAAGATCTGGTGTATTTTTGTGAGGTAAGATGGCTAAGTCGCGGTGCTATGTTGCAACGGTTTTATGATTTGCGAAACGCAATTGTGACATTCTTGAAAGAAAAAAATGCAAGTTTTGGTATTGATAAACTTGGTGATCCAGATTGGTTAACAGATTTAGCCTTTCTCACAGATTTAACTTAATGTTTAAAGATCGTTTTATAATTTTATCAAATGCCAATTCATTGATTTTTAATTAAAAATTGAACTGTTTTCGAATTCACTTTGTGGCAACGTTGATGCCATGTGGAATTGGCCACGATACTTTGCCTCCCAACCACCACTCAATTACAACGTTCACTCAAAACTATTTATGTCTCCAATAAAATGACAAACTCAATGTTTAAAGATCGTTTTATAACTTTATCAAATGCCAAATCATTGATTTTTTATTAAAAATTGAACTTTTTTGGGTTTCACGTTGTGGCAACGTTGATGCCATGTGGAATTGGCCACGTTACTTTGCCACAGACTTTCCAATAAAAGACAACGTTTGTTTTAAAATACAAATTTATTTGTATTTTGAAATAGCTTTCTATTTTAAGCTACTTTTATAACTTTTCTGTTTGCTTTCAGATTGATTTAAAATTGACAAAAAGTTTTTGCAATATGACGTGGCGTCAACGTTGATGGTACGTGAAACTTTCCACGTTACTTTTGCCACCGAAATACCACTAAAAAATATCATTGATTAAAAATAGTATTTTTTAAAAAAGGCAGCATTTAAATTTTCTTTTAGCTTTGTTTTAATTATTTAAAAGTAATTCAAAGAAAAACCAAAATGATTTTTTTACGTTGTGGCAACGTTGTGGCCACGTTATTTTTACCACGTTATTTTGCCACCCGATTTCCACCTGAATCTAACGTGGAATCCACGTGATGTGTTTGCTGGGAAGTGCCATAAAGTGTTTTTTTCAAGGACACAAATGAACGGTGCGAGTAGGTTTTGAATCGATCGATCACCTTTGATCGATCACCTTTGATTTCAAAAACGGGCACTTTTAATCACTCAACAACACCGCCGACAAACGAAATAAATAAACTTTTTTTCACTTTTTCACTTTTTTGTAGTTTACTTTTTTACTTTCAGGTACCCGTTTTTTTGAAAGAATATTGAGCCATTGTCTTACTGATGCCAGTAATGATGCGTACAGTTGTATAATGTCATGGCCTGAAATTCTCTTCGCGGTCGCTCATGTTAATGCTTGTATACCTTTTATCATATTGGGTCCTTATTAAGACGCCTTAGTCGATTTGAATATAAGTTTTCATGTGATGTTGTTGTGTCAAGAACACCAAAAATTTAGCTAGGTAACTGTGGTTTTATATCACACGTAATAATATTACTTACTAGACAAAGATAATTTTATATTTTTTCTCTTTTTAAGGAATTAGAACACTGGGGTTCCAAGAAAAATATGTTTTATTTACAAAATTTAATACAATTAAGGGCAGCAGGAATTTGTAGGCGTGTGGACGTGAACCTACTTTTTGCAGAGATATTACAATATATTAGATAAAGCAATTTACACATGTTCATTCTTCTTTGTCAATGCAATATCTTCTCAGAAAACACTCACCGAATAATCCTTCACATACAGCACTGTCTGTCCGGCGGTCCTTCACATAAGCCTAATATGTATCCACCAGAACAGGAGTTTAATTTATCCTGACAAACTCCGCCCTCATTCTCGCACTCCGAATTATAATAAAAAGACCAACTTTTTTCAACCTGCATACCTGTTTATTGAAAAAAAGATTTAAATCTATATGCAAAACATTTGTTATAGTTCTGTATTTCTGTTCAGAGTACGGTAGATTAAAACCTCAACCAGTTCAAGTCAATAATTTTTACGTTTAATAGTGATATAAATTGCCAAAGGTCATGTGCTTATTGCAGCGCAAACGAGAGAGAAGACAAATCAAGCGGAATAAAAAAGAGTAATCCCCTCAGAAGATATAGGAGGGATTTGATAGTGGAAAAAATCAGATTGAATATTGCGTGTAGAAGAAAAACCGTTGGAAGGACATAAGAGGTGAGAGGAAGAATGGTATTGTGGACGAGTTATATGAGGTACCAATTTTAGCGAAAGGATTTGTTAAGTTATGAACATGGGGAAAGGAGTGGCCAAGTATCCATAGTTGATGAACTAGATTTGTCTCAGATAGAGAGTTAAGGAGAGTGTGGGTGTTGGTGAAAGATTTGGGAAGCAGACATGAAAAAGAAGCAGAGAGAGAGAGAGAGATTCTTTATTTATTTAACAAGCGATCACAACAACTTAAGAGACAATATAAAAGTTTTCATATACTTGGTAAGGAGACAGCGATCTAAGTTTCAGCATTACTGTATTTTTCCTCCTGACTCGCAGAAAAGCGTGGGAGGCGCTATTCATAGAGTAACTGTTAAGCAATTGCCCCGACCTACTTCTAAAGGTGCCAAGATAGTTGCTGTCTGGTTGAAAATTCTTATTTTGTTTTTTAGTTTTTTTAGAAACATGACTGAAATTTAGAGCTGCTTGCCAAGACCACCAGGCAGTAAGAAGTGCCATAAAGTGTTTTTTCTATGGACACAAATAAACGGTGCGAGTAGGTTTTGAATCGCGACAAGATTGATCACCTTTGATTTCAAAAACGGGCACTTTTAATCACTCAACAACGCTGCCAACAAACGAAATAAATAAACTTTTTTTCACTTTTTCACTTTTTTGTATTTCACTTTTTCACTTTGAGGTACCCACTTTTTTGTAACAATATTGAGCCATTGTCTTACTGATGCGTACAGTTGTATAATGTCATGGCCTGAAACCCTCTTCGCGGTCGCCCATGTTAATGTTTGTATCAGGGCTGCGAACTCGAACTCGAACTCGAACTTGAAGAACTCGGCGATTTTGGCCGAACTCGAACTCGAACTCGAAAAATAAAAATTTCTGAACTCGAACTTGAACTCGAACTTAAAAAAAGTTTGTGATGTTTGAGTTCATTTAATGAGTAAATTTGACTATAACATTTCTCAGCGCTGGTGCCAAATTATAATTTGCTATTCTCTTTTATTTTGTTTAATAATAGATTAAAATTGGTAACATTGATGACAAAGCATTTTTACATGTGCTCAGTTTTTCGCGGTTGAATTATTCTCTTAACTCTATTCCGACTGTATTTTTTCAACTCTATTTTGTGAACTCGAACTCGAACTCGAACTCGAAAAATTGAAATTTAAAGAACTCGAACTCGAAAAATTGAAATTTAAAGAACTCGAACTCGAACTCGATTAAAAATGCTTCGAGTTCGCAGCCCTGGTTTGTATATCTTTTATCATATTGGGTCCTTATTAAGACGCCTTAGTCAATTTAAATATAAGTTCTCATGTGATGTTGTTGAACTTGTTGTGTCAAGAACACCAAAAACTGCTTGCTTTAGCTAGGTAACTGTGGTTTTATATCACACGTAATAATATTACTTACTAGACAAAGATAATTTTATATTTTTTCTCTTTTTAAGGAATTAGAACACTGGGGTTCCAAGAAAAATATGTTTTATTTACAAAATTTAATACAATTAAGGGCAACAGGAATTTGTAGGCGTGTGGACGTGAACCTACTTTTTGCAGAGGTATTATACAATATATTAGATAAAGCAATGTACACATGTTCATTCTTCTTTGTCAATGCAATATCTTCTCAGAAAACACTCACCGAATAATCCTCCACAGCACTGTCTGTCCGACGGTCCTTCACATAAGCCTGATGTGTATCTACTAGAACAGTAGTTTGATTTATCCTGACAAACTCCGCCCTCATTCGTGCAACTCGAATCACAACAAGAAGCCCATTCGTTTTCAGTCTGCATACCTGTTTATTGAAAAAAAGATCTAAATCTATATGCAAAACATTTGTTATAGTTCTGTATTTCTGTTCAGAGTACGGTAGATTAAAACCTCAACCAGTTCAAGTCAATAATTTTTACGTTTAATAGTGATATAAATTGCCAAAGGTCATGTGTTTATTGCAGCGAAAACAAGAGAAGACAAATCAAGCGGAATAAAAAAGAGTAATCCCCTCAGAAGATATAGGAGGGATTTGATAGTGGAAAAAATCAGATTGAATATTGCTTGTAGAAGGAATAGCGTTGAAAGGACATAAGAGGTAAAAGGGAGAGTGGTATTGTGGACGAGTTATATGAGGTACCAATTTTAGCGAAAGGATTTGTTCGTCTTCGTCGTCGTCGTCGTTTGAAGGGCATCCACTCCAGGCCAGACACAAACAGAACTGGGGCCGAGGGTTTATCCTTTTATTACCCCAGACTGCTGCACTGCCTGAATCAGATGCTGGCAGTGATGTTATTAAGCCAGCATCGAGTTTCGTCATCCAAAACCGTCAGACCGCGTGCTCCATGTGGTGCCCGATGTATGGGGCACATTGTTAGTACATGGTCTGCGGTTTGCTCTGAGGCGCCACACTCGCAATTCGGTGAAGGAGCGAGACCCCATTTGTGCATGGACGAATGGAATCGCCCAACACCAGTCCGCAGGCGGTTGAACTTAACCCAAGCTGCTCGGGGTAAGCCCATCCCAACACGCCTAACACTGGTCCCGGGCACAAAAGCACGGACCCTGAAAGCACCTTCACAGTACTCCGCGTTCCATTTGTGATTTGTCCATTCAGAGGTACGGATGCCAAGTCTGGCAAGGTTGTCCAAGAGATTCCGCGCACCTGGCACAAACGGGTGTCTGGATCTTAGTCTCACTTGGCCAGTATCTGAGGACCCACTTAAAAGACCATGCAAGATATGATCGGGGTCAAGAAATCCACGGTGAGCCAAGGAGAGTGTCGCTCCCATTCGGCGAAGCTCAGCTGGCTGGATGCCTGAAAGTACAGGTAGGTGGTCTGTTGGAGTGGGACGCAGGCATCCAGTAACTATGCGCAAAGCGTCATTCAAGACACTGTCAATGAGGCGAGTGTGAGCACTGCGACACCAGACTGGCGCACAGTACTCAGCTGTTGAGTAGACTAGAGACAAGGTGGCTATGCGTAGTGTTTTAGCACCAGCACCCCATCCCAAGCCCACAAGTCGCCTCAGCAGTGTGACGCGCGAGGATAGTTTTTTGTGCAATGCCACTAAATAGTGACGAAACGTGAGCGATCTGTCCAGTTTTACCCCAAGGTAGGTAGGGGTTGGACAGAACGGTAAAAGTCTACCGTTGTTGTAGACCTTTAGCTAGCGTTTGGCCTCTCGTTTATTTAAGTGAAAGGCTGCCGTCACCGTCTTAGTGTGACTGAGCTTCAACCTCTAAGTCTGGAGATACACTGACAGTGTGGACATGTCTTGGCTTAAAGTCCCCTCCAAGTCCTTCCAGTTTCCAGAAGAGTGCAACAATGCTAAATCATCAGCATAAGCAAACTTTCTGGAAATCATGGAAGGAAGATCGTACGTATAGATGTTAAATAGGAGGGGAGCCAAGACCGATCCCTGAGAAACGCCGTTTTTAAGACGGCGTAGCCTGCTTTGCTTGCTGTCACCGGTGGTAAGGATGAAACTTCGATTTCGGACAAGCTCCATGATGATTCTGATTATGTGCTTATCCGGAAGTAGTCTCAGCAGTTTGCAGGTAAGGCCACAGTGCCAGACAGTGTCATAAGCAGCTGTCAGATCGATAAATACGGCACCGGCCTTCTTTTTTAGCCTCGAAAGAATCCTCGATGTTCTGGGTTAGCAGAACAACTTGATCTACGGTTGACTTCCCGCGTCGGAACCCAGCCTGCTGTTTAGGGAGCAGTGGATCGATTAACGATTCAGCGCGGGCGTAGATAAGCATCTCGAAGATCTTGTAGGGGACACAGAGCAGAGATATCGGTCGATAACTCTTTGGGTCCCCCACGGGCTTTACTGGTTTTGGGATCGCGACCACAAGCGCTCTTCTCCAGATCTTGGAAATTTTGAGTCGGTGCAAACAGGAAGAAAGGAAGTCACGTAACCAGGACTTCAAAACAGCTCCAGCATGGAGTATAAGCTCGGGGCAGATGGAATCAGGTCCCGGAGCTTTACCTGGTTTTAAGTGCTGAAGGGCAGCAGCGAATTCTCTCTGCGAGAAAGTGTCAGAGATATTTACTGCGTCTGGTGTTGTGGCCCTCCAAAGGTCAGACACTTCTTGATAGACAAGTCGAAATGACTTGTGATCAACAGCCTCATATTTCCCATTTCTAACCAGCTGAGATGCAATAGCATCGGCTGAAACGGGACAGTGACGAGGAGAGTGTCGTGACCTACCAGTAAGGTTGTTCAAAATACTCCACGCTTTTTGACTAGTGTGTGAGAAATCAATGCTCCGAACTGCTTCGGACCATCGATCCCTCCGCTTTCTGTCAAGCTTGGCAAGCAGCGCTGTAGCAGCCAAACTTGAGTCGTCTCCCTGAGGAGACTGCAGAAAGGTTTTAGAGGGATTCACACTCTGCATCCCAACATGGGATATAGTTATTTCGATACCCGCGTCGGATAGTCTTTTTGGCTGCTTTCTTAATGGTGTTACAGAAATCCTGGTAAGCCGCATCCACATCAAGTGAATCAGGCGGCAACAAAGTCTTTGCGAATTTATTCGTCAAAGCAATGTATTGACTCCAATTGGCCTTGCGGAAGTTCCATCGCTTAACAGGCATGCTTGGCACTGCCATAGCAAACCTTGGCGGTGTAATAAGCGAGGGTCGATGTTGTGACCTGGGGAACTTCTCAAGGACACGTCTATCCGGTAAGCGACTGTTTGGATCTACGCTAGCGAAAGCTAGGTCTGGATTGGTGCCATTGTTCCAGCGGCCGGAATAAAAACTGGCAGCGTCCTTGGCATTATATAGCAGGGCAAGACAATTAATACTTGCCCAGCCAGTCAAGCACTCACCGTCTGGACTGTTGTCATCATAACCCCAGTCAACATGACGACAGTTAAAATCGCCAGCGTACAGACAGGGGTGAGGATACACTGGGAGATCCAGGGTTTGCAATCGCGTTGGCGGTGGTTTGTAGACGTTGACTATTTTATAGCCATCAACATCCACACACAACCACTCGATCTCCGATGTCGGTGGAGATTGGTCCAAAAGCGTGTATCTCAGTCGCTCGTGGACAAACGTGGAAAGGCCATGCTTCCTGCTTAAAGAAGACCCAGCTAGTTGGTAGTGTGGTAGTACCAACTTCTCTGCATCAGTGCAGTGGGTCTCCTGCAGTAGGATGACGAGTGCCTCAGACTGCATAGCAAGGTAATGAAGAACATTCATCTTGCTTGCAGCGAGGCCTTCGATGTTCAGCTGAAGAATAGTGGGTCTTCGGAACTTGTTGGCAATGTGCCCTGAAAAGGGCAGTTTTAAACACTGAACATCGAAATGGGTGGATACTCTTCCGTTTTGGTAGGTTCGGTTTCGGTCTGTCATTTTAAAATCAATGAGCAGACTTACTCACGGCCCAAGCTGCGTGAAAGCACCTACCATCTGGGTCAAGGATTAGTTAAGTATGGATACTTGGCCACTCCTTTCCCCATGTTAATAACTTAACAAAGGATTTGTTAAGTTATTAACATGGGGAAAGGAGTGGCCAAGTATCCATAGTTGATGAACTAGATTTGTCTCAGATAGAGAGTTTAGGAGAGTTTGGGTGTTGGTGAAAGATTTGGGAAGCAAGCATGAAAAAGAAGCAGAGAGAGAGAGAGAGATTCTTTATTTATTTAACAAGCGATCACAACAACTTAAGAGACAATATAAAAGTTTTTATATACTTGGTAAGGAGACAGCGATAAGACCAAATGGTCATCGAGTCAGCTGCCACCTTAACTGAAGAAAAACATAATAAGAAATAACAATTAAATCAAGCAATAAAAATTGAAATACAATCAACAAGAACAAACATCAAACAAAATACGTAAAACATTATCATAGTATAAAAAAATTTAACTAATAAATATGGTAACAAAAGCAACGAGTTATGAGAAAGCACAATAAATTTAGAAAATTGTCATGAATTGAAGCTCATATTTCACAGTTACCTCCGACATAGGCCTACTGGAAAATTTATTTAAATTTGCAATTTTATATGCAAATTATTAATAATAGGAGTAATTTAATGTTGTCTTTATACTTTTTTAAAAGAAACCAAATTTAGTTTTTTCATGGTTAAATTAATGTCATTCCATAATTTTGTTTCTCTGTAGAACAGTGAAATTTATAAACATTTTTTTTAACACACGGAAGAAAATAGTTCAAATTATTGGCGTGCCTGGTATTGTGATTATGGATGGAAGTTAAATGTGTAAAATGATTTTTGAATAGAACAGGAAGACTTCCATGATACAACTTATGCATAAATTTAACTAATTCCTACTTAATAGACTCCTTTAAGTTATAAAAATTTAACTATTTGTATAAAAAATTTAAAAAATGATATCTGGAAGATTGAATGATTATCCGAATAATATTATTCATTTTTATTTTAATTTCTCTTTGGTAAGTTTTTGCTGCAGTACCCCAAGAAATGAGACCACATTGGATGCGACTGTGAATAAGACTATAATAGAGCATTATTAAAGACGCCCTAGTAACAAAATTCAGCAATCTGCAAAACATACCAGAATATTTCGCAAGCTGAAGAGACAAGATAGAAGTGAGAGTTCATTAATTCAATACTTTATCTATGTAAATACTCCAAGGTATTTTACACTTCGAACTCTTTGAACCTAGAGTAGACGGAAAAGACTGGAAATCCGAAAACAATGTAATAATTGATAATCGCAGGACAAGAAATGAGAGATACACCATTCAAGAGCATGAAGAATGATATAAGTCTCAGCACTGTAACGGGTAGGCCAAAGTCCGACCAAGAAAGGAAGAGAGGCGAAAATAAGACATTTAAAGCAGTTAATAAAAATCCCTGCTCCTTCTTCCTTAATTCCCCAAAAGGCCATCATTTTAAGAAGCGATATTGCTTTGTGGGAAAGTAGAAAGGTGGAAAAGAGGGGATTTATTGCGGAAGTGAAAGGGTCGTTATTATGAAAAAGCCGAGAGATGTTATGAAATAAAGTATTGAGATGGAGAGACCAAGGAGGTTTAGAAAAGCCTAAGATCAAAAGATTATTGAGTTAATTGAAGATTGGAAGTGAACTTGGGATTTGAAAAAGAATCTCCATGGTCTGTTCTTGAGACAAGTACGAGGTTTGCTGTCGGCAAGAGAGGCTGAATAAAAGAATGAAGGAAGTCTTATTTAGAGTATATTTAAAGTAAGAAAAGAGATTGTTGAGTGAAGGTTAACCGAAGTGGGCGAGAAGGGCTTCTAGGTGTATAAGAGGAATTGGAGTGGATTAAATTTGAGGAGAAATCGAGAAAAGTTGGAGTGAATTAAATCACAAAACCTTGACTTTAGCGCCGAAATAGAGTTGATACCGAAACATTCGTAAAAATGGCCGATACAATAAATATCCCATGAAAAACAGCAATACATTTCCATTTTCAACGTTTTATCAGCAGCAAATGTTTTTCACAAATTTATTCGTCACTTACAGGAAGAGTCGCATGGGAGAAAGCATCTGATGTTGCTGCCACCATCGCATAAACCGGTTTTAACCCCAGCAAAGCTATAATAATACCGCCAGTCAATGCACGAGCCACCTAGGGCAGTACAATCTTCGTTGATTGATTCTGTTGCCAAAAGAATAAATAAATAAAATAAATATTTAAAAAGTCATTTTTAAAGAAAATAGGTTTAAAGTTAGACCTCAAATACTGTAGTTACTTTTTCAATCAAAAAATTTAAGTAAATGACCAGATTATAAACAGTAATCATCAAATCAAAGAATAATGTTATTAGCAAAAATTTTAAATTATAGGGTTTTTCGATCTAATTAGTTGTATTGTTTGTCGTTTCAAATTTTCATACTTCGTTCGAAGTGCAGTTGTCTAATTTTGTTTGTTACTCTTTGATTCTAATAAATTTTTAGCCGTTGGGAAATCTACTTTACTAAATTTTCGATCTAATTCGTTCTTTTTGCAATCAAATTCGTTTTTTTGCAATCAATTTCGTTTTGCAAAAACTTTTATATATATATCTTTATGTAGGGTCTCCCGATAGAGTCTATATACATATATACATAATATGGGGTCTTTGTGTTAGGTCTCCATAATTTTAGGTCTCTATAATTAGTTCTCCATAATTAAGTTTCTATAACATAGTCTCCACAATGTATATATAATTCAGTAATGTTTCACTTTGGCGGTACAGTGCTCAATAACACACGGTTAGAGCAAGTATATTATATTTATTTAACACTACAGTTTATAAGTTAAAACCACAACAGCCTGTTTCATCCTATTGAATCGTCAGGTGCTCACTTATTCAAATAGAATTCTATTTGAATAATAAATAAATATAATAATGTATATATACTGTATATAGTTAGGTATATAGACCTATCGGATATCCTATATAAAGACACAATATGATTTGGACTATATTATGGAGACCATATTATGGAGACCTAATATCTATTATTGAGACTACATTATGGAGACCTAATTTTAAAGACTTAATAGAAACCTAATTATGGAGACCTAATATTATGATGACCTAATACAAAGACCCTATATTATCAAATATATAGATAATATAGGGTTTCTGTATTAGGTGATCATAATATTAAGTCTCCATAATTAGGTCTCCATGATATATATATTTGATAATACAGAATCTATATATTTGATAATATAGCGTCTCTGAATTAAGTCACCATAATATTAGTTCTCCATGGAGACTACATTATAGAAACCTAATTATGGAGACTATAGATTATGAAGACCTAATTATGGAGACCTAATACAGAGACCCCATATTATTTATATATGTATTTAGATTCTATCGGGAGACCCCATACAAAGATATATAAAAGTATTTGCAAAACGAAATTGATTGCAAAAAAACGAATTTGATTGCAAAAAGAACGAATTAGATCGAAAATTTAGTAAAGTAGATTTCCCAACGGCTAAAAATTTATTAGAATCAAAGAGTAACAAACAAAATTAGACAACTGCACTTCGAACGAAGTATGAAAATTTGAAACGACAAACAAAAAGTTTTGTTTCAATTTTTATTCAAATTTTATGTAAAAAAGAGGAAAGCTAGGAGAGAAAACGTAGGAAAAAGAACATTTTTCGATACTAAACAGCTATATTTAGTAGCAATTATTTTAGTAGTTGCAGCAATATAGCTTTAGTAGCAATATCAGGCATGAATTATATTTAATTACAGCAATAGGAAAAAAGAAAAAAAGAAACAGAAAATTGAACAAAAGAGAGAAAAGGAAATTATTTTTACCGTTTGTAAAATATTCAAAACATGACAGAGGTTTGATCAACGTAACTCTCCGAAAAAAACTTTTATGACTGTGGAATTTTTAATTAACTCAACAATTTGTTTCAATATTAGTTTGCTACAATAATAACATTAACACTTCAAGGAATTATAACGATAATTTTATGAATTTTTTCTGCATAAACGGTCCTTGAAAAATTTTTTTCACCAATATCTCACGGCAAAATATTTAAACTTAATTAGAAGATAAATTTTCTTACTTGCGACTGAGGAGAATAAAGCAAGTAAACTTAACGCAAACACAAGCATTGTGCTGAAATCGTGAGACAAATTTGCCACAGATCCAATTCAAGTAACCAATTTAACTAAGATTAAGAAATGGCTGAAAAAATGCGAAATGTATATTTGATTCATGCGAATTTCATCATATGGAAATTATTTACATAAAACAGCTATGCGAATTTTACACATGCTGAAAAAATATTTTAAAACCTGTACTTCAAAAAACATTTTTGTGTTTTTTTATTTTTTGTAAGATGGCATCAATCGACATAGTTCTGTAGTTTTAATAATAAATGTTCAAAACAAGAAATAATTTTTAACTCAAAAATATCAATAAATGTTATTGTAACGGTAAGGATGAGGTTCCCGATTGCCGCAAAGTGAAATGTCGATTAACGCGCTTCCTGTTCGACGAAATCAAAACTCAATAATAACCAAGGAATATTTTAATGAAAAATAAGTAATTAACTGAAGCGTTGAAAAGCGAAAGCGGTAATCTGTAAATAAATAAAACGAACTAAAAATTAAACACAAAAGGAAAACGCATAGTTGTCTTACCGAGCAGTTCACGTCGGTGCTGACTCAGGGGGAATAACGGGAATTACCAAAAACTGCACTAAGTCTACTCAGACTTCAACCAGTCGCTCACAAACACTGCACAGCTGGTCGCCTCACAGATTGAGAAGTGACAAATCAAACACGGTACTTCAAAATACACTTAAGTTTACTCAGACTTCAGCCAGCCGCCACCAATTGCTGCTGGTCGCCTCACAAATTGAGAAGAGTATTATAGAACGCAACATCCGAGATGAGATTAACTAAATTAAAGCGTAAAACAAAAAAGGCGCTGGCAGCGAGTGCACGCGCAAATTATGATCAGAAACTCAAGGGAAATAAAGCAAACACGTGCGTTGGTAATTTTCTACACTCCCAACACCCGAGAAATATGTAAAAAAAAAGAAAAAAAATTACCAACGCTGCACACAACATAAATAACATTAACGGAAACATATGTAAACTTTATTCTATAGTAATTGCGGGATCACCAGAGTCCTTCCGCGGCATAACATTAAGATTGCGGGAACCACCAAGCACAGTTTATTAACGGGCCGCCGCACTTCAGAACCACGCGTTTTTACTATGACTTGGCGCACCAAGCCTAGTTCGTCGGGGAACAGGTGCACAGTACTCAGCTATTGAGTAGACTAGAGACGCCAGACTGGCGCACAGTACTCAGCTGTTGAGTAGACTAGAGACAAGGTGGCTATGCGTAGTGTTTTAGCACCAGCACCCCATCCCGAGCACACGAGTCGCCTCAGCAGTGTGACGCGCGAGGATAGTTTTTTGCGCAATGCCACTAAATAGTGACGAAACGTGAGCGATCTGTCCAGTTTTACCCCAAGGTAAGTAGGGGTTGGACAGAACGGTAAAAGTCTACCGTTGTTGTAGACCTTTAGCTCACGTTTGGCCTCTCGGTTATTTAAGTGAAAGGCTGCCGTCACCGTCTTAGTGTGACTGAGCTTCAACCTCTAAGTCTAGAGATACACTGACAGTGTGGACATGTCTTGGCTTAAAGTCCCCTCCAAGTCCTTCCAGTTTCCAGAAGAGTGCAACAATGCTAAATCATCAGCATAAGCAAACTTTCTGGAAATCATGGAAGGAAGATCGTACGTATAGATGTTAAATAGGAGGGGAGCCAAGACCGATCCCTGAGGAACGCCGTTTTTAAGACGGCGTAGCCTGCTTTGCTTGCTGTCACCGGTGGTAAGGATGAAACTTCGATTTCGGACAAGCTCCATGATGATTCTGATTATGTGCTTATCCGGAAGTAGTCTCAGCAGTTTGCAGGTAAGGCCACAGTGCCAGACAGTGTCATAAGCAGCTGTCAGATCGATAAATACGGCACCGGCCTTCTTTTTAGCCTCGAAAGAATCCTCGATGTTCTGGGTTAGCAGAACAACTTGATCTACGGTTGACTTCCCGCGTCGGAACCCAGCCTGCTGTTTAGGGAGCAGTGGATCGATTAACAATTCAGCGCGGGCGTAGATAAGCATCTCGAAGATCTTGTAGGGGACACAGAGCAGAGATATCGGTCGATAACTCTTTGGGTCCCCCACGGGCTTTACTGGTTTTGGGATCGCGACCACAAGCGCTCTTCTCCAGATCTTGGTAATTTTGAGTCGGCGCAAACAGGAAGAAAGGAAGTCACGTAACCAGGACTTCAAAACAGCTCCAGCATGGAGTATAAGCTCGGGGCAGATGGAATCAGGACCCGGAGCTTTACCTGGTTTTAAGTGCTGAAGGGCAGCAGCGAATTCTCTCTCTGTGAGAAAGTGTCAGAGATATTTACTGCGTCTGGTGTTGTGGCCCTCCAAAGGTCAGACACTTCTTGATAGACAAGTCGAGATGACTTGCGGTCAACAGCCTCGTATTTCCCATTTCTAACCAGCTGAGATGCAATAGCATCGGCTGAAACGGGACAGTGACGAGGAGAGTGTCGTGACCTACCAGTAAGGTTGTTCAAAATACTCCACGCTTTTTGACTAGTGTGTGAGAAATCAATGCTCCGAACTGCTTCGGACCATCGATCCCTCCGCTTTCTGTCAAGCTTGGCAAGCAGCGCTGTAGCAGCCAAACTTGAGTCGTCTCCCTGAGGAGACTGCAGAAAGGTTTTATAGAGGGATTCACACTCTGCATCCCAACATGGGATATAGTTATTTCGATACCCGCGTGGGATAGTCTTTTTGGCTGCTTTCTTAATGGTGTTACAGAAATCCTGGTAAGCCGCATTCACATCCAGTGAATCAGGCGGCAACAAAGTCTTTGCGAATTTATTCGTCAAAGCAATGTAGTGACTCCAATTGGCCTTGCGGAAGTTCCATCGCTTAACAGGCATGCTTGACACTGCCATAGCAAACCTTGGCGGTGTAATAAGCGAAGGTCGATGTTGTGACCTGGGGAACTTCTCAAGGACACGTCTATCCGGTAAGCGACTGTTTGGATCTACGCTAGCGAAAGCTAGGTCTGGATTGGTGCCATTGTTCCAGCGGCCGGAATAAAAACTGGCAGCGTCCTTGGCATTATATAGCAGGGCAAGACAATTAATACTTGCCCAGCCGGTCAAGCACTCACCGTCCGGACTGTTGTCATCATAACCCCAGTCAGCATGACGACAGTTAAAATCGCCAGCGTAAAGACAGGGGTGAGGATACACTGGGAGATCCAGGGTTCGCAATCGCGTTGGCGGTGGTCTGTAGACGTTGACTATTTTATAGCCATCAACATCCACACACAGCCACTCGATCTCCGATGTCGGTGGAGATTGGTCCAAAAGCGTGTATCTCAGTCGCTCGTGGACAAACGTGGAAAGGCCATGCTTCCTGCTTAAAGAAGACCCAGCTAGTTGGTAGTGTGGTAGTACCAACTTCTCTGCATCAGTGCAGTGGGTCTCCTGCAGTAGGATGACGAGTGCCTCAGACTGCATAGCGAGGTAATGAAGAACATTCATCTTGCTTGCAGTGAGGCCTTCGATGTTCAGCTGAAGAATAGTGAGTGGGTCTTCGGAACTTGTTGGCAATGTGCCCTGAAAAGGGCAGTTTTAAACACTGAACATCGAAATGGGTGGATACCCTTCCGTTTTGGTAGGTTCGGTTTCGGTCTGTCATTTTAAAATCAATGAGCAGACTTACTCACGGCCCAAGCTGCGTAAAAGCACCTACTATCTGGGCCAAGGATTTGTTAAGTATGGATACTTGGCCACTCCTTTCCCCATGTTAATAACTTAACAAAGGATTTGTTAAGTTATTAACATGGGGAAAGGAGTGGCCAAGTATCCATAGTTGATGAACTAGATTTGTCTCAGATAGAGAGTTTAGGAGAGTTTGGGTGTTGGTGAAAGATTTGGGAAGCAGACATGAAAAAGAAGCAGAGAGAGAGAGAGAGATTCTTTATTTATTTAACAAGCGATCACAACAACTTAAGAGACAATATAAAAGTTTTTATATACTTGGTAAGGAGACAGCGATAAGACCAAATGGTCATCGAGTCAGCTGCCACCTTAACTGAAGAAAAACATAATAAGAAATAACAATTAAATCAAGCAATAAAAATTGAAATACAATCAACAAGAACAAACATCAAACAAAATACGTAAAACATTATCATAGTATAAAAAAATTTAACTAATAAATATGGTAACAAAAGCAACGAGTTATGAGAAAGCACAATAAATTTAGAAAATTGTCATGAATTGAAGCTCATATTTCACAGTTACCTCCGACATAGGCCTACTGGAAAATTTATTTAAATTTGCAATTTTATATGCAAATTATTAATAATAGGAGTAATTTAATGTTGTCTTTATACTTTTTTAAAAGAAACCAAATTTAGTTTTTTCATGGTTAAATTAATGTCATTCCATAATTTTGTTTCTCTGTAGAACAGTGAAATTTATAAACATTTTTTTTAACACACGGAAGAAAATAGTTCAAATTATTGGCGTGCCTGGTATTGTGATTATGGATGGAAGTTAAATGTGTAAAATGATTTTTGAATAGAACAGGAAGACTTCCATGATACAACTTATGCATAAATTTAACTAATTCCTACTTAATAGACTCCTTTAAGTTATAAAAATTTAACTATTTGTATAAAAAATTTAAAAAATGATATCTGGAAGATTGAATGATTATCCGAATAATATTATTCATTTTTATTTTAATTTCTCTTTGGTAAGTTTTTGCTGCAGTACCCCAAGAAATGAGACCACATTGGATGCGACTGTGAATAAGACTATAATAGAGCATTATTAAAGACGCCCTAGTAACAAAATTCAGCAATCTGCAAAACATACCAGAATATTTCGCAAGCTGAAGAGACAAGATAGAAGTGAGAGTTCATTAATTCAATACTTTATCTATGTAAATACTCCAAGGTATTTTACACTTCGAACTCTTTGAACCTAGAGTAGACGGAAAAGACTGGAAATCCGAAAACAATGTAATAATTGATAATCGCAGGACAAGAAATGAGAGATACACCATTCAAGAGCATGAAGAATGATATAAGTCTCAGCACTGTAACGGGTAGGCCAAAGTCCGACCAAGAAAGGAAGAGAGGCGAAAATAAGACATTTAAAGCAGTTAATAAAAATCCCTGCTCCTTCTTCCTTAATTCCCCAAAAGGCCATCATTTTAAGAAGCGATATTGCTTTGTGGGAAAGTAGAAAGGTGGAAAAGAGGGGATTTATTGCGGAAGTGAAAGGGTCGTTATTATGAAAAAGCCGAGAGATGTTATGAAATAAAGTATTGAGATGGAGAGACCAAGGAGGTTTAGAAAAGCCTAAGATCAAAAGATTATTGAGTTAATTGAAGATTGGAAGTGAACTTGGGATTTGAAAAAGAATCTCCATGGTCTGTTCTTGAGACAGGTACCAGGTTTGCTGTCGGCAAGAGAGGCTGAATAAAAGAATGAAGGAAGTCTTATTTAGAGTATATTTAAAGTAAGAAATGAGATTGTTGAGTGAAGGTTAACCGAAGTGGGCGAGAAGGGCTTCTAGGTGTATAAGAGGAATTAGAGTGGATTAAATTTGAGAGAAATCGAGAAAAACTGGAGTGAATTAAATCACAAAACCTTGACTTTAGCGCCGAAATAGAGTTGATACCGAAACATTCGTAAAAATGGCCGATACAATAAATATGCCATGAAAAACAGCAATACATTTCCATTTTCAACGTTTTATCAGCAGCAAATGTTTTTCACAAATTTATTCGTTACTTACTGGAAAAGCGGCGTGGGAGGCAGCATCTGATGTTGTTGCCACCATCGCAATAACCGGATTTAAAATAACCACCGCAATCCCACCAGTTTTTGCACGAGCCACCTAGGGCAGTACAATCTTCGTTGGTTGATACTGTAACCAAAAGAATAAATAAATAAAATAAATATTTAAAAAGTCATTTTTAAAGAAAATAGGTTTAAAGTTAGACCTCAAATACTGTAGTTACTTTTTCAATCAAAAAATTTAAGTAAATGACCAGATTATAAACAGTAATCATCAAATCAAAGAATAATGTTATTAGCAAAAATTTTAAATTATAGGGTTTTTCGATCTAATTAGTTGTATTGTTTGTCGTTTCAAATTTTCATACTTCGTTCGGAGTGCAGTTGTCTAATTTTGTTTGTTACTCTTTGATTCTAATAAATTTTTAGCCGTTGGGAAATCTACTTTACTAAATTTTCGATCTAATTCGTTCTTTTTGCAATCAAATTCGTTTTTTTGCAATCAATTTCGTTTTGCAAAAACTTTTATATATATATCTTTATGTAGGGTCTCCCGATAGAGTCTATATACATATATACATAATATGGGGTCTTTGTATTAGGTCTCCATAATTTTAGGTCTCTATAATAAGTCTCCATAATTAAGTTTCTATAACATAGTCTCCACAATGTATATACGTTTCACTTTGGCGGTACAGTGCTCAATAACACACGGTTAGAGCAAGTATATTATATTTATTTAACACTACAGTTTATAAGTTAAAACCACAACAGCCTGTTTCATCCTATTGAATCGTCAGGTGCTCACTTATTCAAATAGAATTCTATTTGAATAATAAATAAATATAATAATGTATATATACTGTATATAGTTAGGTATATAGACCTATCGGATATCCTATATAAAGACACAATATGATTTGGACTATATTATGGAGACCATATTATGGAGACCTAATATCTATTATTGAGACTACATTATGGAGACCTAATTTTGGAGACTTAATATTATGGAAACTATATTATAGAAACCTAATTATGGAGACCTAATATTATGGTGACCTAATACAAAAACCCTATATTATTAAATATATAGATAATATAGGGTTTCTGTATTAGGTGATCATAATATTAAGTCTCCATAATTAGGTCTCCGTGATATATATATTTGATAATACAGAATCTATATATTTGATAATATAGCGTCTCTGAATTAGATCACCATAATATTAGTTCTCCATGGAGACTACATTATAGAAACCTAATTATGAAGACCTAATTATGGAGACCTAATACAGAGACCCCATATTATTTATATATGTATTTAGATTCTATCGGGAGACCCCATACAAAGATATATAAAAGTATTTGCAAAACGAAATTGATTGCAAAAAAACGAATTTGATTGCAAAAAGAACGAATTAGATCGAAAATTTAGTAAAGTAGATTTCCCAACGGCTAAAAATTTATTAGAATCAAAGAGTAACAAACAAAATTAGACAACTGCACTTCGAACGAAGTATGAAAATTTGAAACGACAAACAAAAAGTTTTGTTTCAATTTTTATTCAAATTTTATGTAAAAAAGAGGAAAGCTAGGAGAGAAAACGTAGGAAAAAGAACATTTTTCGATACTAAACAGCTATATTTAGTAGCAATTATTTTAGTAGTTGCAGCAATATAGCTTTAGTAGCAATATCAGGCATGAATTATATTTAATTACAGCAATAGGAAAAAAGAAAAAAAGAAACAGAAAATTGAACAAAAGAGAGAAAAGGAAATTATTTTTACCGTTTGTAAAATATTCAAAACATGACAGAGGTTTGATCAACGTAACTCTCCGAAAAAAACTTTTATGACTGTGGAATTTTTAATTAACTCAACAATTTGTTTCAATATTAGTTTGCTACAATAATAACATTAACACTTCAAGGAATTATAACGATAATTTTATGAATTTTTTCTGCATAAACGGTCCTTGAAAAATTTTTTTCACCAATATCTCACGGCAAAATATTTAAACTTAATTAGAAGATAAATTTTCTTACTTGCGACTGAGGAGAATAAAGCAAGTAAACTTAACGCAAACACAAGCATTGTGCTGAAATCGTGAGACAAATTTGCCACAGATCCAATTCAAGTAACCAATTTAACTAAGATTAAGAAATGGCTGAAAAAATGCGAAATGTATATTTGATTCATGCGAATTTCATCATATGGAAATTATTTACATAAAACAGCTATGCGAATTTTACACATGCTGAAAAAAATATTTTAAAACCTGTACTTCAAAAAACACTCTTGTGTTTTTTTATTTTTTGTAAGATGGCATCAATCGACATAGTTCTGTAGTTTTAATAATAAATGTTCAAAACAAGAAATAATTTTTAACTCAAAAATATCAATAAATGTTTATTGTAACGATAAGAATGAGGTTCCCGATTGCCGCAAAGTGAAATGTCGATTAACGCGCTTCCTGTTCGACGAAATCAAAACTCAATAATAACCAAGGAATATTTTAATGAAAAATAAGTAATTAACTGAAGCGTTGAAAAGCGAAAGCGGTAATCTGTAAATAAATAAAACCAACTAAAAATTAAACACAAAAGGAAAACGCATAGTTGTCTTACCGAGCAGTTCACGTCGGTGCTGACTCAGGGAGAATAACGGGAATTACCAAAAACTGCACTAAGTCTACTCAGAATTCAACCAGTCGCTCACAAACACTGCACAGCTGTTCGCCTCACAGATTGAGAAGTGACAAACCAAACACGGTACTTCAAAATACACTTAAGTTTACTCAGACTTCAGCCAGCCGCCACCAATTGCTGCTGGTCGCCTCACAAATTGAGAAGAGTATTATAGAACGCAACATCCGAGATGAGATTAACTAAATTAAAGCGTAAAACAAAAAAGGCGCTGGCAGCGAGTGCACGCGCAAATTATGATCAGAAACTCAAGGGAAATAAAGCAAACACGTGCGTTGGTAATTTTCTACACTCCCAACACCCGAGAAATATGTAAAAAAAAAGAAAAAAAATTACCAACGCTGCACACAACATAAATAACATTTACGGAAACATATGTAAACTTTATTCTATAGTAATTGCGGGATCACCAGAGTCCTTCCGCGGCATAACATTAAGATTGCGGGAACCACCAAGCACAGTTTATTAACGGGCCGCCGCACTTCAGAACCACGCGTTTTTACTACGACTTGGGGCACCAAACCTTGTTCGTCGGGGAACAGGTGCACAGTACTCAGCTATTGAGTAGACTAGAGACGCCAGACTGGCGCACAGTACTCAGCTGTTGAGTAGACTAGAGACAAGGTGGCTATGCGTAGTGTTTTAGCACCAGCACCCCATCCCGAGCACACGAGTAGCCTCAGCAGTGTGACGCGCGAGGATAGTTTTTTGCGCAATGCCACTAAATAGTGACGAAACGTGAGCGATCTGTCCAGTTTTACCCCAAGGTAAGTAGGGGTTGGACAGAACGGTAAAAGTCTACCGTTGTTGTAGACCTTTAGCTCACGTTTGGCCTCTCGGTTATTTAAGTGAAAGGCTGCCGTCACCGTCTTAGTGTGACTGAGCTTCAACCTCTAAGTCTAGAGATACACTGACAGTGTGGACATGTCTTGGCTTAAAGTCCCCTCCAAGTCCTTCCAGTTTCCAGAAGAGTGCAACAATGCTAAATCATCAGCATAAGCAAACTTTCTGGAAATCATGGAAGGAAGATCGTACGTATAGATGTTAAATAGGAGGGGAGCCAAGACCGATCCCTGAGGAACGCCGTTTTTAAGACGGCGTAGCCTGCTTTGCTTGCTGTCACCGGTGGTAAGGATGAAACTTCGATTTCGGACAAGCTCCATGATGATTCTGATTATGTGCTTATCCGGAAGTAGTCTCAGCAGTTTGCAGGTAAGACCACAGTGCCAGACAGTGTCATAAGCAGCTGTCAGATCGATAAATACGGCACCGGCCTTCTTTTTAGCCTCGAAAGAATCCTCGATGTTCTGGGTTAGCAGAACAACTTGATCTACGGTTGACTTCCCGCGTCGGAACCCAGCCTGCTGTTTAGGGAGCAGTGGATCGATTAACGATTCAGCGCGGGCGTAGATAAGCATCTCGAAGATCTTGTAGGGGACACAGAGCAGAGATATCGGTCGATAACTCTTTGGGTCCCCCACGGGCTTTACTGGTTTTGGGATCGCGACCACAAGCGCTCTTCTCCAGATCTTGGTAATTTTGAGTCGGCGCAAACAGGAAGAAAGGAAGTCACGTAACCAGGACTTCAAAACAGCTCCAGCATGGAGTATAAGCTCGGGGCAGATGGAATCAGGACCCGGAGCTTTACCTGGTTTTAAATGTTGAAGGGCAGCAGCGAATTCTCTCTCTGTGAGAAAGTGTCAGAGATATTTACTGCGTCTGGTGTTGTGGCCCTCCAAAGGTTAGACATTTCTTGATAGACAAGTCGAGATGACTTGCAATCAACAGCCTCGTATTTCCCATTTCTAACCAGCTGAGATGCAATAGCATCGGCTGAAACGGGACAGTGACGAGGAGAGTGTCGTGACCTACCAGTAAGGTTGTTCAAAATACTCCACGCTTTTTGACTAGTGTGTGAGAAATCAATGCTCCGAACTGCTTCGGACCATCGATCCCTCCGCTTTCTGTCAAGCTTGGCAAGCAGCGCTGTAGCAGCCAAACTTGAGTCGTCTCCCTGAGGAGACTGCAGAAAGGTTTTACAGAGGGATTCACACTCTGCATCCCAACATGGGATATAGTTATTTCGATATCCGCGTCGGATAGTCTTTTTGGCTGCTTTCTTAATGGTGTTACAGAAATCCTGGTAAGCCGCATCCACATCCAGTGAATCAGGCGGCAACAAAGTCTTTGCGAATTTATTCGTCAAAGCAATGTAGTGGCTCCATTTGGCCTTGCGCAAGTTCCATCGCTTAACAGGCATGCTTGACACTGCCATAGCAAACCTTGGCGGTGTAATAAGCGAGGGTCGATGTTGTGACCTGGGGAACTTCTCAAGGACACGTCTATTCGATAAGCGACTGTTTGGATCTACGCTAGCGAAAGCTAGATTCAAGATTGGGCCAAGATAATTGGGCGTTTAAGATCAAAGAAAACAGAAGCTCTATCTAAACGGCCGCCTACTCTTAAAATACCGTTCACAATAACAGGATTCAGTTTCTGAGCACCACTTCGTAAGTTTAAAACTTGGTTTTGACAACAGACACTTTAAATCTTTCATTAATTTAAGTCCGATTTCAACGTTAGGTATGCTAATTAAAAACTCGTCAACATTAAAATGTTCTTTAATAGCAGAACTGATATAAGGTTTGAATTAAGTGCCAAAATCATTGGCTGCTTGACGCAACGCAAAACTTGCGCAGCACGGAGACAAAGTTGCACCGAAAAGATGAACTTTGATTCTAACCACTACTGGTTGGCTTTCAAGATTTTCATCAGGCCACCACAAAAACCTTAAACTGTCACGATCACGAGGTGAAACTTGAACCTGGTAGTATATAGACTCTATGTTGGCTGCCAAAGCTATTTTTTCTTTCCGAAAGCGGGAAAGAATGGCAACTAAATTGTTCATCAGGTGGGGCCTCAGGTGGGGTCCCTGCATCAAAGATTTATTTAAAGAAATATCTTTATACTTGGCACTGCAATCAAAAACCACTCTCAACTTGTCGGGTTTATGGGGGTTTACTACTGAGTGATGGGAGATATACCACACCTTCTTAGAAGTTATTTGAAAGTTATCGTGAACAAGTTCTGCGTAGTTTTTGTCTAACATTGTTAGAATTTGAATTGAATATTTCTGTTTCAGATTGCTGTTGCGCATTAATTTTCACTTTAAATGATTTAATCGCTTAACCGGTTAAGTGCGGAATTAAATTTTCGCTATCTGAGTTACAGTGCGTATTTAATTTCGCGTCTCGCTTTTTTTCTCGTCTCGATCGATTATAATTGCTGTTTTGAGCTTCGCGGGAAAGTCCCGGACGTCGAATCGACTTGCTGCGTTTTTTTATTGCAGTTCTTTGGAAAAAATTACTTATACTGAAATATACGAATCGCATAATCAAAATGCGACAAAGTAATTTTAATTTGAAGCAAAATACAAATCCCAGCAATACAAAAAAAAATGAAAAACAATTTTGAAAAAAAAACAAATTTGAACAACCAATATATCAAAACAGTGTGATAAATTTCTTCATTATTGTGTTAATCCTATTCTCCTCAACGGCCGGGCTTCTGAAGCCCGGCCTTTGCAAAAACGTTTGTAATACATTTCTTAGATAATATTCTGGAATTTCTTGACTTTTCCTAATTAATTGCTGTATAAGACTGTACTATTTTTTGGTAGGTCCGAGCAGGAATTAACGGGTAAAGTAGACGTTTTTCATAGTGTGCTGCGATAGGATTTTCGCTTTGCTGCCATAGGGAGCAAAAATATAAACATTAACGTTGCTTTGAAATTTCACGTTTTGTTGCGATAGAAAGCAAAAATATAAACATTAACGTCGACATGCCTGAGGCGATAAACAACTTATTTTATGTAAAATCAAATTTTCTTTGGCGATTGCTTGGAAACAGCTTACACATTTACTTTCTGTTAAACAAAACAATTGTTGTTTGACTACAACAAAGGTAGCTTGAATATCAATCGAGAGGGCAAAATTTAATTCTTATAATGAGCATCTTTTATTGAACATTCTTGTAACTATTCATCTGTGTGGGAAAAAATTAAACAAACTACTGCACATGTTAGGCCTGATGTTCACGCCTTCAGACAAATAAACAGCACCTGACTTTTTATAATTTCCTTTCATTTTGCACTTAAAATAATAGACCATTTTTATGTTGAAATTTTCCTCACTCCGAAAAATCCGGTGTATTCTTTATGTATAAGTTTACTTTTTTGAAAATATTTGCTCAAAAGTTTATAGTTTTCAAATGTGAGCTTTGCAAACAGAAGACATAGGATGAAAACAATATGTTTGGTACGATTGAATTACAATAAAGCAGGGGTTTCAACTTTTATAGATTTATGACGTACTAAAGCAGTATTTCTCAACGTGTGTGCCGTAGAGATTTCCAAGTGTGCAGCGAAAGTTTTTAAAAAACATTAGTCCATTGCTCTGCGATCTTTTTTTCGAGAACAATACTTTTGAGGACGAAATTCGAGACAAATTCAAAGTAAAGACTTTTTTTAGAGTACACCAGTTTTAGGAACGAAAATCAAGTCCAAGTGTTCAAGTGTGCCGCGAATTTGAAAAAGTCCCAAAATATTCCGCAGGTGGAAAAACGTTTAGAAACACGCCACTAAAGTCTTATATTTAATCAAGTGATTTCTTTCCTCTGAAAAATTTTCTTGCTTATTGCACACTGTTTAATAAATTTATTTCAAAAATTAAATGGAGACCAAAAAAAGTCTACTCTTGAAGTTCAAAAAGACTTTTTTATTTCCTACCAACCAAACTGACAAAATGAGAATAACATTATTTTGTGCCATACAAAGATAACCAGTAACTTTCCCATATAATATCCTACAATCCTATCTATCAAATAGATCTCAGTATGTATCCATAGTTAATATAAACTCGAATCTTAGAAATGTTAAAATGGGTGTCCTTCAAAGTTCGGTTTTAGGCCCTCTTTTATTTTTAATCTATATTAATGACCTTCAAAATTGTATGATAAGTACCCCTTGACTTTTTGCGGATGACACTGCTGTTCTGATCTACGCAAACACCTTAACCGAACTTGAGATTAAAATTAATCGTGAACTAGAGAATGTGGTAGTATGGACAAGGAAAAATAACTTAACTATTAATCCTATAAAATCTCAAGCTATGATAGTATGGCCTTCGCTATCCAAATCAAATTTTGCCATTACCATTAAATTAAATTCAAGTATCTTACAAGTTTCAAACAATATTAATTATTTAGGATTAATAATTGCCTAAAATATCGGTATAGACGTGGCCATCTATATAGACAAGACTCTTTTTGATAAAAGAGGGAGTAGCCTTGAAAAAGGCTGTTTAGGAAAACTCTAACGTTTTCGTATAGCTCTCATCAGGAGAAATCGCTACAATGAGTAAAGAACTGAAAATTCGAAATTTTATTGCATAAGATTGTCGTTTCGCCGAGTAAGAAATTAGACAAAAGCGTAGTTGATTTAGAAGCACCAGCCACCAAGCGGTCGAAAAGTAAAAAATTTTGTTTCGCCGAGTGAGAAATTAAACAAAAGTGCAGTTGATTTAGAAGCATCAGCCACCAAGCGGTCGAAAAGCAAAAAAAATTTTGTCGTTTCGTCCAGTTAGAAATGAAACAATTTTTATTGGACGAAATTTGGATGTTTAACTTGGCAAAATTATAATTGTAAATTGAAGTCTGAAAAAGAATAAAATTAAAACCAATATAATTATGTTGATAATTTAAGCCTATAAACGAACTCTTTTTGACGGCACAATGCAGATTTGCTTGAGGTTATGTGGATGGATTCCAATACAGCAAGATGAAATTCAGATCTGGCTTTGGATAGAATTGAAAATTGATTATCCTTGTAGTGAAGGGCGCAATTTGGATGTTTCAAAAGATGAGTGCCAATAGCCGAATCACAATTAGGTGTGGAGGAGTTTATTTTACTTTTTCGCGTTGGCTGAATTCTTTCTTGATTGGTTTTGTTGCGGATAGTTTTCGTGACATGTTGGCGGATTCTGTCCTGCAGACGTTGAGAAGTTCTGCCCACATACCGGCATTCGCAGCGGCACACGTATTGGTATACGACCATGCTTTGTTGAGAAGCAGGCAGAACGTCTTTGTGAATTGCAGGAAGAATTCGTCTGGTGCAGAAAATAACTCGCGGTTGAACTGTTGAAAAACAATTTAGAATGTTACTCTTAATTTTCTTTTCAAATATAACAGAAGTTTCACCAATCCACGGTAACTTTAAGTAAACGGGGCATCGTTGAGGACTTTTTATCGGATGTTTCTGAAACTGCAGGATTTTCTTTGAAATTCTTGCATTGATCACCGACTCTGGGTAAACGTTTTTAAGAAATAAAGATCGAATAGTGAAAAACGTAAATATCAGGCCTAACATAACATTTTTGAGTAAATCAAAGCTTTTGCGAGTTAAGTAAATGAAACAGCGGCCAAAATTGAAGACCCTTATTTATTTATTTATCTATTTTTTTGTCTTCACTAACTTTTTAATAATTTTTTTCCATTAAACTTACACCTAAATTTTGCATTTGTTGAGAGAGTGCTTTTTTGACCGCAAAAGTACTCTTGTTAAAATTTTGCCCAGCCCGCCTAAAAACTTTGTGGCGTCTGTGATTGCAGCACCTCTTTGTTTTTACTTTCCACTGGTCTACAATATCAAAAGCTTTTGTTAGATTAAAAAATGCAGCAAAATATGAAATATTGTGGGCATTTTTTATAATTTAGCATAAGTATAGTTTATTGTATAAGTAATCGAATAATTTCGTCTAAAGCCAAATTGTGTCGCAGATAAATTAAATTTCACCAGGTTAAAGCAAATTCTATTTAACCCTATTCTCCTCAACCTTTTTCAAGCTATTGACTCCTTAACGGCCGGGCTTCAGAAGCCCACCAAAGTTACGATTTATAACTGAAAAACTACTTAAGCTATCTTTATGAAATTTAAGCAGAGTAAAAATCAATTATTTAACTTTTGTTAGAGCAAAAAAGTTTTTCAAAATTCATTTGATAAAGTATGCAAAATTGCAATTTAGCAAGTTCACTTCAATTTTTACGTTTAGACACTCATTTAACTAGCGTGAAATCCGATTGTAACGGATTTGCTGTTGTAACAGTCGTAAACTTAATTAAAAATTGGACGTAAAGAGTGACGTTAACGCGCACGACAATTGCAAACAATGAAGAAGCTAAGGGAAGCTTGTTTCATTGTTTTGGTCGAAGTATGGAAATTATTTTAGACCAGTTTCAATTACTTGTTCACACGTTTTGTCCACATGTTTTGTAGTTACTAATAGTTACTGCTTTTTTTTAAAAAAAGGATAAAAAAATAAAAACGAATTTTTTTTACATAAAAGGATTTGAAATTGACTATATTTTGACATTTAGCAGTGTTAAAATATTGATTTAGAAATACTGTAAAACCAACAAAACTTTGTCTTTTATATATCATCGTTTATATGCTTATCGCTTTGTTTTTTTCCAATGTATTTCACCGCCACAAAAGAGTATTTTATTTATTAAAATAACATCGCATTATTTTAAAAAAAAACACTTGAGAAAAACAATATTACTCTATGTAATTGTTACTGTTAGTCGTGGAACGTATCTCGGCATCGTTCAAAGCATGAAACACAAATTTGTAAGCATTGCCGGAAACACGTGAAAAAACCGTATGTTTGACACTGATTTCCTGAGTTATTGAATTTTCTGGATATGAATTGAGTTCACATTTTTTGGCCTGGTCCGATTTCATTATCATAGCAGAGACAATAATGCTTCCTAAAATTAGCCTTTGAAGCATAATTTCGAGGTGTAAATATTACAACACTAGAATCACTCGCGCGGAAATGACGTTTGCCAAAGATGAATTTATTTTTGTAAGCCAGTCAAAGACCTTGTTTTAACGTGCGGTTGAATTAACGCAAATTGGTATTGTATTTCCTGGATTAAGTGCTTTTGGCAATGTACCAAGCCACAACCCTTTATTTTTTTATCCAAACCTGTCCGATCTCGTGCTCCTTGTAATGCACAATGCATATGACACTCCGATACAACGCTATCGCCGGTTTGTGCAACGGCGCCGCATTTGCAATAAGAGAAAGGAAGGAGACCATATTTGTCTATGCACAAATAAAAATACGTAACGCACAAGTAAAAACGCGTTCGCAGCAAAATTGGCCAATTGGCCAACCGACTGGGCGCAACTCAACTAGACGCAGCCGAATGGTTAATTAGGAGGCTGAGGCCGGGATGTATTCTCACAGTACTCTGTGTTCGATCTATGATTCATGTACTGGGCAGAACGGATCCCTTCAGCAAGATTTTTCAAGTTTTTGCGCAGCAGGCACAACAAGTGTTTAGACCTTTGTGTTTATCGGCAGGCATTTGATAACCGATAAATAAGCCGTAGTCAGGATCTAGAGCAGTGCTCTGCAGCTCGTGTGCTGCGGAAAAACGACAAACATACTCTTTCAAATAGAAAAAAGTTATGCTTCTGTAAAATAGCAACCAACAAACTTAAAAAATTCATTATACAGTACATCTCATTGTGTAATGTCAAGACCTTTTTTAGCTTTTACTAAATTTCGAACGCTTTTCTTTATCAGAAGCTTTATTCAATGAACGTAAAAATTCTCTACAAATAAATTAATAACTTTTTTGGATCAATTTTCACCCAGGCTTGATTATGCACAACATGCGCAAATTGGTAACTTCAGATGAAAAAAAGTCTTCATTTTATTTTTAGAGTTTAGATTGAAATTTTTAGGTTTTTCATGACAACCAAATGAAACTTCAGGTAACGGAAAACGTTCAAAATTTAGCTCTTCCCTGGTCTCCAGCTGTTCTGCAAATTTTTGAAATCTTTCAAAGTCTGCCGCATGTTCGAAAAAATAGCGGAGCAGAGGTCTAGAATACCACCTTTAGCCAAAAAGAGTGTCACTCTTAGTTGTCAAAGCTCAGATGGCTGGATATTTGAAAAAACTGTTAAGTGGTTCGTTGGAGAGGGCGGAGGCATTCAGTGACTACGCGCAAAGCCTCATTCAAGACAATACATTTAAACCAAGTACGTGCGCTGCCAGAACAAATGAGATTTTAGTACTCGGCTGTTAAATAGACTAAAAATAAGTAAGCTGTATCTGATGTTTTGACACCCTTGTGACTGCACGTTAAATCAGTAGCGGGACACGCAAACAAAAATTTTTGTGCAATGCCAAATGCTGGTGACAAAACTTCATTAATTTGTCTAGTTTTACCTCAAGATAAATCGGAACTAAACACCTTAAAATAAACATGTTGCATGTTGATTATTTTAAACTTTAACTCACACATTTTTTCTTAATCTGGAGTTTGTGAAAAGCAGATTATAGATCTAGGTATTAAAAAAGTCGTGATTGATTTTTAAGGAACACTGTTTCTCTGACACCCGAGACTATTTTGCTTGCTGTCGCCGTTGGAGTGAAACTTTTGTTGCGAACTAGTTTTATAATTATTCTAACCATGCATTTATCCAGCAGAAACCTCAGCAGCTTGTAGTTATATTCTACAATATATATATGTATGAAAAAACAGTGTCATATGCAGCTGTCAGATTGCAGATTAGACTCAATCTCGAGAAAATGGTCAATCATTTGTTTCAACAGAACGGCTTGATCCAAGGTTGACTTTTTGCGTCAAAACCATCAATTGGCTCGTTGCGGACATAGGTAAGCGTCTCAAATTTTTCCCAGGGGACGAAAAGTTGATAAATTTATCAATAACGTATTAGGTCTTCTACAGCCTTCTTAGTCTTTCGAATCGCGACTACAAGCGCTCTTCAGTAGATTTTTGAAATTCGAGTTGACGCAAGCAGGAAAAGAAAAGTTATGTAATCAAGACTTAAAAGCAGCTCTAACATGGTTTATAAGCTCTGTTCACATAAAATTAGGGCCCGGAGCTTTATCTGGTTTTACATAGAAGAACTCTTGTAAACAGCCAGGTTCATCCTTAAGTAAGAATCTAAATTGATTTTATTCCGAGGTTTCCAATTAATGGGTCATTTTAAAACTACAAAGACGTCGAAATATAATAAAATAATCATATTAGACCAGGATACATAACAAAATTTTTAAAAATGACATTTTGAGTTCAAACATAAAATTTATTGCGAAAGACAAATGAAGACCAAAAATGGTCTTTACTTGACGTTTACATAAAAAATTCTTTTCGAATTTCCAGAGTGGAACATTTTTGGTCTTATTTAACTTTCGAAATTAATTTATCAAACAATTTGCAATAAATAAGGACGGTTTTTTTAAACTTTTGGTTGAAAATTTTTTTGGTGTAAAGAATTAATTTTTGTACATCTCAGACTTGAGTAAGTAAAACAAATAAACTTATACATAAAAAATTCGCCAAATTTTTCATTGTCAGGAAAATTTCAACAAAAAAACAGCCTGTTACTTTAGATGCAAAGTGAAACGCAATTATAAAATATAAGTTGTTGCTTGATTTTTTGAAGGCGTCAGCATAAGAGCTAACATGTAAACTAATCAATTTGGTCTTTTTTCCCATGAATGAATAGTTATACGAAAGTTTTATACAAAATGCTTAGTGTAAAGATTGAATTTTGTCCGCTAGATTGGTATTCAAGCAGTCCAACAGCAATTCTTTTATACAACAGAATGTATATGTGTAAAGTGTTTTTAAGCCAAAAGCTCAAAAACAGAAAATGCTATTTACATGAAGTAAGTTCTGCATTGCCTCGGGCATATCAACGTCTAGCAAACGACGTAATTCGCTTCCACATAAAACGACGTAATACGCAAAGCCAATAAATTGGTAAAATTCATGTTACTTAATAAAGGCGTAAAATTGAAATTCCACGCTCTGCTTGCGAAAACAAGAAAAAATTCACAAATTTGCTAAAACACATCTATTTTACCCGCTAACCCTTGTTTGGGGGCACTTAAAAAGAGTACCATCTTATTCAGCAATTCAAATTAGGAAAAGTCAAGAAATTCCAGAATATTATCTTAAAAAATGAAGTAATTACAAACGTTTTTTGCAAAGGCCGGGCTTCAGAAGCCCGGCCGTTAAGGAGAATAGGGTTAAATATTGTTTTTTTATATTTTGCTAAATTGATGTGAAATCGATATAAGTATATAGTTAGTAAATTGATTATGGCCTTTTCTTTACAATGGGGATAATTTCTACTTTTTTTGATGCGTCAGCATATTTTTCTTGTTTTATGAAAGAATTAAAAAATATTACTGATGAATGGTGAGATGATGGAATAGTTAATTTAAAAACAAAATTTTCAACATTATGTTCTTCAATTGTTTTCTGATTATTTAATGCTTTTATAATGAAACTTTTTTAGTGGTTGAACAAATATATTTAAAATACTCTACAATACATTTTTATTTTTCAGCCATTAATTAACTTTGCCTTGTTGTTTGTCATGCTAGAAAAATTTGCTAGTAAAATGATGATCCGAAAAACCGCAGATGGTTTATAATTGCGCTCTACATATGGCTTCTTAACATCAGCGTCTGCTTAAGTCTAAATCAACCTTTGCACTTTAGATTGTTACCGTGTTGACACAACGTTTAGTTAGTATATGTTCGTAAGGCAAGTACAATATTACACTAAGCGAGATTTTTTAATAGTAGATGGCACAAACGGGTGTCTGAATCTTAGTCTCACTTGGCGAGTATCTGAGGACCAACTTAAAAGACCATACAAAATCAATGGCTGCTTGACGCAACGCAAAACTTGCGCAGCACGGAGACGAAGTTGCACCGAAAAGATGAACTTTGATTCCAAGCACTACTGGTTGGCTTTCAAGATTTTCATCAGGCCACCACAAAAACCTTAAACTGTCACGATCACGAGGTGAAACTTGAACCTGGTAGTATATAGACTCTATGTCGGCTGCCGAAGCTATTTTTTCTTTACGAAAGCGGGAAAGAATGGCAACTAAATCGTTCATCAGGTGGGGCCTCAGGTGGGGTCCCTGCATCAAAGATTTATTTAAAGAAATATCTTTATACTTGGCACTGCAATCAAAAACCACTCTCAACTTGTCGGGTTTATGGGGGTTTACTTACTGAGTGATGGGAGATATACCACACCTTCTTAGAAGTTATTTGAAAGTTATCGTAAACAAGTTCTGCGTAGTTTTTGTCTAACATTGTTTGAATTTGAATTGAATATTTCTGTTTCAGATTGCTGTTGCGCATTAATTTTCACTTTAAATGATTTAATCGCTTAACCGGTTAAGTGCGGAATTAAATTTTCGCTATGTGAGTTACAGTGCGTATTTAATTTCGCGTCTCGCTTTTTTTCTCGTCTCGATCGATTATAATTGCTGTTTTGAGCTTCGCGGGAAAGTCCCGGACGTCGAATCGACTTGCTGCGTTTTTTTATTGCAGCTCTTTAGAAAAAATTACTTCTACTGAAATATACGAATCGCAAAATAAAAATGCGACAAAGTAATTTTAATTTGAAGCAAAATACAAATCCCAGCAATACAAAAAAAAAATGAAAAACAATTTTGAAAAAAACACAAATTTGAACAACCAATATATCAAAACAGTGTGATAAATTTCTTCATTATTGTGTTAATCCTATTCTCCTTAACGGCC